>VZTB01011136.1:174684-235148 GCA_013397245.1 Thryothorus ludovicianus
TTTTAATTAATATCTATTAGTTTCTGGAAACAATTGCATCTGTAAGAACTGCAGCCAAGAAAAGAAAAGACATTACTATATCTGCCTCCAATGTGTCATTTGTTGCATGCTCCCCTTCTGTTAGGTATAGCCTTTCTTTCACCTCCATCTGCCTTCTAATGAATTTGGGAGTGAAAAAAAAAAATCAAAACCCTAGAAAAAATACAAAAGAGCACAAAATCCAAACTTTTCTATTGCTTACTTTTTCAAAGTGCAAAAAAACGGAGCTAATTTTCCTGGAAGAGCTGATAGAGCTTCTTGGGACAATTATATCAGTAGTATGGAAAACATATTAGATTCCTACAGGAAACTCTCTCTGTTGAAAAGGAAGGATTACAATCTAAGTTCTCTCTTCTTCCCCCTCCAATCCATATTACTATCTGATCAGAAGAAGGGACATTCTGGAAAAATCAGAATTTGGTTAATTAGGTTCTACTTCATCTAGGAACTTTATTTTCAGATGTAAACATTTTCTTACAGGGTTATTTCTGTTCTGAAATCCTGCTGTGGTGTTTCTCCTGCAGTCGAGAGCTGACAAGAATCTGCACTTGCAGGGTGCCAGCCAGGCTGCATTGTGTTCTGGAAACAGGGGCTGGTTTAGCAGAGAGGAGCACAGAGCTCACTGAGAGACTGTAACCTCCACCAAGGGAAGAAGGAACACGCTGGGGAGGAAACTGAAATGATGTGTACCTTCCTCAAATGTGGAGCTGAATACAGCCAAATCAACAACTTTCATATTGGCTCCATAGTAGACGTGACATTTTCAAGGTTTAATGCCAAGTGTTTTTTCCTCTGCATTTCTGTTTTCACACTGAGAAGTGATCAGCATATTGATGCAAAGCACATAGCTCCACTTTTCCTCTAGCTTTGCACTAAATATTTGAAAGCTGGCAACCCAGAGTTGTAGGTGCAGGGAAACATCTCTTCCAGGAAGAGCCATTTGCACTTGACAGCCTCAACTGCAGATGTTTTTCTTTGGGAACTTTTCATTACCAGGTTTTATATACACCTACACATAAATCATAAGGTATTAACCAATTCCCCAGGGAGTCTGCACTTGGTGTGGTACAGGAATGTAATTCCTTTAGCTTTGAATATGACTTTCATTACTGCAACTGAGCATGGATAGACCTCCAAGAAGTCACAGTTCTTGTGCTTGAACCAAAACCTCCAGCACATATGCCACATAAAATTAAAAATAAACACACTCTCTTCCATTTGAAATACATGGAAATTTTCAAAGTTTGTTTTCATCTTACACTGGGACGAAAAGTTGAACACTTTCTTCTTTTTTTTTTCATAGAACAGAATATATTGATTATCCCGATCCCATCATTTGTAATTTAACATATCCTAAAGGTAAATATTTTGTTTCCACATAATATTTTTGAAAACCTTAGTTCATCACCTCAAAGTATTTCAGTGTGAGTGAGAGACTCACTGCACATTTTCAACTTCCAAATATTTGTAACCTTTTTTTACCCACCTCAGATACCTCAAGAGCAGACACCACCAGTATTTGGCTACCTACACTTTTTAATTAATTCACTTTCACAGGTTCCATATTTATTAAGGAACTGGTATTACTCCTGCTATACACACAGGGGAAGTAATAATTCAAGGATAGGGAAAAAAGGTGTCTTTGAGGTCCAGTTATAATGTTCTTTCTGACACAACCCACATACATTTTTCGCTCCAAATATCAAACCACAGACTCAGATAACTGCAGATAACCTGCATCCTGCTCTTTTTCCACCCTTTTTGCCCACTGCAAACTCCCTGATTCCTCAGCAGCACCTGTGAGGACAGCGTAGCTCTGGCACAGAACTTAATTCTCTTCTCTGTCATTCTTGAGTAGATACATCTCATGTTGAAACCAGGGGCCTTGGAGATGTGCAAACCTGTGACAGGTGTCCTCCAAACTCACACAGCACCAGCAGGTCAGGAGGTCTGAGCTGTCAGCTCATCTGCCCCAGCTGTGCCTTATTGTTACTGACTGGGAAGTGAGGTGATGCTGCTGGAGAGTGCAACAACTCAGTCGTCCTTGGCACCTTAGGGGTGAAATACCCTAGCACAGAATTGCAAAACAGAGGTATGTCACACAGAGAAATAGCCTGCAATCTTTCCCTAGATGTTGCAAAAATGCCATATTTTAGGCACAATCATCTAGGTGCTGTCCCACATTGCACATGTAGCTATTCACTGATTGCTTCTCAAACTAGCACCTAAGTGGCATTTATTGTCATTTATAGAAATTGCGAAGTGATTTACCACTCTGTACTAAGTATTAGTTGTTGGTGGTGAACTCCAGGTCTCAAGTGTTTGTTTATCATGAAAACAAAAAAGTTTTCATCACTAAATTGTCAAAATTTATAGGTTGTGACTTGTGTCTGTGCCTTTCTTCTTCAACAGCAATAGGAAAGAGGTATTCAGAAAAGTTCCCTTGCTCTATACAAGCCTTAATTTTCTCCCTAGGAGAATTAATTTCTATTTAACAGGTGGAAACATTTATAAAATCCCACAGTGAAATAAAAATAACATCATTTCTGCCATTGACATAGAACCCCCCCTTGGCTTTCGCAGGAGGATTTGCCCAAAGGAAATACTGCTGCAGCAAGTATAATTACAGCAGGCTAATACATTCTGGGGAGCCAAGTTCTAGCAGCTTTATCACAGACTGACTTATACCACTAAATCAGTTTTACTACATATTTTACTGAACATTTTCCTTAGAAAGCGAGGAGATTGTGGCAGGGCTTCTATCAACTTATCTCACTCCTATGGACAATTCAATAGATTGATATTGACTGGGAGACTGATATGCTGGGAGATTTAAATGTATTCTCTCATATTGACCAGGCTTCTCTTCTTTTTCTGCCCATTTTTTGTAAGATTTGAAACTATCTGTCCACCTCATTATCCATTTGCTTACTCTCATCATCCCTACTGACACCATGTAGTCATGTGCAGATGCTGGAAGTGGAGGGCACTATTTTGCTGTGAGTTTTGGTATCCTCTTTTTAGTCTTATCTTTTCCTAGTTATACCTGGGATGCTGCAGAGTTGCTAATGACCTCCCCCTGTCCAAGTCCTAGGTAATACTCAGGACTCAATTTCTATGTTTGTCCTCCCAAGCACACAGTGGAGCCTTAAAATGGCAATTTGCACCTGGCTCTTCACTAAATGCTCTTCCAGTTCCTGGCATCTTCATTTTAACAATGTCCTGCAAGGATGTGCCACCTCTCCTCACCCGCCTAAAGAAGAGCTCTACACGCTCCACAACAAAGTGGAACTGCATTTTCTACTAAGGCTACTGCATTTTATTTATAATCATTTTGAGCAACAGATTTATTCTTCTAGAGGAAGGTTGCCAGAACCACGTTCCACATGCACGTAGGTGCGTGTGTGTGTGTGTCTAGCTTTGGCTGTGTTCCCTCCCCACTCCACTCAGCTTCCTGGCAATGCCAGGGCACCTTCCCTGTCCATGAAAAAGTGAGACAGAAGCCCTGTCCTTTCCTTGTGCCATGAAGGAGCCCAAGTAGACTTTTGATAATAACTTCCTTTCACATTTTCCTGGCCCAATTTCACTGCATTGTATACTTTTTGACTGAGGCCATGTATATGCATTGTAAGAGGTTTAAGCAAATGTTTTCCATGGTCAAGAACTGCACAGGTGGGTTTCAGATGAGTTGTCTGGTTTTAGAGGCTGTTTTGTTACAGGACAGTGTCTTTCCTTCCTCCAGCTGTACATTTGGGAGCCTTCTGCTGTCCTGCAACTGTCCCTGGTGCTTGCAGGGCTGGGAACAGCTCAGAGAACAGTGTGAGAGGGAGGCTGAAGGCAAGTGCTCTGAGAAGTTCCTGCCCTGCACCTTGCTCCTGCTTTCAGCTGTAGGTAGAAAGCATTTTTATAGTAGGCACATTTATATCTAATTCCAAGTATTGCTGCAGTAATCATAATCCAGGTTTTTCTAATCAAAGTAGGAATAGTCATGTGTCTGTTTCTTCTGTTAGGCACAGAATGAAACTCCAGGAGTCAGCTTCCAGAAGCACCCAGCTGGTCCTTGGCAGAGAACACCTGAGGGTGCTTCTAAAATCCCAAGTTACATCTAGGGCAATTAGAGGAGATTGGAAAAATGTGCAGTATTGCTTCTACTTTTCCCATATCTAACTGAGGTTGGTGCATTGAAGGATATTTGTGAAATAAGGCTGACTCAGGTGACAACTTGTACTGGAATCCTTTACTTTTCTCTGAAATTCAACAAGCCACAATAGATTAGGAAACGACGTTTCCTGTCTTTATCTTCTTCCAGCTAATTATGATGGTCTGTGTAAAATCACTGCCCAGTCAAAGATCAGGGTTCAATTGTGCTAAAGCTCCACAAAAAGATTTTAAAATTATCTTTCTCTTCCAGTGGAGAGGGATTTTTTAAACTTGATGTGCAATGGTTCATTATAATACAGATGATCAAAGAAGGACTGGCTGTCTCAGAAAAGGAAAACAAGAACCAGGATCCCAAATAATGTAGCTAATGAGCCAAAATGAATGACTGCATAGGAGGATTTTTTTGGGAGTCTTCTTCCAGTTATTGACTCACTGATTGAAATCAGTGAGTTAATCCACTTTAATGAAAATCAGAATGGCTCTTCCTGGTGGAGATCAAGGTGCCCAGCACCCTATCTCAGTTACAAGTGAATGCCAGAGAATGTGGGGACAGGAGAGGAGAATTTGTTACCTCGAGTAATCTGTTCCACAACTATTTTCAGCTTAGAGAGTTTTTTGAGCCAGATGTGTTTTCTGTGCTGAGTGAACCAAAGTGGATCTCTCCTGCACAAGCATTTGTTCAGCCTCTCCCTAAACCTAACCAAACACTTTGCACTTTTATCTTCCACTGGCAGGAAGTGTCCTGAGCCTATCATCACAACTTTTCCTGGTTTTGTTTTGAACCAAATTCCTGTTAGCTGTACCTGTAGGCTCCTACTTCCTTTACTGGAAGAAGAATTGCTCCATCCTCACTTTCTTTCAGCCATTGTGATTTTATACATCCAGATTATTTCCTATTACTCCTATTTCATCTTTTCAGAGGGAAGATCATTCCCTGCTTATTTTTTCAGCCAAAGCTATGGAAGATTTCCCGATATTTGGTCCTCCATGATAATCTTTCCTAAATCTCCCCCAAAATAGATCAAGAGACACAATAATACATCATTTTAATATCTTCCCCTGTCTGCTGATGATATCTCTTTGTAGACTGCTGATGTTGTTGTCATGACCTTAAAATAGACAAAGGATGGCTGGTCAGACTAGGGAACAGATAGGATGCTTAATTAAAAACAGTAAATCTAAGGTTTTAATGGTAGTTGGAGTAAATGATGAAGTTTTACCAACTCTTCTTTCCAAACTTTAGCCTCATTTTTCATTTGAATTTACAAGTTGAATTGTCATTGGATATAATTCTTGTCTATAATGTGCTTTATTAAACCATGTAGGCAGGTTTATCCCAATGGGATAATCTGCTTGGTAAGAAAAATTGAGCTGATTAAACGATGGCCACTTTATCCTCATTACAAAGCTCTTTCAGTACAATAAAGTGCAGCCATGTCACAGCTCCTGGCAATTTGCAGTACTCATTGTTATCCTTATTACACCTCCTCATAATTTGTTTCAAACATTTGCTGACATTTATTAATGTATGTGTTCTGATTGCAAAGTGTCCATCTCAGGTTTTATAGCCAGCACAGGCTCAAGCAGGGCATCTAAACCCATCCACCAGGCATCTGATCTACACCTGTATGTCAGGGAAAAAACATTTACCATCTGACATGCCCACAATCCCGGGACTCAAAGCACTTCTCTGATCCAGGTATGCTGCCAGCAAAATGTTCCTGGTGTGTTCATAACTTTATATTGATAAAAAACTCAGCTCGGATATTTTTTCATAAATGATTTTCTGTGGTACTTCGGGCTGATATAAGCTGGTCTAAAACTGCTTCAAACCACTTTTGCCAATTAACTGAGCATCTGCTGGAGTGTGAATGGATATCCATGGTATTTTTATTTTACTCAGAGTCTGAAAAGCAAATAGCTGTGTCTGAGGGATCCTGAACAAGCATTTAGCTGATCATGTTTCATTTCAGGTAGTGTTTTCTTTCCCTGTTCCAAGAGGGTAATATATTTACAGTTATATTTTTAAAAGCTATTATGTATATATTTATTTCCAGGTATGACTGGAGCTTTTCTTGTCAAGTCATCTGCCTTGTGAGAATCACTGAGCTGATTAGAGTAATTAGCAAGTTTTGTTCCTCACTTTAGAAGTCCTGCTTCTTTCTCATTGCAGATCTATCCCTCTCCTCCACTCTAGTATTTCTTTCCTTCTGGGTTTATTAATTGTCTTTGTAGTGGGACCACACAATGTAATTATGAGGTATGTGATCCAAAAGAAAGACTGCAATCTGAATGTACAAGGGAATGGGGACTTCCTTCTGATATCTCACTAGTTCCAGAAAGAGCTACCCTCAAACCCAGGAGGGTAGAGTATTAGAAAATTAACCTAGAAATAGTAGCAAACAATTATTGTGCATGCACACATGAACATATTTAGACAAGTGGGCCACTGAATGAAAAGTGATATAAATAAAAAATCAGAATTTTCAAAAGCTACTAAGAAAAAGAAAACCAAACATGGATGAATCAGTGGCCAGGTAAGGTAAGGACACAGGAAAGTAATTTTCTATACATAGTAGGAGTAAAAGGAACAGTGATCTTTAGTATGAAATAAGTTTCTGTTTAGTAAGGATGTAGTAGTACTCAGGTCCTGCCCTGTTTGACTTGACTTAACTTTTTCGTCAGTGAGCTAGAAACAGATACGTCTTTATTGCTAAAATTATCCAGGTGATAGAAACATAATCTTGATACATGACCAAAAATCCCCACCAAAGGACAGTAGTTAGAGATCTGGATTGCTTACAAAGGAGAACAAAAATACCCTCTATCTAATTTTCTATGGACAAGTAGAAGTAATGTTTCAGCATAAAAAGAATGTAGGAGTGTGAGGTTTATATGGGAAAGTCACAGGTTCTGAAAAATGGGTTGTGATTGTTAGCAAGCTGAGTGCAGGCCACATCTTTAGGTGTGGTACCAATACACACTTAAGATGTAGAAAGGAAGGCATACCAAGCAAAACTTGAAAAAATATATCTGACAGTAATTCAATTTCTTCTAGGCATCTTTACTTCAATAGAAACACTGAGAAATTGGACATAACTCAGAGAAGAAAGCTCTGAGAATGATTAAAGGATTGAAAGACATGCCTTGTAGCAAGCCACTCAAAATATCAATATATTTGGATTATCAAAGGTTAGGTTAAGGGAAAGTCTGGTTTCAGTTCAGAGGTACCTACAAAAGGAAGAAAATGTTGCTAATGGAGGATCTTCAGACTTAGGATAAGAAAATGCGGCTGAAATTTGAGGTAAAAGAAATTCACAAAAGAAATAAGTTGTAAAGTTTAGCCGGTAAGATAATTAGATTTGATATAACACATAGGGGTGCTCGAGCAGCTCTAGGTATGTATTTGTAAAAACTTTGATCTTTTCCAACAGATACTAGATTGAGAGAAGCAAGAAATAGTAACATTTTCTTGGAAGTCCTCTACATATTTTGTAAAGTCTAGTAGCAAGTCTAATTAGAGGGTCAAAATAATTTTTGATGTCTTTTGAAAATCAGCAGGAGAGTTGTGAATTACTGGAACATATTTTGCACGTTGTTTATAAAAAGGCTACATTTTTAGAATTTGATAACAACTGTCTAAAATTCTCAGCAACAGTGGGCATTTTATTTTTGCCATATTTCCACCAGAATACCCCAAATTTCTCATTCATTTATTTTTTCATTAAGCCCTAGAATCTCAATGATTGCTTCCTTATTTTACCATTTCTCCTTTCCTTCTTATTCTAATATTCAATAAATTGTTTCAGGGAGCAGAGAGGTGAATTAATGCTGACACCACAAATCATAGTGTAAGAAATATAGAAGTCTAATTAAAACATATTTCATCTGTGGATTTTTCTTTTTTTTTTTTTCGTATTGAATGTAAATCATTATCCAGTATGTCTAGCAATTGCTCGTCTGATGAGCCTTGACCTGGAACTCTGATGAAAACATTAAGGGATTTAATGAAACCACAAAATTGGTTCCAGGAATTAGCCATTACATGGAGGAGGGAAAATGCAGATATCAGTGCAAGACTTTGTAGTTCTCCATGTTACACTGCAGGAAAGTAATCTGGTTTTAGAATGGCAGCTCAGCCATAGGATAATTGTACTCTTTAATACACAGAAGCGCAGTGCACCTTGCCTGGAAAGAGATTTCATAACAGTTTAGTCATAGCTATTTTCAGTGACTCAGAGAGTGCAGCGACATCCAGAAAAACTCCTGCAAACTTGGAATCAGCTCTGGGGTTGCTGATGAACTGAGCTATGGAGACTTGTACCTCATTGCTACCTGTTTGCCTTGATATGCCATGAAAATTCCTCCAGATGTAAGAACACTAATACTCATACTGTGAGCAGAATGACCCAGGTAATTATATGTGGGCTGTTCTTGACATAAATCTGACAGCTGTTTGGGACTTATTAGTTAAAGAATTAAATGTTGACAGTATAATTAATACTGGTAAAGCATAGGAAATAGGCTCAGTCAAACACAATTTCCACTTTGATATGTTTGCAAATTTAGTTATTAAAGATACCACCTACCTGTAATCCATCCAGACTCCTCAATAAAAGACACCATTGTGGTAAAAAATGTGGAGTGCAGTACACTGCAAAACACATCTTAGAATGGATTCAAAGTTGTCTAGCAATCCAATTTTAAACAATTTTCAGTGGAGAATCATTGGGAAATATTCTGCAGGCTTTGACGGTAGACTAAATGCTACCAAAAGTTTTACAAAGATCTGAAGACAATCCAGAGATCCTTCCTGGCAGAAACTTTGGATGATCCCACCAAAGTGGCAAATATTGAGGAAGGCTAAACAGTCTTTTGAGAATGAATCTGAATAACTCAATATGTAAGCCTATTCATAAAGCAAATATTTTCATGCACCTAATACATCCTAATATACAGGAACAGAAACTTTAACCTATACCAAGAAAATGGGTATTTATTGGGCAAATCATGGACTCTTTAGGGATTAGGAAGAGTGAAAAGGTGAAAGGAAGCTGGTGTGAAGAAAAATTCCAATCTTAGTGGAAAGAGAGGACACTGAGCGTGACAAAGAGACACTTTTACACCAGGGACAAGTGAGCCTGGTAAGAGGCTGCTCCACGTATATAGCAACATGTTTTGGCACAAAGTTGAAATATTAGAGAATGCACATAAAATTTTCCCAGTAATGACTGAGAGTGGGAGCAAATGCTTCTCAGTGAAGAGATATTCAGTATTTTACAGTCTAGTTACTGCGCTGAGCTTTGTGTCATAGTTCCTGTTGCTTGACCTGATTCTTCAAAAGATCTCTCTGTGTTGTGCATCAAAAGGGAGCTTGAGAAGCAAATCACCTGCAAAGTGTACATCCCTTATTAGGAAAAAATACTGAGGACTACATCTTCTGCCATTCTGGGAAAGTCATGCCAGGAATCAAGGCAAAAAAATTTAAATGGGGAACAAGACAGATTCTTAATGATGAATCTGCTTGGCCATTGCTAAAAATTCTCAGTGGTGCTTTTCCCTCTCTTGTATTCCGATCAGTTCTTGAAGGCATTTAGGAGAATCACGATATTAGAAATTAGCTATTTGGCTTACTGTAAAATGCAGTGGGGAGAAAGCCTTCAGCCTGCTCATACAAGAGGCCACTCTCTAACAATGTAATGTTCACTCTGGCCTCAAATTCAGTACAGTACTGCCACTGATTTAAGCTGTTTGAAAAAGGAGGGATCTGGAGGCAGTATCAGAGAAATTGTGTTTTCCATGATGGGCTAATGAGGATATAAAATTCCCCTGATCATTCTCTTGTGTTTTCAGACTGTTATGTCTAGCAGTTATTTTTGAACTCTTGCTAATAGACAAGAAAAGATATAGGGGATTAATCAGAGGAAATTCAGGAGGCTCTTATTATTTCCTCATCTCTTTATTCCCATAGCTATGACAAAGATGAAGCATCCTCTATAAAAATGCCAGAACTGCTAAATCAGGACTCATGTGAACACATTTTTGTTTAGTGCTGCCCTTGTGATTCTCCTGCTGTTTATGTGGCTTTTATAATTGAAATGATATTGTTGAAATCATATCTAGCACAAGAGCTTCATGTTTATTCTTTCTCCCCAAGACTTTGCTCTCAGCCTCCTTTGACAAATGATATGAAGCAGTACATTCTCTCCCAGCTATGCAAACACTCATTCTTCCACACATCCCCAGACACAGCCATTCACAACTTCCCCAGGGCCCTGGTCTGCCTTCATTTGTTTGCATCATTAAAAGAAGAGACAGAAGCAGCACCCATATCAATACAACGAGTGCAAATACAAGTGCATCAAATGACACAGAATATTTTACAGCAAACTAGAAAGTGCTAATAAAGACTTTATTACCCCTACCATGCTCTTTCTCTTCCATCTGGAACTCTGGCAATCTCTGACTGGCTAGAGGGAATGTTCTCTGCTCTGTAGGATCTCTGCTACCAAAGCATTAATGTTTTCAGTCCATTTATTCTAGAGTAGGACTTCATATTTGCCTAGGTTCAAAATTGAACTTGTGGAACACCTTCCTCAAATGACTGTCTCCATATTTCATATACAATTTCTGCCCTTTCTTCCAGTTGGTGAAGCAAGTGGGAATGCACTGGTAGCATCACTCAACCTTCCCATCCACACAACATTTTGCCGATTTTCACATGAAGGAAAATCAAAGTCTTACTCAAGGTCACGCAGTGTGTCCACGTCAGATTCAGTCAGGAACTCATGACTCCCCAAAATATCAAGCCTGACAGACACACAGTCTACCATACACTTTTTTCTGTTCCTAATTTCCCATTCAAATATTACACAGAACTCAGCTTGTGAGATTTGTTTTGAAAATTAAATAACGCCATCACCAGTGTGTCCCGTTGCATTTTTGTCATCTTTTTTTTTGTGTTTGATTTTGATTCTGGGAGTTTTACTCTGATCTGAGGTGACACAGGTTTGCTGGGCAAGTATGAACATAAATATGCTAGCAAAAATGGAAGGTTCCTATTGAGATCAAATGCCCTCAATTTCCATTGAAATCAAGGATTGTCAGCATTTTACAAGACTGGATTCTACCTTTCCACACTTCATTCCATAGTCCATTATACAAAATGTTAAATTAATCTTGGGCCAGCAATGAATGACCACTTAGCTCAGAATTTGTATTTGATGCAGCACTAAAGATCTGCTTCAGTTTACTAGATAACAGAGGAATGTAAATGCATAAAAATTCTTATTTTCTTATGTAAATAGATGTATGTAAAAAGACTATAGGAAGGAGATTTTACTGCAGTTTTGCTAATACAGAATATGTTTATTTCATTTGTGTCATGCTTGCTTTTTTATTTGAATCATATTTTATTAAAGTGGTGCAGAAATAAGAACTGCAGAGGATATTTAACAGACCTGATAATTGAAGTTACAGTGTTGGAATTAATAATCAGATTAAAAAAAATATGTAGTGCTTTATCAGAATGAAAAATGGCATTACCCAGCACCAAACCATTTTCCTTCCCAGAACTCCTCTCAGATGGCAGTGTCATGCTGAGATGATTTTCCTTGGCAAATCAATTTCCATTTTGGTGAAAAGAAATTTAGTAGTTGCACCTTGGATCCATCAGACTACTGAAAATTAATGCTATTTTGAAAAAATCCACCTGACTATGTCTGGTCTGTAACACAGCAGGAAAGGAAAAATTAAGAGTTGTAAAAATACATTTCCATTAGCCTCAATAACAGAAATGCAACAATATCTTGAACATTTCTAGTGTATTAAATAGAGAATAAATGAGCACTGAGCAGCGCATGTCACCAGGAGAGCAAAGTACTTGCAAGAAAACACCAGAGAAAGAGATTTTTCCTGGTCTTTCTCCATAAACCCACTTCTCAACAGTGCTCTGTGATTGTGATGGGGATGTGGTGCTTTTGTAAATGTAGTATTTGAGAGGACATATACGAGTCCTGACCAGCTGTATACAGGAATTGGCAAAGGAGTCAGAGGGGAAGTTATTAGCCAGAAAACCAGGGCAGATTCTGTTCTTGGGTAATTTCCCTAAATTTAGAAGTGTCTTCAGGAAATGAATTTGCTCTTCTTCACTTCCTCTTCTCAAATAACAAGCTGCCTTAAAAAATTATTGGTATGGAGCTGGATTGTGCTCCCCCGGAAAAAGACTATTTTCCAAGAACAGGTCCCCTGTTTAAAGACATCCTGTGATTTACTGTATTTCCCATTTGCCAATGAGTTTCTTCCTCCTCTGGCAGGCAGGCTGTGGTGTGTCCAGGGATGTGCTCGGCACAGAGCAGCAGGGTGCCCTGTCCCCCTGCATTTACACACTCACTGAGCAAAGCTGACACTGAGTGCAGGAATAAATACAGAGAACTCACTCTGTGGGGAAGGAAATGTCACATTTGATCCGTATTAGGCCTGGCTTTTGATAGGAAGGGATCATGAAAAAATGGCATGAGAAATAAGGAAAGAATGATAGTGAAAGAAAGGGAAGTGAGTGGGAACTCAGGAGTGGGAAAAGGGTAAGGAAAAACAGTGCAGCTGAAGTAATTTAAAGATGTGAGCTGGAAGGCTTGCACTCAAGGCGAGGCAAAATTGCACCATGTTTTTTGAATGGCCATTGATTTCCTTTCTGCTCACTGTGGCAATTTTGCAAGTATTGTTGCTACCTTGTCCAACTGCAAAAAGCTCAAAATGAAACCCTTAAAAGAGTACATTTACAAGGTGGTATCTAAGACATTTTGGGAGCTTTTGAATTGAAGAGTTCTAAATTAAAACTAGGTTATTAGCAATAATTACATGTTAAAATCTTTCAGACCTCTTATTTCTTCATTCTCATCACCAAAACTTTTTATATCACAAGGTTTTTATTAATTTAATTGTAGCCTTATGCTAAACTTGTTCAGAATTTTATCTAGCTTTAGTTTCTGGAACAATAGCTTATCCTTTTAACTATGTAGCTTTCACATCATATTGTAGCATGAGAGAAGGATGAAGATGCTGAGTTCATTCACAATAATTATATTGTTCTGTTGTAAAGAATCACAGAGCACTCTCCTAAAGTTCCTGGAGTTCCTAAACAAAGACCCATATGTAATTAAGCATTAGTAAGACTTATTAAAACAGTCAATCTGAAAGCTGGTATCCCCACAAAAAAAGCTATTTTTGACCTCTACTCTTATATTAGATGCTTTCTATGCAAATTAAAAAGTTTTCTTTCTAAAATATTATCCTCCTTTAAGCTTTACATGATCAGCTAGAACGGTGACTTTCCAGCCAAATTCACTTTAGCCTTTTCCCTCTGCAGCTCACTGCAATTCAAAACTACCTCTTCCATTATCCACCTTCACCAGGCTCTGAAATTTGGTCTACATTCAACCCAGGGGTCTATATCCCCTTAGAGATATCTAATTGTGGGTTCAACTGAGAAAACCCAAAACTCCTCCTCCCAGTCAAATTCTCAAACTCTCATCATCTACAGCTCTGCCACTGCCACTGTTCTTGTATTGCTCTGGACACTGCATGCTGTATTTTTCTTGTTTCTCCAAACATGCAGACCACATTTAAGTCCAGCAGAAACTCCTTCTGAAGCTATCACCACTGGTGCTTTGCACATTGCCATTCAGACCCTCCTCACTTCCCACAACAGCAAAGCCTACAGTAACACATTTGGTCCCCTTGCCTGTATTACTTTCAAACTATAAAAAGGTAAGACAAAAGCCTCGTGTTTCTGAGGCAGCTGCCCAGCTCTCCCACCCTGCTGAAAGTCTTCACAAGTTCCCCGTTCCTGCTGCTGAACTTGAGATGCTACACTGAGGCTTTGCACAGTTTTACCGTGTCCTACTTTACTTATTTTGTCTTAGAACACGTCCCCCTTATGGCTTTCATTATCATGCTACCAGCACTGACAGCTTCCTTCCCTGTCTCGCTCACAAAAGACTGTAATCTTTGCACATCTCTCCTTGTACATGCTGGGCTCACCCTGTGGTGAGACTGTATCCTGCTAAAAACCCTCCTCAAGACATCACTGCCTCTGCAGCCTACATGTGTAGCCTTCAAGAAATCGGTCATCTATTGATAGTCAATACACACTGAAGCCGATATTCTTGGGGTTTTCTTATATCATGCTTGTGGATTCCAGTCGCCCTGGAAGCACACATAAGTATGCTTACATACTTTATGTAATATTGTGGTTATTCAGCTCACCACTGCTCATCTTTCATCCAGTTCTTCATCCTTAAAACTTGTTTTGAATTCCATTTTAAAATTTTGGGACATACACAATATGTATCCATAGCCTTTCCAATTCTAGGGGACATTGTTCCCTGTTGAAGTAAGACTTTGGATGCCAACACAGCTCAAATTATATCCAGAAACAACAGTAACAGTCGTTATGTTCCAGAGTAAGAAAATAAATAAAAGGATAAGTAGTAAACAAGACTGAAGTCTGAAGTCTGTTTCAGTATAAATAAAGTCAAATCTTAGTTTTCTTATTAGTAGCTAGTAAAAATATTCCAGGATAAGTGATATCCCACAACTGCTTTCTTGGCAGCGGTCAAAGCACCTATAACAGAGAGGCAGGCATACGACTGTACAGTGGTCATAAGGTTAGGCACATTTTAGGAGTGTATTTCCAAGTGAATTGTACCAGTTATGATCATCTTTTCATACTCATCAAGATACTTCAGATAATGTTAGGAAACTGAACTTCAGGAGACCAAATAATACTGAAACTATGCTACTTTTGCTTAAAGGTATGGCATTTATATGTGTTTTTCAAAAACAAACTCTGCTCTGACTAGGTTCTGTGTAGTTTTGTCCATGGGAGTAGATAACTTCCATACAGAGAAATACACAGCCCTGTGTGGCACTTGAGAGGGCACAGGTCGTCAGCCAGTGGGACGTCCTGTGGCACTGGGGGACAGACTCAAGCAAAGAACGCCTCTTGCAGCTTTGTCTGCTGGATGTTTAAGGGACTAAAACTGCACTAAAAATAGCACAATTGGGATCTAAAACTGTCATTTTGTCCTAGGCTGTTGCACAGGTGTAGCAGGGTGGTAGGGTAGCTGACAGGTGTGCTACCATAACCAGATGGGCAGACACATGCTGATAAGGGAAAGCCCATGCTGACATGACAGGCAAATGCCAGTAACTACTTTAAAGGGTAGCAGATAAACAAATGTGTTGCTGAATGTGAGCTAAAAGTCTGCTTTTCTTTCAGGATAAGTAGTAATATCTGATGGTTTTAGGTTCTGAAGGCTCTGCTTGCTGCTGGATGCTGAGGCAGAGGTCACATGCATCTTCACATGTGGTCCCCTGAACTGAGATTTTATCTGTCCTTAAGTTGAAGTATTAGATTTACACTTGGAAATGGTATTTAATCCTACATTTCAAGATATTAGAAAAGGAAACAAAAGGTTTCAGGTGGACTTTTGGCAAGGGGCACTCCCTTTGAATGGCACCAACATCAGAATTTAGTTTTGCCATTTTACAGAGCAGCTGTTGTCATTGGATGAACAGTTGTGAGCATTTCCCCAGAAATATTATGCCTTATTAGAATATACAATATACTGAATTGGCAGGGATTAATCATGGAGTCCGTTAATCAAGGATCATGGAGTCCAACTCCTGGCCTTGCCCAGGACAGCACAGGCCAGGCCCAAGAGCATTGTCCAAATGCTTCTTGGACTCTGTCAGTCTGGTGCTGGCACCACTTCCCTGAGGAGCCTGTTCAGTGCTCAACCCCCCTCGGGGTGAAAACCCCAACCTAAACCTCCCCTGACACAACTTCAGGCCATTTCCTTGGGTTCTGTCCTGTCACTGTCACCACAGAGAAGAGATCAGTGCCTGCCCCTCCTCTTGCCCTCATGAGGAAGGTGTAACTGCAGTGAGGTCTTCTCTGTCTCCTCGAGGTCAAACAAGACAAATGCCCTCAGCCTCTCCTCACACAGCTTCCTCTCAAGGCCCTTCACCATCCTCATGGCCCTCCTTTGGATATTCTCTAATAGTTTAATGTCTTTTTCATATTGTGATGCCCAAAACTGCACGCAGGACTTGAGGTGAGGCCTCTCCAGTGCAGAGAAGACTGCAGAGTACTCTTAAGACTAATGCTTGTGCTTTTTCTTCCAATGAGTTTGCATGTAAATGATAGAGTAAGCAGGGATTTCCAACCACTGCCTGTGACTAAGTAAAGCACAATTTATAGGGGAATTTCTCTTTCCTTATGGAAACTGATATAGTTGAGAAAAATGAGCTGGACAAGCTTGCCAGTAAGTTCTTTTTCAGGTGATGAAGAGTTAGAGGATTCAGGGAGCCCTGAAAGTAGAGCTGGCCTAGCAAACAACTTTGAAGAGGGTTTAGTGAGGCAAGAAAACTCTGGAGATGTTACAAAAAGGAGCTTCTATTTGTTCTTTCTGTCCATACAATGAGCTCCTAAACCTCTACAATCTTTCTAGAGTGCAGATGCTGCTTTGTGAGCTTTCTACTTTAACTATAGCCCAGTGATAATTTCTGATGGTAGTTGCTCAGCTTGCTAAGGTTTGACCTTTTCTTGCCGATATAAAAGTGGTAACCAATGTAATTTTAAAATTCTATGGTCATTTACTTTAATGATACATCCAAAAATAACATCCTAACTAACCAAATATCTATAGAATACAATTATTTAGGACAACTAAAATTATATCTTGAAGGCAGTCCAGAGTAAGTATTCTTTATTTTTAAAAATATTGTCTTGGTGGGCTTTGTTCTGAAACATGTAATTTGTTCAACCATGTCCTATCACTTATTATAGGCAAAATTATTAGCCTAGGGATAATAACCTTTTTACAAGACTGTGCATACTGGGTGGAAATTTATTGCTCAATAACAATGAGATGTAAGAAGCAACTATTTTATAAAGTTACCTCTAAAAGCCCCTTACTCAATATATGCTGACATTGTATTATATCCCATAAATGTATTACATATATTTGTAATAAAAGCAAAATTTAAAGAAGATACTGAATCCCTGATGTCCATGTTAAGAAGTAGCTTTCTTTGGCATCATCAGAAAAAGTAGTAGTTATGCCAGACAGTAGTTTTATACAGACCTGTGGGGTAGAATTAATTTCTGAGTGATAACAATTCTGGTGACTCAGCTGGAATGCAGCAGTGGCATCCCTTTGGATGCAGAGAATGAAGGGAAGCACAGAGCCCAGTGAGCAAACTGGGCTCTAAGAGCTCCACCTGGGCCACCTCCTCCCACTGTACCAATGTGGGCAAAGGCACTTATTGCCACACACAGCTCTTGCCTAGAAATTCACATTCTCCTCTGATGAGGGCTATTCAGATGCCCTTTCATCCAAGAAAGTTCCTACAGTTCTCACAGAGGTAAGGTCATGCTACTTGTTCCTGGTTGAGATATGATACACACAGGAGGAGGCCCCAGCTAAAACCTGTCTCTATCATGCAAAAATAGCAAATGTGCTTGCCTTCTCTAGATTGAGAATCTCACAACCTAACTAGCAATATAGGACACATTTGCATCTCCCCAAAGAAATCCCTTTGCTCCTTGTGTCAGAGGCTATTTCATAGCTGCTGTGGAAAGATTACAGGCTCAGCTGATTAAAAAAACTCTCCCAAAAGTTCAAATTACTTGAAGAGCTCCCTGTCCTTGCTGCACAGCAGGACTACTGACCAACCTCAAGAGGAGTGCAGGAGCTGCTCACAGGCCTCCTGCATGTTTTCCAGGAGTTGTACAAAAGGAAACTCCATGTTTTACTCTTGTGCAGGTGTAGATATAATTCAGATAGGAAGAGATACTCTTGTTCCAACATAAATGATTTAGCTACGTGTTGACTGATCCTGGTGCTGTTGCCTCAATGAAAGGCCAGCAGAACCTGGAAGAAACATGATGCATGCTTTCTCTTTTCTGTTTCTGATGGACAATATCAAATTACTCTGACCAGTATTGAGATCCATTGGTTGGTTGTCTGGTTGATTCATTGGTTTTTGGATTTTGTAGCTGAATTTTGCAGATTAACCCTGAAAAATGCATGCAATTACTCTGAGATCCATAAACAGGGTGTCTGGCCTGGTTCAGATGTTTTGCTTACCCCACACACTCCCCTTAGAGAAAGTAGCAGAAGCTAATGAAAAGATGTGTGGGTTTGGATCTCTCTGTGTGACTCATGTATAATGGGAAGAAAAAGGGGAAAGAATAAGCCTGTGGAGGCTGCCAAGTTTGCTAAATTGTGCAGTGGCCAAGGTAACGTGGGGCTGCCGAGTTGCAGAGCTGCTGCATGCACCCTCGCAAATCTGTGTTGTGGAGAAAACAAGCATGTTGTCCTATTCCTCCTGCATCCCAGCCATGACAGCTTGTAAATCACTTAGCCATGTGCCTCCCAACCCATTTTTATTATTTATTTTGGTCTGGCAATATTTCTGACCCTGCCTTCGAGCAGTACCTCTCTTTGTATGGGGCTGTCTCCTTTTAGCTGTCATTGGACATATTATTAATACATGTCATAAGGACAGAAATAGAGGGGGGATTTACACATAACAGGAGAAAAAACAGCAGACAGTAAATGCTAAAAGTAAAGCAGAAATTGCCCATCATTCTTTCTAAGTATTTCATTTTAGTCTAGGAATTGTAATTTATAATAAAGCAGTAAATTTTTATGAATTCTGGTGGTTTTGTTTCACTACCTATTCAAACTTTTGAAATGGGTTTAGGAAAAAGAAACAGAGAAGACAATAATCTACACAAGTGCAAGGAATAGGAGCTCAGGGGAGCAGTTTGAAGCTCTACTTCCAACTGTGCAAAAATGTGGTTTCTGCTACTGATTTAAATGGGTCGTGGTTGCAGGGCTCAATTCACAGACAGGACCTGGATGTCAGTCCTCAGTCCTGGTTTTCTAAACAAATTTAACTATCTGTTTCCTCTGCTCTTTTCATTTTTCTACTACCATAACTAAGCCTTGCTGTCTCCTGTCGTCCTCCCTTCCCATCCACCTGAGACCATCTTTCCTTCTGCCTGAAACTGTTTTGTCAGTGCTTTCAGGTCTTTTTGGAAAATTCCTTTCCCAGTTTTGCCAAACATCTGTCCTAGCAACAGCTCTCATCCCTCGTGTCTCCTCTACTCTTATCTCATAATCAACATTACTCACTGGATTATGCCAAATATGGATTTGAGCTCTTGGCAGGATCTCTGCCCTTACATGTTCATTTGAGGAGCGTAGTATGCACTTGACAGCTTGAAAAATAAAGCAGGTGAAACATATTAATCTATTAAGGCACGATTTTTAGAGAATGGAGGGTTGGAAATTTCTCCTAAGATCTGTGGCTTTTATAGGCCACTTTCAACCATTAATCTCATATAGATCTTACAAGGATCTCACTCTGTGTCTGGGGCAGGGCTGAGGGGGGAGCCCACAAGAAACCTGCAGTAAGGACAGGAGAGCTATGGCTCTAGGTGCTAGGAGGCAGCCTCTCCCATGTGAGGAAATTCATTTCAAAAGAAGAAACTTTTAAAAACTGCTTTTTTGGACAGTCAAGGGCATGAGATTTCTTCCAGGTAGTGACCCAGCAAGGCACAGGGTGCTTCCAGCAATGGATGTTATAGCTGGAAGTCACCTCCAGGTATAATCAAAAAGATTTAGCAAATATGGAATAGGATATACTCTGGCAGAAAAAAAACACTGACCTTGTAAAAGAAGTCTTTTTTTTACCAAGAGTATGAAGACAGACCCTTGCTGAATGCAGGAGCAAGGAAAAGGATGACATCCTATGGCAGCAGGGGATGTACCCATGCTGATAAAGCAGCTAAAAAATGTTCCAAACATTGGCAGCAAGGAGGTGAAGAGTTTAATTAACAAACCCAAAGCTATTATCTCGAGGCAATGGTGAATTTGATATTAAGAAGGGAAAAGGTCTCCAGCTTCCGTTGCACTTTCTTGCCATACCAGAGAGTACTTTGGTATTTCAATTGCCCGTTTTGGCTAAAAGGCCAAAAACCTCAGTGGTATGTTTAAGGAAGCTGCAAGAATAAAAGATCAGTTACAGTATCAACATTTTGGTCCAAAACCTAATATCTACCCTGTTTCTCTGTAACACCTGTGTGTCAAGTGCAGAGATGTCCGCTCATCTCCGCTAACCTTGCTCAAACACTTTCAGATTTTAAAAAGTACTGGGTTTTAATTTCTGCCAATTTTTTAATAAATTCTGATAAATCCAAACTAATTTCAAATTACAAAGATTATTAAAACTTCGAAAGAACCTAAAATACACTGCAGTAAATAATTCTGTTTCCTCTAGCAATGCCTAAAGCCCCCAGGGTCTGTGCAATAACCACTCCTTTATTCAATCTGTTTCATCCTTCAACGAAGCAGATTCATTTAATAATCTTAATATAGGGAATTTTATTTCTTATTAGTCCCTGCAAGTAGGATTTCTCAATACATAGACCCTAGACGCTGACAAATTGCAAGTTCATTCAAAAGCAGAGCAATGGAAAGACCAAGGGAAATCATGACACTCATCAGTTCTTGTGGCAGCTCTGCTGCTTTCTGCACTCAGCAGAGCAGACAGGGGGTCAGATCTGAAGGCATCATTCTCTGAGACAGACTGAAATGTGCAGGGAAGCTGAAGACAGTGAAGCACTGTGAACTCTTGATTTGGACATCATAGTGTAAAGAGAAAATAATTGAATTAGTCTGAGGCTCGGTTGATGTTGACATTTTCAGTGAGAGGAGTCAACTTACAAGTTTCTGCAACCTTCAGTCCTTGCTGACATAAAGCAATAGTTTGCTCCTTGCAGTATTTTAGTCACTTAACATTCCAGATGCATTGTTCGAAGTACCTTGGGATCAAAACCCCTCCCTAGATAAGCATAGGCTCCTAACATAGACAGATACTATTTACCAGTGATGCCCTTTCTTCCAGTCTCACTTTAAAATGAGATGTCTGTTGGTAAAAATCCACCAGACTGACAGCTTTATAGACTGCAGCTCGTACCAACACGACAAGAATATTGCAAATTGCAGGACCCTGGTCATTCTCCTTGCCACACTAGCCAAAGAAGGGCTTACCAGGAAGGAGCTGCCTCACTGGAGAAAAGCTCACTCATTGCAATACTCATTCAGTTTATAATTGGTTTTTAAAAAGTGTTAATTAGTATTCTAAAGTAAGCAACAAGTATCCTTGGGATTGGAGTTGGAGCACAAAAACGCTGAAGAGAGCACCAGTATAATATTGAAGTATTTATCTTTCCTAACTTGAAATATCTTCAGCATAGGAGATGAGCTACTTGTCCAGAACCCCCACACAGTACAGGGACTAAAGCAGAACTCTCTAGAAGAATTTGTTTCACGTAAATTGGACCTTACATGCCTTGTTTACATGCAGATACCTACATTGCAAAAACCTGAATTTGGACTGATAAATCCCATTCCAAATGACATTTAGAAAGACAGATTTTTTCAGTTTTGCTGGTCTACATCAAACTCAAAGTTGTGATTACAAAGGAAGAAAAAATAGTATGCTGCAATTACACTGTGCTTTTGAGAGATGCTGTTAGTCCATTGAAATACTAAGCTGCTACTTCAGAATGGATAATAATAATAAAAAGGAAAAAGGAATATATTTTGCAGATAGAGTGCCCAGTTTTCAGAATCTTAAACTGGTATTAATATTACTTATTATTCTAATTTTACCTGCAGAGCACAAGTAATGTTAATGCAATTTCATAGACAAATAAAGGTGACAGGCCTTGACTTCAGAGCTTAAAATATTAATGAGACTAAACATAGAAAGTGATGACAACAAATGAAAGATAAAGTGGGGCATGGAAGAAATAGGTCACAACAGTGTAACAACATGAAAGAAGCACTTTGGGGTGGCTACACCTCTTTACTTCTGCCTTGGCTCCTCCAGCTACTTCGTATGTGTAAAGAGGGTGATAAGAAGTCAAAGACTTTGTGCAGGAAGAAAGAATGCCAGAATTGGGACCATCAGTTTCGGGAGTTCACCAGTCTCACTTCAAGTCACTGTACCAAATTACTTTCCAAATAATATTATTAAATAATATTACCAAATGGTGGAACAAGTAAATCTCTGAAAGCAAATTAAAGTAAACAGTTTGTTGTTCCTTTTTTTATTGAAAGAGGTTAAGGCAACTTAAATAGAATTTCAATCAATCATTCCCATCCTGATGGACAAACTTCAGTCCAATGTAATTGGAAATGGCAGTTGAAAAATCTTGATGAAAGGGATTTAGATGAAAATGCTAAAAAAGAGCAGTAAAAACTGGCATGTCTAATGCAAGATTGTTTTTCTTTTTATCCCCACAGTAATTTTCTAACTCAGCTATTGAATTTCTCATAATATCCTGAGGGATGCTTTGAAACCTGCTACTCAGCTGCTCTAAAGGAATCCTTATTGTCTGAAACAAAGAGACACATTTAGTTCATGAACCCAAACCAAGTTTCTTTTTTTGCTTCCAAGATTTTTTGGAAAATATTTTCCTCATATAATTTAAAATTACAGATCCTTTTCACCTCAGGCTTACAACTATGGTTTCAGGATATTCTGGGAGAAGATGATTGATTAGATGCCTGACAGAACACATGTTGCATTAAGCAGCACCATCTAACCCCTTCACAGTTAATTACGATGTCTTCTAGGATGGTTTGTTGATGTCTCTTCTCACACAGCATGACAATCCTCTCCTCAAGTCTTTAAGATCACCAGCATTTGTGACCCTTCTAAACTGATACCCCTTGAAATGACCTAACACACATATGACCTTCAATGAGGGGCGATGGCACAGGATTACAGCTACAGCTACAATCAAAGAATGCACAACAGCCTGCGTGGTAAGGCAGAGCAGTTTTCTACAGCTTTATTAGCCAGACACCCACAGGAAGCAGCAAAGAGGGCAATTGCTGTGTATGAACAGACCATGTGCTGATCAACAGCAGCTGAGCATGGGCCAGCAGTGCCCAGGTGGCCAAGAGGATCAGTGGCATCCTGGCCTGTGCCAGCAATAGAGTGACCAGCAGGACCAGAGCAGGGATTGTCCCTCTGTACTCAGCACTGGTGAGGCTGCACCTTGAGTGCTGTGCCCAGTTCTGGGCCCCTCCCTGCAGGAAGGACATTGAGGTGCTGGAGTGAGTCCGAAGAAGGGCAATGGAGCTGGGGAAGGGTCTGGAACACAAGTCCTGTGAGAAGCAGCTGAGGGAGGTGGGAGTGTTTATGCTGGAGAAAAGGAAGACCAGGGGAGACCTCATCACTCTCTACAACTGCATGAGTGTAGCCAGGTGGGAGTTGATCTTTTCTCTCAGGCAATCTGTGACTGGACAAGAGGAAATGGCCTCAAGCTGCACCAGGGAAGGTTTAGTTTGGAAACCAGGGAGAATTTATTCACGGAAAGGGTTATTAAGCATTACAATGGACTGCTCAGAGAGGTGGTGGAGTCACCATCACTGGAGGTGTCCAAGAAATAACCAGGTGTCACACTCAATGCCTTGACTACTTGACATGATATTGCTCAGTCATAGGTTGGACTCAAGGATCTTTGAGGTCTTTTCTCACCTAAATGACGCTGTGATTCTCTGATATGTGCAAACTGGGGATATGATGCAGTGAGAAGATAGGTGATGGGGGAGATGGAACTGATGTGATTAGGCTATAAAGCATGTGTTTATATACTATGCTTCCATATACCATGTGGAAAATTAATAATCTCTATGAAGTAGCAGAAATAATGTCTACATTTTTAAGGAGTGAGTGAACAATAATAATACATTGTTCTATAGAATGAAACCCTACAGCATAAAACAGAGAGATGGTACGGTCATGAATTCTATTTCTTTATATCATATATGTCAAAATAAAAACTAATCAGTGAAATCTGAAACCAAAGCAGCCCACATTGCATTGAATTTCTTGTTGCTAGGCATCATTTGTTCATACTATGATGTGAGGTATTTTGCTTCTTGTGTCAAAAAAGGTGGTAAGATTCTCCCACCTTGTAAACATTTAATCAGGCAGTAAGACCAGATAAGCAAGTGCTGAAAAGAAGACTGACTAGATTCATCTTCCTTTTAAATTCCAGGAGAATACCTTAATCCAATCCTGTGAAATGGACCATTCCCTATGATCCTGTTCATGCCTTTATGCGACTGGCTTTGTTCTCAAGATAGCAGGCTGGCTCCTATCCACTTAACCTTGTTTTGAGCACAGCAGCTTGGATTTCACTGTAGTAGGTTGTTGTGGTTTAATCCCAGCCAGCAATAGCCACTCGCTAATTCCCCCTTCAGGGGATGGGGAGAAAATGGGAAGGGTGAAAATGAGAAAACTCATGGGTTGAGATAAAGACAGTTTAATAGATAAAATGAAAGCCATGCATTCAAGCACAACAAATCAAGGAATTCATTCACCAATCCTGATGGGCAGGCAAGTGTTCAGACATCTCCAGGGAAGCAGGGCACCATCACATGTAATGTGATGTGGGCAGGCAACACCATCACCCCAAAGGACCACTCCCTCCTTCTTGTTCTCCCAGATTTATATACTGAGCATGACATCAGATAATGTGGGATAACCTTCTCATCAGTTGTGGACAACTCTTGTGGCTGTGTCCCTTCCCAGCTCCCTGTGCATTCCCAGCCTCCTCGCTGGTGGGGTGGTGTGAGGAGCAGAAAAGGTCTGGAGTCTGTTTAAGCACTGCTCAGCAATAACTAAAACATCCCTGTTGTTAACACTGTTTCCAGCACAAATCAAAACCAGCCGATACCAGCTGAAGAAAATAACTCTATCACAGCCAAACCCAGCAAGCATGTACTTCAGCAAGTCATTTAGCTCCTGAATGTGCCAAGAAATGGAGAAGACACCATTTCCCTGAAAGTCGTTCCCAAATTATTCATTCAGACTGCTTACAAAACTATGGGTGACTCACTCTAGATTCCAGCTACCTGTTCCTTCTGCATTCTCTTCATCCTCAGTAAAAGATTGTTCAATATCTAATCTAGTCTCTTAAATAATTACACTAGAATCCTCTTATTTTGAATGTCTCTTGGGTTAATTAAATTCATTAAGCTCTGTGCGAATATCACAAAAGGCTTTTCCAGTAGTTGCTAAATAATTTTCATATGATCTTCAGCATGTCAACATCCTTTAGGAAATGTGGACATCACAAATAGAATTTAAATAATCTAAATTCAGTT
Source organism: Thryothorus ludovicianus (assembly GCA_013397245.1). NCBI lineage: Eukaryota > Metazoa > Chordata > Aves > Passeriformes > Certhiidae > Thryothorus > Thryothorus ludovicianus. The sequence goes on from VZTB01011136.1 coordinate 200,151, forward strand.
GTCTAAAACGCAGGTGTCTTGTCTAATGTGATAGTTCTGGCTCTCTATCAAGTCAACAAAGTGAAACAGAGAGTGCCAGGACACAATTATTCCCACCTCTTTCAGGCACCTAGGAAAGCTGGATGCCCTATGAAGGTGTCTAATTGAATGCACGGGATGTCTGAAGAGCTAGTTTAGACTATATTCCTTTCTGTTAAATCATGAGTGCTAGTTGAGATGTGTAACAACACAGAACTGTACAAATTCTCATATCAAGCAGAGAAGATATCACTGCCCACTCATCCTATTACTAATACACCCATCAACAGAAGTATATTTTTCCACTTGGATCTTATATTCAGTTTGTCCTTTGCTACAACCACAAAATCCATTTTTAGAGTCACGTTTATAGCATAGGTTCACACATTCTGTAAATAAGCCTATGCACTCCCAGCTTCTGGATGTGGGTGGCTGTTTTTTGATTCAGTTGTTACAAAAATTCATGCTGTGTAAAGAAGATCAGTTTCTCAGACAGCTCCATCAAGACTCCCTTACCACCGTGTCCTTCTTATTGTCATACATGTTTTGCAACTCTTCATGCTGGTCTGGGCCTAGAAATGCAATATACACAACAATGCAGGGTGCTGCCAGTAACACTCATAGTGATTCTTTGGAAAGATTACAAAATAAAACAGTTCATCTGTTCATATTTCATTGCAAATGGTGTAATATCCCATACTGCTTCAGTTCTGGGAATTTTAGAAAGAAGGAAAGAAACAACCTCACCATGAATACTTCACACATTCAGGTCTTTGAAAGGGATAATTATCCCAGATCTATAAGAGAGGATTTAAATGAGAAGAGGATGCAGTAATCTCAGATCAGTTGGAATGATGACCATGGTAGATTGGCTTTTCTTAATCTGAAGTTTCATATAGTAACAAGATCACACTTGTTATGGTCTTGCCCAGACAAAACTTCTGCTGAGTTAACTCCAGCTTCTTTCACATAATCCTGGTAGTTTAAGCAGAAAATACCAGAAGCTGCTGCTGTTAAAAATATGATCTGTACAAATAAGGTGGCTTACAGAACTGCAGCTCCTTTTAAATAATACAGAGGACTAATAATAATCTGATTTCAGCTTCTCACAGATAACCCTGGAAAAGCTCTTACATTACCACACCAAACTGAAGCTCATTTTGATATGGAAGAAATGTAATAAAATTGTGCAGAAATGCCATTTCTTAAGTCAGCATTCTCAGACATCTGTGTTGAACATCACCATGCTCAATGGTGACATTGTCAAAGCTCAAAAGAACACTGGTGAAGTACTTCACATGATTTTTAAAAGCAGTCTCCAACTCACTGAAAGGATTAAAATTATTTAGATGAACCATCTCTGCCAGAGCAAGAGAAAGATTGCTATGTATCTTATTTTTATTTATTAGACAGAAGAGTTTTGTAATATAACTTCTTGATGGCAGCTCTTTTTCACATGTTACAGAATCACTTTTAAGAAAACAGCTTGTCTTTCAAAATTGAATTTGCCACTGGAGGAGTGTTTCACTGTTGATTAGAGAGCTATTTCTGAAGAATAGAACTGAAACTGAATATAAGTGAAAAAAATTCAATTCCTATGTCTTTTTTAATGGGACCAGAAATACTTGTTGTTTACAAAAACTGCCAAATTGAGAACATGAATGCCTAGATGTCTGAGCTAAAAGGTTTAACCCACAGTTTAATACTGGGTTCAGTTTTACTGTTGTACTCAGGAGTAGAACAGACATTGCACTTCATGAAAATGTCTAATGTGACAGGCACAAAGTGACTCTGGAAATATGCAACATTATTTCAGACCATAGTACCACAAGTCCCTGTTCCCTGCAGCCACTCCCATGCCAGAAATGCTGAAAGGATGTGTGCAGTCCCCACCCATTCCCAAGCAAATTCTACATTTTTAATTACATAGCAGATCAATCTGGTTTGGAATTAACTGGTGGATTTTGTTTTAGAGTGAATTTGGCTGAAAAAGATCAGTCTTTTTCTGCAGAAATTACAGAATTTCTTACAGATTGTAAGTGGCTCTGTGTGTCCTGGGAAAAGTATAATGGTCAAATGAATTTATCACAGCTTCTGTGGTATGTAAGTAAAATTACCAAATCTTTGAGTGCCATATAACCTGTATAACCCTGCTGGCTACCATTTAATCTACTCTGTGACTCTGCATCCCTGTCTGTGCATGGCAGTAGTTGCTCTACTTAGATGTTGTTCATGACCATGTCAAAGCTAACAAATAATATGGGCAAAGAGCTCTTTAAAAAAATGCTCTGTTGTCCCAAAGCAGGGTGACTTTAACCAGTGTGTTGAGTTGACCCTGGATGGGCACCAGATGCTCACCAGGTGCTCTATCACTTCTCTCCTGGGAGACAGAAAATAAAGCAAAAGATTCTTGGGTCGTGATACAGGCAGGGAGAGATCATTCACCAGTTCCTGCCATGGGCAACACAGACTTGGCTTGGGGAAATTAATTTAATTTATTGTAAGTCAAATCAGAGTAGGGGAATGAGAAATAAAACCAAATCTTAAAAAGCACCTTCCACTCCCTGCCCTCTCCCTCATCTTCCAAGGCTCAACTTTGTTCCTGCTTTCTTTGCCTCCTCTTTCCCAATGGTGCAGGGGGACAGGGAATGGGGACCCTGGTCAGTTTATCACTCCTCAGGGAGAAGAATCCTCACATTTCTTCCCCTGCTCCAGCATGGGGTCTCTCCCTTGGGAGACAGTCCTCCTTGAACATTTCCAATGTGGGTGCTTCCTGCAGGCTGCAGTCCTTCATGAATTGCTTCAGTGGGGGTCCTCCATGGGGTCACAAGTCCTGACAACAAACCTGCTCCAGCCTGTGCTCCTCTCTCTGTGGGGCCACAGATCCTGCCAGTAGCCTGTTCCTGCAAAGGCTTTCCATGGATCAGCCTCTCTTGTGCATGCACCTGCTCTGGTGGGCTGCAGGTGGATCTCTTCACCCCATGGCCATCCACGGGCTGCAGGAGAACCTCAGCTCTGGCATTGGCAACTCCTCCTCCTCCTCTTTCACTGACCTTGGGGCCTGCAGGGTTACTGCCTTCACATATTCTCACTCCTATCTCTGGCTGCAAGTCTGCAGGAGTTTTTTTTGCCCTTTATCAAATACCTTATTGCAGAGGTGCTACCACTGTCACTGATGGGCTTGGCCTTGGCCAGCAGTGAGTCCATCTCAGATCTGACTGTCATTGGCTCTGTTGGACGGGGGGAAAGTTTCTAGCATGTTCTCACAGCAGCCACCTGTGAGTCCCACTACCAAAACCTCACCATGCAAACCAGATACACCCAGAGTGGCCACTGGGAGCCTTGTCTGGGAATGTGTGGTTTGAATGAGCTGAAGCTGATCCATGAAGCATGTTTAATAACTGAACAACAGAGATGTTCCTCCAGAGGGTGTTCAATTCCCTTTTGTCCACTTGTGTCTGGCACTGTAGGTGTAGCCTAGAGGACCTGAAAAGCAAAATTTCTCCCTGCTGAGGAAAGTTGGGCGAAAGAAAAAGTACATAACCTCTAGCATGGCTTGACACCTGCTCCCTTAAAAAATTTGAGTTCTAATTTTACTTCCATTAGAAGCTGTTTAAACTTGCAGAGGACCTGTTTTTCAATAAACGATTTATTAATGCTACTGCTTTTGAAGTTCTTAGATGTTTGAAAGTACTGTCTTAGTCAAATAACAGAGACACACAGTGTGAACACAACTTTTATTTCGAATCTTTAAATACAGAGACTTTCAGGTTATATAGGTGTGTACCTATGGGGATGCTGAAAAACGTTATCAGACAATGTCCTATCCCTCCTGGTCTATGCTCTAGCTGTGGAGCAAAGGAGCTGTATTTAATATTGATAACATGGTATTAAAAAGACTGGTTTTAGTGGCTTCAGCATGGGTTTCTTAAAAATTAAATTATGTTTTGATTTTAAAGAGACAACAAAGAAATAGGAATGTGTCCTGGTTTTGGCTTGGATAGAGATAATTTTCTACAGAGTAGCTGGTATGGGGCTGTGTTTTGGATGTGTGCTGGAAATACTGGTAATAACAGGGATTTTTTAGTTATTGCTGAGCTGTGCTTAAACAGAGTCAAGGCCTTTTCTGCTCCTCACCCCACCAGTGAGGAGGCTGAGGGTGCACAGGGACTTGGGAGGGCACACAGCCAGGACGCGTGACACCAGCTACCACAGAGACATCCCAGACCATATGGCATCATGCTCAGCATATAAAGATTGGGGAAGAAGAAGGAAGGGGAGGGACCTTTGGAGTGATGGTGTTTGTCTTCCCAATTTACTGTTACCTGGTATGGTGCCCTGCTCTCCTGGGGATGACTGAACACCTGCCTGCCCACGGGAATTCATGAATGAATTCTTCAGCTTGCTTTGCTTGCATGTGTGGCTTTTGCTTTACCTGTTAAACTGTCTCCACCTCAACCCACAAGTTTTCACAGTTTTAGCCTTCTGATTTTCTTCCCCATCTCACTGGGGAAAAGTGAGTGAGCAGATTTGGGGCTTTTTTGCCAGCTGGAGTTAAACCACAATACAGTGACAAAGAAAATATCCCTAGGGAAGCATGTGCATGAAATTCCAGATGGAATTGAGAAAGGCAAAATGCAGCTGTCCCAGTCTCACACAAAGGGACCTGATACCATGATATATTCTCATCTTGGCAGCTATTTCCAGACTTCACTTTTTTCTCTACACAATTTGTTTCTCCTAGAAAGCCCAGGCATGCAGCAGAGCAGCTATTGTGCCAACACAGAACAGAAAGACAGTGTTCATCCCAGGAGGCTGAAGATGAGATCTAAAGTAGATGCATCTATTTATTTAGGCAGAATATAAAGAGGCAAACCACAAATGCCTGCTTTTCCTTGCAAACACTTCCTTAGGGACCCAAAGCTGGCTGAGGCACACCTCTGACCTGTATTACATGCTTTTACAAACAGTACAGATAAGTATCAGCTATAGACACTCCAGCTCTTCTTGCTAGAGCTCCACACTAAGACCTTGTTTGTCATGCTGTTCAACAGCTAATACATGCCCTTCCTGCCCCCAAATTGTCTTTACCCAATTAGCTACTTTCATTATGAAAAGCTAAGCATGGTATTTTTTTAATGTTAAATCTATGCATTCACTTGTCAGGTGGGTCAACAACAAAAGAAGGTTATGCATGTACAATAATTGGTTTTTGCAGGTGGGTCATGCCCTTGATTTTCTTCTGAATGTAGATTTTACTTCAAATATTTTGCTCAGGTTCCTTTGCGCTTTTTTCTGCTACCTTCTGTAAGAGTTAAAAACTCAAATTTCCTTTGATTTAAGCTGTAAACAGACAGGTTGGAATAAAGGAAAGCATTGGGAGACACCAAATGAGCCAGCTTTCTGTCACTCTTTTCAGGCTGATTACAAGCCTCACACTGCGCTATGCACCCTTGGAGTATTTTACAAAAGATTTAAAATCTGTTGAGAAGGTAAATGAAATTCATCCAGAAAAAAAAAAAAAAAAAAATAGGAACATTTTTTGTCAGTCTTTGTTCTACCCAGATAAGGTACTGCTTTGGTGTCATTTACAGCCTGCATGCACAGTGAAGCATGCTGGCATTCTGAATGGCTTTAATACACTATCACTGTACTTGGAAGGCATCCTAGCCTGCACCAGGCTTTGCCATGCTGGAGTCACCCTCCTCTCCAAATGGTTGTTGCTGCTTAGTGATTTAAAAAAAAATAAAATAAAAAGCTATTTTTCAGCTTCTCACAAAGCATGTATATTATGTAGCATTATAAGCATGTATGAAAAGTCTCATTAAAAAATAGAACTTCAACCATCTTTCATTTGCTGGAATTTAAGACTAAAAACTAACAGGAGTGCTACAAATTGGGTTTATACAATTTTAATCTCTGGTTTCTTTTAATCTTCCACATATCTGAGGTAGAATTTCTTCTCCTGAAGAAAAAAGCATTCGAATACATATTTTGTGTTTTCCCTGCTGTGTTAATGAAACTGGGAAGGTTCTAAGGAAATTGAATTAGTCTCCTCTTTAAATATTCATTAATTTAAACAGGAGGACTGGAAAATTGGTCACTAGCTATTCAGTAAATAGCACTCTCAAATTTGCTGTCCCTGTAATTGCAATGATTTTTTAAAATAACATTGATTTCTTTATGCAGTGAAATAACATATTGATACAGGCACATTCAGGACCATTAGTATGATTATTGTTCAGCTGTTTTCTGTAGGGCTCCTGCTTAAAAACGATAGCTTGATATGACCTTGTTTTGAGAAGATATTAAATAATATTTCTCTATCAAACTAGTAACAAACCTCAGGGAGCCCATAGCCAGAAACGCAGTAAAGTTTAAAGCATTTAAGCACTTTGAGAAAACATACACCAAATCCTGTTCTGATGAAACAAACTCCTGAATGTGTGATTCTTGACTATGGACCTTATGCTGATAATTAGTTACTTTTTAAAATGAGACTTATATTGAGTGTACCTACATCACAGACCAGACATATTTCTGTCCCAGAGTTCCTGGACAGAATTTATGAACACACCCACAGAGTCTGCAATGGCCAGGGTGTCCCCAGGCTGCCTCACACCTATTGCTCAAGTGACAGGCATTTGCAGAGTAAGTCAGAGGTCTCCTCCATGTGTTGGGCTTACTGAGGAAGCACTGACCATCTGTCAAAAAAATGAGCTGCTTTATCCGGCCCCTAACCTTTCAAGCACCAAGAGCTGAGCTGTGCAGGTGTAAGAGACACCTATGAGCAATTTTAGGAGGATTGGATAGGTGCCTGTTCAATTTTTTACTTAGCTGGCTCTTTGTTGGTCACTGGCTGCTTTCATACAATGATGAATGATACTGTCCAGCATGTTAAAGGGAAATTTCAGAAGACAAATGAGATAGATGAATAGAAGTTACAAAAATAATCCTGTTTCCCAACCTTTACAGGTACACACTTCTTTACCAGTGAAAAGAAAGTAAACTGGAATGTATACATTCCATTATTACATTTTCTGCTCTATATATTGTACATATTATGGTCAGCTGCATGTACCCACAACAGCTTCTTCCAGTTCCTGCATAGGAATGTGAAGCTACTTTAACAGTAACTTTTTGAACAAGTTGGGAATGGAGGAGTGAAGTTGAAGCTGAGAAGAAGGTAGGCATTTTGGATGGTTTAGGTTTTGTCTTTGTTTATCATCATCCAACTCTATTGTGGCTGGCAATAAATTAATCTTCCCCATGTTCAGTATGTTTTGCCCACAATGGTAATATGTGAGCAATTTCCCTGTCCTTATCTCAACCCGCATTATTTTCCCTCCTATCTTGTTGAGGATGGGCAGTGAGAGAGTGGCTGCTTTGGTATCTAGCAGCTGGCCAAGGCCAACCTATCAGATAGGGGTGTGGAGAAAATACAGGATTTTTACTCAGCTAGATATTTACCACACGGGATAAAAACATCCCCTAACAACTCCACCTCTTTTTTACTAACTCTCCCAATCCCTTGCCTCACTTCCTGTACATGTTTGTTTATGTTTATGGAGGCAGTGCTTCTATGAATATTCATTTCCTTCTCGTGCTTAGGGTTCTGTTGATGAAGACAAGTAGCCTGGTAATGCTTTCAGACGCCGCCATCTGCCTCAGCTAGAGAATACTGCTGCAAAGCAGTGTGGAACCTGAAGGTAAAACAAAGCTTCCCAGGTATCTGTGGAAACAGGCAGACCAGGGGGACAATTCATTTCCACAAGCAAAGGGTAATTACCCTGGAACTCACGTAAATATAATGGGTTATGGTATTTTGTTCAGTAGGTGAAAACACTTAATAAAAACTTCTTCATTGCTGCTAGGGACTTTCCATGTGATAGGCTGCCCACATGGCTATAGATAAAAGTGCTCTACGAGTCTGTGAAGATTTAGAATGCTGCATTTTTGCAATATCTAGCACAAGCATAGAGTAGGTGATTTCTTTCCTCTTTGGAACTGTCCAAGTATAGTTTGAAGCATTTGCAGACTCCTACAATGTTTTTTCATTCCATTTGTCTTCTTTCAGTTAACAGTGTGAGTCTTGTTAATATTTCTTTACAAGCTATATTTTTAGCCATCTCAGCACTCTTGCTGCTCCACATCATCCTCAAAGCTGAGTACAAAACCTTGGCTTGAGACCTCTAGGTAATCCTTTCAGCATTATTCAGTATCATTAAGGTTCAGTTACTGTAGCTCTACAAATCTGTTCATATAACCTATCACTAAATTACCTGTGCTCACAATTTCCTTCATGCTTCTGTGAAGGCAGATCTGCTTGTTTTTATTTGTCCTCATATCATAGTTTCATGGAATAATTCCATTTAGAAGGGACCTTGGGGCTGTTCAGCCTCTGCAAAGAACCTGTCGATCTCTTGCTCACTGGTCCTGACAGTGTGCAGCTGCTCACCTCCCCTGCAACTCCTTTGCCTGCCAAAGCTCCTGCTGCATGTCCTGCCACAAGGACACTGTCACTGTCCCCTACCTGAGCCCCAGGGCAGCAACCAGGCACTGCCTGTGCCGTGCCTGAGACTCGGCATCCTTGGTTCTGTGTTATCCTCCCACACAGCTCCACCTGGAAGGAGGTCTCCTGCATGCTGAGGGCAAGGCTTCCTCTCAGGTAGGAGACTGTGTCCCGTGGTGCCTCACCAGTGTCTTGGGATTATGCATATAAAGCCTTTTTGGTTTTGGCTATATATACACACACCATTCGTACATTTTGGTTCTTCCAGTTGTCTGAAGAGGGCTTTTTCTACTCCTTCCTGCTCAGGTGGTCTGTAGCAGACATCCATCACAATGTCATCCATGATGATCTACCCTCTAACCCTGACCCATAAGCTCTCAGCTGGCTCATTGCCCTCCCCAAGGCAGAGACAGATGCACCCTCCTTGCTCTCTCCTATAAAGACAACCCCCAGTTGTTCTGATTTCCCAGCAAATGTATGAGGTGTTGCCCCACCATGCTGTCATTTAGATTGACCTTATTTGTGTGCATACCATTAGGACAGCCCCATTTCTTCTCCTGTTACCTGTGCCATTGGGTATCTCCTGCTCTGGCTCCCACGCAGGAGGATGAAGGCAGGAGGCTGGCACTTCTGAGGTCTTTGGGGCAGTAAGAGCACACTGGGTGGCAGGGACCATGCTGGCAGGGCCTGTGTCCTCACAGGGAGGTTCAGTCTCAGCTCCACAGCTGGGCTGGCCCCTTCTTTGCCCCAGAGCAGAGGAAGAGCCAGGTCCCATATGAAAGGAGAAGAGCTGGGGTTTTTTGTGAGCCTTTTCTTTCATTTTTCATGACCTTTTTTGAATAAAAAGTCATGGTTTTTCTTCCCAGTACCATTTTGTTTTGAATGGTTGGCAATTTTTGTTGGTACTTGCCTAAAGGAAAAGGATAGCCTGATGGGGAGGGGAGGTGCTTTAACAGTAAGCTCACGTGCCATCATGCCCAATATGCTTTTCATCTTGTACAAATGTAGGTGAGAAGCTCCTGCCTCTGAGGCATGACTGAAATCAGAAAGGAAAACAAAAAAAACTATGAAGACTGTAACCCCTTCCCATGATGGAATTGAAAGAACGGATGAAGAACAAATGCATAACATAGTTCAAAGTTTTGAAAAGAGGTAAACAAACTGGCAGTGTGAAGGAGATAATTCTGGGCTTACTGCATTAAGAATGTTGGTACACCACTATCTCAGAAGGCCTGTTTAGTGAAATGAAACACAGCCAGCCAAGTGCTTGGCTTAGCCTCTGTATTCTCAAAACAACAGGAGGTATCTCAAGAAAATAAAAATTCAGTCAGTAGCTTACCTACAGCCCAGACAAAAGTTTTTAAAAGATGATGATTCTGAAAACCTGGATGCAGAAAGCCCTGGGCTGGCTCTTGGTCTGTGAATTAGTTATGATGGTATTGACTGATTTAGACATAAACAGTTGAAGAGATGACCTTATTTTTACATTGAAAAAATGTTATCAGAGGGGACTAATTGGAGACTAGAGGCAGGGAAGGGCTTAGAGGCACAGTAATTGTTCTTGTCTGATCAGAAGGACCAAAAAAGAATCCCTTAGAGATAAATTAAAAAAAAAGATTGTTGTAGCATATTGATTATAAGACTGATTTTTTCTGGACATGCCTGACCATGCTTAAATACAATATGCTGACCATGTTTAAATACAATCTTGTTACCAAGGATCTGAAGTATTTGTTCCCTTAACTACACATCTTGTTCTACATAATGGTCATGTTTCCATTTGTCTGCTTAACAGCAGCAGTTTAAAAAAAAAACCAACACAATGCTACTATTTTTTCAGGAATAGTGGATGTGCTATCTGACTGTGGAATATCTGCGTTTATAGGTATTTCAGTGTTATGGATCTGAGTGAATTATTGCTAACAATGATTTTCAATGGAATAATTTTATTTCAAGACCACATTGACCCTGTGTTTAATGGCTGAGGACACATAAAGACCCACTCACTCAGACACTGAGCCTCCTGTGGCACCAAGCTCAGACTACTGAGGCCAAAGAGTGGGAGACCTTTGGGAAGCCCAGCACAGCTGGCTGGGCTAGCACCAGCCTGCCCTCTTCAGCCACTGAAACTTGTCACCAGTCAGGACTTATGCCTGGGAATGTCTGAGCTGCTGCTGGAAGCTGAGGCTCTGGGTGAGCTCTTCTGATCAGGAAAAAGAGAAGATACTGCTGTCCACTTTATCTTTCCCTCTGTCTGCACATGCCAGCATTTCTGAAACTGGACCATTTTTTTCCTCCTGCCACAAAATGCAATATAAAATGAATAAACTTAAAGTTTTGTGATAGAACATCATTCAAAATGCCTTTGGGAAATTCATCATAAAGGAACTTCTTTAGTATTATACAGCCTCATTCTGGAGAAGCCTCTGAGGGAACAGATCCTGATGTACACACACAAGGCATTCAGAGTGGGAGGTGTCAAGGAAGAACAGCTGGGATTCCCTTCTTAAATGTGTGCCTCAAGAGTTGCTGTTTTTTCAGCTACAATGAGATTTCACCAGAGGGACATAAAAATTGGTAAAATGGATGAAGTCAATGTCAGGCTGAAAAATTCCCAGTTCATCCTCTTGAAGTAGAAGAGCGGTATCACTTGATAAAGGAAGAGATATTTGAAAATGCTTTGTCTCTATGAAGTTTCCTTCCCAGCACTCCTGCTCTGTCAGGGCTCCTCTATCACCTTGAGAAAGGGATGCTGAATACATACCTATGCTCATTTCAACAGAGCTTTTCTCTCTCACAATGGTTTTCAAATCTTCTATTGTGCAAGCAACTGCTTTGAGTGGCTGAACCTGTCTGAACCCTGCACAGGATTTGCTCTTCTCCATTTGCTTTCACAGCTGCACAGATGCTTTTCAGAGACAAACTCTACTCGTGGAAAGTGGAACAGGGCACTCCAGAGCAGGACCATCCCAGGCACAGGTTGGTTTTGCTCTGGGCCTATTTGCAAGAGAGTGAATGTTTTTCATAGGCTGTGCCTTCTGACCCTCTTGCTGTTCCTCTAGCTGAACTATCCCCTTTTAATGGTTGCACAAGCAGCTGAGAGCTGACAGAAACATGCTTAGTTTCCTTCTTTGCTTCTTGATTTACCTTCATTATGGTGCCTGAGTTATATACACGAACTTGGTCTTCTCCTCAGTGTCCTCTTTAACACACTAGTTACCAAGCAAGCACAATGTTGAAGATATTTCTGTCCCTGTTACAGGCTTTTCTTCTTAATATAATCTGGCCAGTGACAGATCTTTTCATTCTTCTCTGCTGTTGCTTTTATTACCCATTTCTGCTAACTAAGGACAGCAAAGCCAGCACCATTCTCTGTCCTTTTGCTTTTGAGGCATTGCAGTCAGCCCAAGCAGGACATAAAATATATTTTTGTCTGCTGCTTAGTTAGGCACTGCATCTTCTCTGCCATTCATGTGTCACTATGCCACGGCTCAGCCTAACAGGTTTTGTAAACTGATGTACTACAAATACTAGTGAATCCCAGAAAAGAGAACCGGTATGGAAGGAAGGAATGGAGGGAAGGAAAGGAAGTGAGGAAGGAAAAGGGAAGAANAAGTTTTTCTAATGCCCCTCTAGAAGTAAAAACATTAGAAAATAAAAGTAAGACTGGTTGAACTTTCATATAATTATCAGATTATGGTATCAGAAGAATAATTTATCCTTTGGCTGGAAGGAAGAAACCATATTTTTCCATTTCACAGATGAAGAACAGAAACATAAAAGTCTAAACTCTTCCTGTCCCAGTTTGAGCTTCCAACTGGGACAGCTGTGCTAGGAGCAGCAGTGTTCCCTTTGGCATTCATGGAGCAAAACAGGCACCTCAGAGAACAGTTTCCTAAGACAGCAATCATGCTACTTACACAAATATGCCCAACACTGACAACTCTCTGTTTTCACAATCACACATAAGAATCCCACAACCACAAACTGTCTCAAATCAGAACACTTAAGAAAATGTGCTCAGGGGTTCTTCCATTTTCTGCAGCTGTTAGGTAGATGTGGGTCACAGATTTTCTTAACCATAAGACTCAAAAAGAATTTTTTAAACTGTAAGATTCTGGAGTAATCTGACATCTACTGATGTTAAGATTTTGAGGAAAAAATGATGCACTTCTCACAAACTTCACACAAGACTAAAGATGGAGAGCTCGAAACTTTATATCTTCCCTCTCCAAATGATAGATTTGAAATGTCAGTTTTCCAGCAGGGCTTCCCTTGCCTGATTGAAAATGTTTCTGTTGTTGTTTCACATAGCCAGCCTGACCAATGAAGTGGTAATGCATGGCTGGCTGGCTGGTGTCAGATGCTCCCCCTGCCATTTGTTCCTGCCAAGACTCCACACACAATTCGCTCTATTGAAAAGCCAGCTCATTTCCACTTGCAGCCAGCTCTATTCATATTCCTCTCAGAGTTAGTGACAATAAATATTATAAAATCACACAAATCCAGATGGTGTGGGCTGGAGCTGCCAGCTGTTCTACCACTTGTGAATTGCCTCTCTTGTCCTGCAGCTTGGCTTCCAGAGAAAGCATCTCATCAGTTTCCTATGGTCTCATTGCATTTTTTTACAAGCCATCCCCATCCTGAAATATTTTCAACTTTCACTGTAGATATATATAAAGGAGAAAGAGGCAAAGCAAACTGGAGACAGAAAATCAAAGAATCCTTTACCTAGAAACTGAGGATTATTTTTCAAATAACGACCCTAACCTTTCAACAGCTTCCCAGTTTTCATCCATGAAAAGAGACCACTTCAAGGATTTGGCTGATTTTCACTAATTCTCTCTCAGAGGAGACTTAGATCTAAAAGAGAAGCAAAGGTTCTCTTATCTTGCCCATAGTTATCCTTGCAAAATCAGGAGGAAATCTGCCAAATGAACACAGAAATCGAAATACTGACATGACCTGTGTGAACAGCACTGTGTAAATCCTAAACATTGTGACAATTACCTTGTTTTTCTGTGCTGAGTTTTTCCATTAATTTTGACTCTTTGAGCCTGGGATGGTATCTCCAGGCCTGATGCAGTCTGAAGCCCAGTGGAGGTGCCACCCAAATGATTACCAGAGTTGGGAGAGAGGCTGTAACACAGCTCTGGTTAACGGGGCTGGCACCAACACAGACGTGAACATATGCAAGTGCCACAAGTTTCATCCTCATATTGGGCTGTCTTCTGAGACTTTTTGTTGAAAAGGAATGCAGACAAGAGTGAATGGAAGGCATGGGATGTGGGATAAGCACAAAGTCAAGCAGCAAGAACAAGAAAAATCCAAATTTTCCCAGTAAGAATGGGGAAAGAGAAAGCCTGAGGCCAGAAGTGGAAGTAAATCCACTAGCCATGGGCCATGATGTAAGTCAGTAGGCTCTTGTGCTGTGGTCCCAGAAGAGAGCAGGAACCAGTAGTGATGCAAGTGCTCACAGCTGCTTCTCTGGCTGCTGCCATGATCTGGGGCTGTGGTGGTGGGTCAAGAGTGTTTGAAGAGGAAAAAATGTTCTCAGGGGCTCTCAGGGCTCAGGCTGGTGTCTGAAGAATCAGAGTGTTTTACCACTAGTCTATCTCATCACATTTGCAGCAAACACTATTCAATTTCTTTGTTTAATTTCCTCTTTCCCTGGTCTAGTCTGCAAAAAAACAAACCAGTAATAAAGAGGCAGATCCAGACAAACCATGAGCCAAGCCATTTGGTTAGGTTCAGTGAGCAGCATGGCTGGGCACAGGCAAAGCCCAGGCATCTGTCCCTGAGCTTAGTCCCAGCTCTAGAGGAGGTGCCCAGTGAGGGGTCTCATGGTTTCTCCCACAGCTCTTCTTGCAGTGGTGTGATCCCACATTACAGTGCTGCAATAGGTCAGGGCTGCACTTGAACACAAACAACCAAACTCCCCATGGAATACTGCAGAGACTGTTGGTGCATTCAGGACAAAAAAATGAAGAATCATAAGGATAGCTGTTCCACTAGGGTTTACAGGTTTCCACCCTTGCAGAAATCCTGCTCACGGTAGGCTCAGCTTTTGAATAAAGCCCTTAGTTCATGTTACAAGAAGGTAAAATTATATTGTAGATCCATAAGTGCATCAGATATTGAATGCAACATAAGCCTCTTTTGAAACATTCATCTTTTTTACTTATCTCCATGTCAGTGACCTCTGGTCAGTTCTGAATGAGAAAGAGAGTAGGAGAGAAGGGGAGTGCCCACCTCTTGTCTATACACACCCCATCTCACAATGGCATGAAAGCTCCTCTTCTCATTCTCAAGCCATTACTTTAAAAATATCCTTGAGTCTGAAACTCTCCAATTCAATACACTCCTTTCTGTGTCTGCCCTCTCAGGATCCCTCTGTGCAGAACCTTGTAAGGTTTCATTAATTCCCAGCTGCCTCCTGATGCTGGAATTTTACCATCAGAGACTGCCCACAAGTGGGATATCAGGGATGCTGAAACATTTCAGTTAATAAATAAGACAATTTGGAGTTAGGAAACCACCAAATTGGAGTTATCTGGTCAAAAATTTCACATTTGATTTTATATTTTTTAAATTCTATATTTTTTATTTTATACCAAAGGATTCAGTCAGCAAAATCCTATTTTTACCTTTGTTCTTAGTTTGCTTATTCCAAAACACTGGAATTTATATAATTTTCCAGATTATTTCTAAAAAAGTGTATGATGGTAATTTGAGTCTTACTCATGTGCCAATGGGAGAGTCATCTCTGACACAGCTTTCATCCTACATCTAATTTCAACAAACACATCCCAGAGGAGACAGACTCTCTCCATCAAGATCCTTGAACTACAGTGTGACTTTTATAACATAAATTTATCATCCTTCTGAGTTTATATTAAAAGATCTTTGCAAAGTTCTGTCCAAACTCTGCCTTGAATTTACCTGGTGGGAGCCCCATTATCTCAGTAGCAGTGCAGCAAATGAGTCAGCAGAGAATGTGCCACTGGGTTTGTTACTCAATCATTCCCATCTGCCGTGTTTGGGGACACATCCCAAACAGCAGCAGCGTTCCCAGCCATGCCCAGGGAGGCACTCATGCTAAGAGGGAGTGACTCAGCAACATTTCTTAATTATCTGATGCTTGCAGGAGACTTCAAGATTGAAACGTTGTCAGCAGCATTTTATCCAAAGTGGTGAAAAGCTTCTAAAAAGCACTTTTGGGACATATTCTTGCCAGCTTTATGGCACTGGGCCTCCATTACCGTAAACAAACTGTTATACCTGAGTGTGGCTTTCTGAGAAACTGCATATAAAGCCACAGGAAGGCTCATTTCAGCAACCTCCTACGCCTCTGTCCTTAAAGCAATGGCACTCCCCATGTAGGCTGGGCGTGGACTGGGCTCCCCGTTCCCCAAGGGACTGTGGCCTTCTCTTGCTGCTCCTCAGTGCTGGCAAGGCTGCACTGCCTTGGCACAGGTTTGTGAACAGAGTGAACAGGGTGAACAGAGCTTGGCACCAGGTGTTTGCATGGTCTAAAGCTGGGATAACAGCAAAGGCCTTGAAAATACAGGCAATGATTGAGTAAAGAGGTCTCAAAACACATAACAATGCACAGTTGGGCTGCTACCTATCGTTTAAGCAGGGCAATGTGCAAAGCTGGGAGAAGCTGCTTCTGCTTTGGAGAAGGGAGCAGCAGCTGAAAAAGGGAAGAGTAGTAAGCAACAGGTACCTGCTGCAGCCTGGAGTGTAGTGTCCCACCAGAACCAGGCAGTGTGTAGCCCTGGGGGGAGGTCAAGTGCTGGGAATTGGCTCAAAATTGAGCCTTACCAAAGCGTCAAATTTGGGGAGGATGAGAAAAAGCAGATGCTTACTGTAGATATAGCTTTCTTCATTGAAGAGCTGGGTGTGATCACCTCCACAACAGTGCCTGAGACCATACAGGACCATGGGCACCAGTGCCAGTGACACAGGTCACCTCCATGGTGTGGGGCACTCACAGCTCCTGTGCGGGCAGGATCACTGAGGAGTGCCAGCTTTGGGCACAGTATGGGGGTGACTGAGGAGGAGTAAGAAGCAACCACCAGTGGGGGGGTGTTGTTGATGTGTGTCAGCATAACAAAGGGTTTTTAAGACATTTTAAACTGTAAAATAAAAAGGTGCCATTATCACAGTGTCCTTTCCATAAAAGAGAAAAATAGAAAGAAACTTATTTTAAGAGTTAAAATATGAGGTTCCATAATAGTCTTTTCAAATCTGACTGAAGGACTAGGCTGCTCCTGAGCTGCTGCTTGATGCAGAGAAACTCTTCACAGACTTCCTAAGAGCACCTGTTAATTATCAGCATTAAGTGTCTTGTAGTTTTGAACAATACTACTAAATTTCTGCATTTTCAGTTAACTAAGTACTACAGATCTGCCTACAATGGACTGAGGGTCCCATGTAGGACTGAAGATCCCAACTCCTAGTTCTCAGAAGTAATTCAAGGCTCTAATTTCAGCTGCCAGATTGGATGCTGAGAATTCAAGGCTTCCTTGTGTAAGCTTTCAGAGGAACTTGGAGAAGTGAAAATGTGAGGTTGTTTTTTTTTCTTTTCTATTCTGAAATTTGAAACAGCTTTCACAAAATGTTTATAACCATACATAGTGCTCAATAAATGTCTAAACCTAGAAGGAACTATGCATGAATGATGTCTGATTTATACATTAAATAAAAATAGAAAGAGCCAGTTGAATTTTAAACATTCCCTCTACATTCAGTATGACTAGAAATTACAATGTCTAGTCTAATGCATTGCATACACAATATAAAAAATATTTTAAAAGCATTCTGCGAGTTTACCAGACAAGGTAAATACTTGGGCCTAATTAAACCTTCTTAAATTAGCTTTTCATAGTGAAAAATAGTTTGATTTTTTATCTCACCCCATAAAGTGCAGTCCAAGATTAAATATAGGGAAAGATCTGAGCTGCCATTAATTGTTGCAAGTTATTGCTCTTGGACAGGTCAATAAACTCACAGGGCACATAACAGCCTTCAGGAATCATACCCCAGGGGTGAGGCAGGACAATCCCCACCCCAACCCTGGATCCTGACCAGATCCCAAGCGAGATCTGAGAAGGTCAAATCTTCAGCTCATCTCCTTCTGGGGCAATGAAGCGTGTTGGATTACAGCATCTGTGGAGAGGCAGGAGCAGGGCCATGCTACGACTCTGGCCCCAGATTCTGCTGGGCTGGCTGCCTGTGCCAGCCAGGAGTGACAGCCTCCCAAGGTGCAGACAGAGCAGGGCACACAGGGTTCCTAAACATCCAATCCACCTGCCTCGACTGAAGAGAGACACCTTTTAAAGAACAGGTTTCATGGTGCTGAAGCCCCAGTTCCAGTATAGGTACAAATGAGTCAATAAAGTCATACTAAAGTTTTACCTGCAATGTAATGCAGCTCTGAAGATATGTGAATCTAACATCCAAAAAGCAATGCCATTACATGCCTTTATTTAGTTGCAAAATACTTTACTAGATACTTTTACTGCTTCTTTGAAGGATTATTTTTAAATTGTAGATACTCTCCAGTCATACTTACTGATTTAACTTTGCAGGGATAACACTTGGCCTGATTAACCCCAGGGAATGAAGGTATTTAATACTTTTTTCTTCCAGTTTATTACGCATCCCTGCCAAACAAAGCAACATAAATCAATTAAAATGTAATTTTAAGAAGAGTATTCCCAGGTTTGGTTAGCTAAATCACATTTTTGCAATTAATGTGGCCTTTATAGATGTTTTAGACCTTTCTCAAGATCATCTGCACATATCAAAATGAAACATTCTCATCCCAGTTTTATGGCACAGCTCCATTAGAAAAATATTTCAGTGGAACAATTTCAAAACAAAATTTTGTGGTTTAGCTCCATAAACCACAGAGGTAGTTGCCGTTTATTTTGGCTGTCTCCACCTCTGTTCTGTGCATAACCAAAGTGCTTACCAGCTCACCTTGCACAACCACAAGCGCTGCTGCTTCGGCCCTTCCTCCAGCGCAGAAGTGAGCTCTGTGTGTTGCCACCACCCTGGCAGCTGGCATTTCCTAGATTTTACCCTCCAAAATAAAGGCAAGTAGGTGAACAGATGCCCTAGGAGTCGCAGGTGGGAGGGACAGAGCAGGTGGCTCCCCTCGTGAGCTGAAGCCCTGACAGGCTGCACCGCTGTGCCCCACACAGGTGCCTGCCCTTGGGCCAGGGGAGGCACAGGGTGCTGCGCTCATCAGCCCCTTGCTACTCCTCCTCCAGAAGCTGGGCAGTTTTAGTGTAACTAAGGGCCAGCTACATCACCTCAGGCTCTTACTCTTGGAATGAGCACCAATGAAACTTCTCAGGTGGCTCTGGCACCCATGGGTGAGTCTGTGCTCACACAAGAGCAGTATCTCTACTGCAGACATGCTCCAAGTCTGGAGTTGCAGGTGCTTCAGCCAGCAACATCAGTAAGTGTTTCCACAGAGGTCCTGGCCCTTTCTGGTGTAGTTTACACGCCAAGGGCAGAGGAGGGTGGCTGCCTGACAGCCAGTCTTTGCCAAGGGGCAGATGAGCCACAGCAGTTGCCTCAGGGAGCTGTAACTGAGTTTCCTGGGGTGACCAACACATGCCATTGGCTACGAGTTCAGTGCCATCCCTGGGTGACCTGGCAACACAGATGGAGGTTAACAGAGCCATCTTAACACCAAGCTTGATTTGAGACACAGACCATATGGGAAGTCCTCCTTCAGTATGAGGAGAACCTGTTTCTCCTCTGTAAGAGGAAACATGTGAGATTAGGAAACCCTTTCCAAATCTGCTGGGCCCTTTATAGAGCTTTATACATCTACAGTCACACCATGTGAATAACAGCTTACTACAAAACCAGAACTGAAGCCATCCAATCCTACAGCTTCAGCACAGGATAAATAAAACCAGCAGGTTAAATGTTTCCCAGCTACATTTAAGCAGCAGTAGCCTGGTTATGGCACTGCTCCAGATGGTTTAAGCCTGCATGATCATAGTGGATATTTACTCTTTAATGTTAACAGTGCTTTCATAGTATACATTTTTCTTAAATTAAAAAATAAACCATGGACTTCTATAAAAGCTGACTCTGGGCCTTCTCTCATTCTTTTACTATCCATGGTCATTTTGCCACTGACAACAAAAAAAAAAGAAAAGGAGGACCAGAGCTTTTAATTCCCTACTTTTAAGTGTTAATATATTTACAGAAGACTATACAAACAAGCACCAAACAGCAATTGCACATTAATTAGAGCTACATAATATTTGTACATGTTGCTAAAACAATGCTGCTAAATGAAGAAGCTTTATTAGTTCAGAGTTTTTGGCTGCTGTTATTAAAAATATATTTACCTGAAAGGAAATCCAAGTATTTCATTTTACAAACGATTTAAAATATAGCAGTAAGCAACATAAACTATTGCTTTTTATGTTTATACAACTTTTTTTTGGCATAACACTGCCATACAGATACAGAATTATAAAAGATCTCTTTATAGTGCATTACAAATCCAGAAACTGGTTACCACTCCTACCACATACATATGGTATTGGTACTACCAAACATGCACAGCATTCTGTAATTAAACACTGCAAAGGAATAGAGAGAAGAGAGCAGGACCATTCATAAAAACTGACATAGAGTTGTTCCACTTTGCAAGTAAAAATTGTTGGGCTTTAGGGTTTTTTTCTTTTTACTGCCCTTTTTTCTTAGAATACATTTGAACAATGAAGTCTGTGGTATTTTCAAATTTTATCAGTGCAAAACTACACTTAATCATCTGTTGCTGAAATCAAACTGCATAAAGGGCAAACAACTGTGGAATACATTAAAACACAGAAAAAAAAGAGCAACTAATAATTAGCAAACATGCTTCAGCAGATCCCAAAAATGTAAGTGCCATAACCTTTTTTACTGCAAAACAATAATTTTCACATGGTTAGCCACAATAGTAAGTACATTCAGTATATTTCACAATCAACTTTAGTTGATGAATACACCACTGAACTTGTAAGCGTGGTAGAATTAAAGAGCCACATTTTTAAGAAAATACTTTCTTTGCCAATTTGCCAATTCTCACATTTTTTTTATCTTACAGCAAACAGCATAATGCTTTTGAAAATAAATGTAGAAGTGATTACAAGTGTAAAGCCAGACGAGGTCTCTCTTGAATTGATCTCTATAGCTTTTGACCTACATTTTAGGAGTCCATTACATACAGCATGTAATAAACCTATCCTTTAAAGTAAATTCTTGCTTTCACCAAAGATCTTAACTAAGTGTACTTAAGAACAAGGGCTGGAAAGGGAACAGCTTTCAGGAAAAGAAACCGTTCACAGCCAATACTGAGCAAAAAGATACTACAGAGACACAATGTGCACTCCCCTTGGAGAACTGAATCTAAATATCTGCAAGTAGTCAATCTATGGTGTTGACAATAATGTGAATTGAGGGGGGTTGTATATGCTTAGGCCTTTTTTATGATCCAGCCCTCACTTTCAGACTAGCCATCAAAAATACCTTTTGACCAGTTACTCCAATTACAATTGGAACTGTGAACACATTTCAAAACAAATTACTAAAATGTAGAATGATGAGTGTGGCTCTCAATAAACTCCAGACATTTCCATCTTCTACATGAACACAATGTTAGATTCATTGATGCTTATTGCTCCAAATCCAGAGGCATCTCACTCATATGTGGGCTAGGAATAGGTTTTCCATTTGACCGATTTTACTTTTACACCAGTAAGAAAAAAAATAAATCAACCCTGTTCTGCAGTTGGAATCTGACTTTTAACACTTAACCTACACTTTTAACACTAGTCTACAAAAGGATTTATGTGCAAAAATATATTCAGAAGGAATAAGTAAGGTAGCATTGTCATCAGTTTAGGACAAGTTTCTGCCTGAGCAGAAACTTAGTTCTGCCTAAAAACAGAAGAAACATGGGACACTTTCTGCCTAAACAGGCATTTAGAATTAGAATCATTAGAATCATTAGAATCTCCCATAGCATTTAAAAACTGATTTGAAGTGGATTATTCTTCATCTTACAGTACTTTTAGTACTGTGTTCAAATGCAGTGGCAATTCTTGAATAAACAGAATTGGACAAATAAGAGATCACCTTCTCCACACAAACATTATTAAAGCACGGAACTCAGAGCCACAAGGGATTGCAGGGGCTGAAAAAACCCACAAGTTCAAAACCAAAAAATTCCTGGAGAAAAATGGAGTCCCTGTATAATTTCTTTGTTTCACAGCATCTTTTGGTGGCCACTGCTGGAGGCAGGACACAAGGCTAGAAACATCTTTGGTTCTGATCCCCACTGGCAATTCTGAGGACATCAAACATCATCAGCATGATATGTCACACTTTTATTAATGGCAAAACTTGCTTCACATACTTCAATCTTATTCATAAATACAACTTCTGTCAAGGAAATTCAACAAGATATGTTTGCTGCAAAAGTGTGGTGTAAAAAAATTACATTTTCACTTAAACATACGTAACTATAAATTGTGATCAGTACCATCACAGCAGTCAGAAGAAGAAAGGTGTAAAATAACCTCTCAATTAAACAGATACACATAAATTTTATTTAAAAACAAACAAGAGCTGTTTTCCATTTAAATCCAGTAAATGTAACTTTTCTTACCTCATTGGATCATCTACCAACATTCTACAAAGCTTCTAAGGTCTGTAAACCTTCTGTTTATAGTACAGATATAAGCAACTGCAGATTATTAGAATATCCTGGAATAGTTCAGGGAGGCTTACACTAGGTTACATGAAATATTAACAATGATTATACAAATACCCAATACATTAGAGTGCTGCAATCTCAGAGCACAAAACCGAGGAGCTGACCCAAGCCAGGGAACAGCTCTCCAAGGATTATTGCACTTAACACAAAGACCTCAGACCTGCTCCTAGATACATGGACATATGTAACTACTCTTCTGCTCTGAATGGTCTGTGCTGCACCTCATGTTCCCAAGCCTTCAGTCTCTACACCAACACAGTATCAGGTACTGAGGCACACTTGTGTCTGGCATAGTAGGGCACAGAGCTGTAACTAACCTTAAAGTGCTGCATTTTTGCATGATTTGTATGGTCACCTTGTGTGTACTCATCTGTGTACTCAGCAACATTGTTTTGAGTTGCACATTCATATCCCCTCACCATAAGATCCTTAAAATGGAATTCACAGGTATGTGCACGTACAACTACTCCCACTTAACAGTACCAGAGGCCACTCAGATGTAAATACTTGGAACAAACCTTCATATGGAAGGTTCTGTTCAATTAACATATGAACAGCTCAGATTCTAGTCTAACACTGGGCCAAAATACACTACTGTAATAAGTACACAGAAATCCCTGAATACTTAAGCATATAGCAAGACAAAAAGAAATTTCACTATTTAACAGAGCAAATGACTTGACTTTCTTTGCATACTCTCAGTTCCTGAAGTAATGGTTAAACAACAATGTACTGGCATCTATGAGAATACAATAATTTCAACACATATATATACTGTACATATATTGTAAACCTGAAAACCAATTCTTAGAAACTTCAAGCACAGGGTGCTTCTGGTTGCTAAGGCCATGATTCTGTAACAAAAATACACACAGTGCACCCACCTCACAAATCTCAATGGGATGCTACGCTGTAAGATTGCCCTGCAATTAATCCTTCCTGTCAGTACTTGTAAAACCAGAAGAAACAATTCCTCTACGAAAAGAATGATACACTGTCACACTTTACATGCAGCAGAATTTGTTAGTTAAAGCTGAAGTGTCCCACGGGAGAAATTCTGTTGATAAAGCTGTAAAAAAAGGATTAGAGTGCAGGAGTCCACCTGACACAAAAACCCTCACTTACATAGTCCCCATAGTTCTTTGTAGGCAACTGATATGCCACTACTCTTCTATGAAAACTGAGTGAGTTCTATTGAGTTGCAGATATAAAAAAAAATTAAAATTGCAGATTTAATACGGGTGTAAGTACCAAAGTTCTTGACAATATTTTCAGATACCATGGCCCCTTAACGCAGCTCTGTCAGATTAAATGTATTTTAAGCACTTAATTATAAACATCAAACCAGTAAGCATGTTTAAGTGAGAGATGTGTCATGATATTGGAATATTGCAGAGTAATCTTCTGGATGCACATCCCAAGAACTTTGTTTAAAATCAGAGCAAAATTTCTTTTTTTTGTGTTCAGTAGACAAAAGATCTCCTGAGGTCATTGATGTTCAATCAAATTACACTATAAATACAGTAACACCTCCAGCATCCCTTATTTCACTTCAGTACTCCGCATTTTCAGTAAAGTGTTTAACATTAATACTCAAGTTCAAAAATTAAAGGCTCTGTATAGCTTCTTATGCTATAGTTTTGTTTCTTATACACAGGGTATCAATTTTCCCTATGGTACTCAAAAAATAACTATGTAGGAACAACTCTATGAAGTTTGCACAGTTAGGCACTCAAGACTGAACAAGTCATAGGCAGAAAATGAAGTGTCCTCCCTTTGCATATGTGGAGGGGCAGAGTCCTTAACTACACAGATCAGCTTTATCACAGCACTCCCCTCCCCTTGCATTCTGAAGGTCAGAGGCAAACACGAACAAGGAGATTCCAGTTCATGTCCAGGGAATTGTGAAAGGCTTCTCAGGATCTTTCTGGCCTTAAAAAAGTAGTAGCTGGAATTCTTTAGGGCATTTCTGCTCAGACAGTCTTAATGCCTACTTGAACGATCCAGGTTAACCTAAAAAAAAAATCCACGTATATAACTTCCTTTACTCGCAAGTCATCACGGAAGGAGAAACAGATCTTCCTTCTTCTCTGCTTCTTTAGGATGGAAAGAGCCTAATCTTTTTCCATAGGTACCAAGATCCCTAACTGCCACTCTATTTGATCCCAAGAACCAGTGCTACCTGGAGAAAAAAAATGGATGATGCACTGCCAAGATGGACATTAGCAAAATAGAATTCAAGACATTTTGTCTATGCTCTGAAACCCCTGAAAACTTCATCATTTAGAGTTATAAGACTTGAATAAAGTCCTGTAGCATTTTGACACTCACACTGTAGTCAGCCTCTCGCCTCATAACATTTACCAGAAAATATTAAAGGCAGTGGATAATATGTACACTTTTAAACAGAAAATACATACAGAAGTTTTAGAGTATTTTAGGATTGTAGGAAGTGTGAGTTGTACCTGCATTATTTTTAAACTCACATTCTGCACAACTAACTTGCTGGGCACTATAGTTTGACTTGAAGGGCAGAAAATCAGAAGCAGCCACTCAGGGAGAGCAGACAGTTCTTCAGTAAAAGCTGAAGATCTTAATAGAAAGATCTTAATAGCGAAATTCCTACTTGGGCTCCAGCCTGGCCTATCTTAAGTTTCCACCAATTCTCAAAGTAACATAAAACTATGAGAGACTAACGATAGTGAGCAGAGAGAGGAAACAGCTGGAAAGAAGCATCAGGACTGCCTTCATCTCTGAGACCAGCACCAGGTGACTGCGTTGTAGAGATTCTACCCAAAACTGGCCAAGAAACATTGAAGTTCAACTAGGACCCAACTTGACGTGCCTGGTGACCTTTTCTCTGATGGCTTTGCTGATAAGGCAGTGTTTCCAGGTAAAGACACTGCTTTTCAGCTGTCCAGAATCTTCCCAGGTGCTGAACCCAGCTGTGGGAGTTATCTTCCTACAGCTGAGCAACAGAGAGCTTTCAAACTGAGACCAAATTTGAGAGACCAAAGAGATCCCTGCCCCCAAATTAGTTGTAACAAAATGAGTCAAGAGAAGGGAAAATTTAAGAGGGACTAAAAGAAGTCTAAAGTGCAACTTCCCTTGCATCCAAAAGCTGTGGATACAGTTTCTTTGTAAGTAAAAACTTTTATTCAATGTACAGCGATTCCCAGCTGTACAGGTCATGATATGTGTTATCCATTGTGAAGTGTCTCCAACAAAGATGCTAATCTAAGGTAAAAGATACTGTGCAAATACTGCTATTAATCACGACCATAGCTCCTAAAAAAATAACCACTAGTGTAAAAAACTGTGTTTTTGAAATAATTTCTAGTAATTTTCTAAATGGAAAACAAAACTCAAAGGAAACTTAAAATTTTTAATATTCCAGGGCTTTTTAGTTGTTACACTTTTATTTTTATTTTTTTTTAAATACTGGATGAATTTTAAAAAGTAGATAAGCTTTTCTGTGCAATCTGTCTGGAAAAGATAATGAATTTCTTAGCTTTCAATATACACAATTGTTTTAAAGAGACACACCTGGCTGACTACTGATAAACTGAGGTTGAAAAAAACAAAATTCATTAACCTAATAGAAGCCTAATCTGATGCATTTGCAACAAGCACAGTCTCGTGAACTTACACTAGATGGAAATTTCAACCAAAATGAAGAAGCAATGAATACTTTGCTCCATTCAAAGTGAAACAAAGATTTTTTTAAATCTGAGACTCATTTGAGCTCGTCCTTAGTTTTTGTAGTGGTCTCCCCTGAAAGTGTATCCTTATCAAGGTTATCTTGTAGATCTGCTGATGTGTCATTTGAAGAATTCTCAGTGTTACATAAATCTTCCTCTATAACTCCTGGGTGATTTCCACAGTCATTGTTCAGATTTTCATCATCTTTTTTGGAAAGAGAAGCGTCCTCCTTTCTGTCTGAAGTATCATGAATTTCTTCTGATTTTGAAAGCTGACTGGTATCAGTGTCACTGTTCTTTTCACTGTTGTTCTGCCTAATAGCATCACAGTTCACTTCTTGCTCATCCTGATCATTTTCTTCCCCATTTTTTGTGAATTCTACCCTTCTTTCTTCAGTTATTTTACCAGCTGAATTTCCACTTGCTGCTGTATTCTTGGGCTCTTTCAGTTTCTTATGCTTAGAAATATGACTATTGGGAATAGAAACTGGAGATGCTGGCTTTTTATTTGCTTTGCATCCCTCTGACTTCTGTTTTCTTGGGGGTCCCCAGATAAAATGCTCTGAGGGGGTATAATGTTGCTGGGCAAATCTCAGCAGCTTTCTCCTTTCTCTTCGGTCTCTAATAGTATACACAAAATATTCTAGAGCACTTTGCTTAATGTTAGGAATGGTATCTTCCACAAGAGCTTCATGCAGAATAAATTTTACCAGAGGAGATTTGAAACTCTCATATCCAAGTTCACCAAGACTTTTCAGAATTCGAGTGATTCTCAAGTAGTTATGTTGAGACCTTTGAAAGAAATGGGTAAAAAAATTCTATTGAATCAGAAAAAAACCACTTTACAACACAGAACTGGATCTGCAATTCCACAGTCCTTTTTTATCACTTCAGGTATGTACTCCAGACTTCCTGTATTTTAATTTCTCAAAGCTTCTGAAGCTTACTATAGCACCTCCTTTGCTAGGATGTTGTGAGTGAAAATTAGTGTTTGTAAAAAGCACTGGGGGAGAGGGCTGAGAGAAAATAAAATCCAACATGTATTGATTTTGATTCCTTCTGCTGTTTGAGAAGGGCAACAAAGCTGGTGAAGGGTCTGGAACCTGTAAGTCCTAGGAGGAGCAGCTAAAGGTAATGGGGTTGTTTATTCCGGAACAACAAAAGCTCAGGGGAGACCTGGTTGCTCTCTACAACTGCCTGAAAGGGAGGGGTCGATTTCTTGTTGTTTCTCATTTGTTACCTAAGGCAACAAGTGAAGAACAAGGGGAAATAGCCTCAGGTTGCACCAAGTGGAGGTTCAGGTTGGATATTGGGAAAAATTTCTTCCCTCAAAGAATGGTTAAGCATTGGAACAGGCTGCCCAGGGAAGTGGTGGAATCACCATCCCTGGAAATGTTCAAAAGATGAGTAGATGTGGCATTTAGTGCTATGGCTGATATGGTGGTGTTTGGTCAAAGCTCGGACTCAATGACCTCAAAGATTTTTCTCCAACCTTACTGATTCTATGCTGTCCTTTTTCTGGGGAGGAAACCCAGTTGCTTTTTAAACGAAAGGGTTTGTTCTGTATTTATACTGTAGCTACAGAATGGGGTTCATTGCACTTTGCTCAAGTTATTTAAAATCTGGGTGTCCAGTCTAGATTAGCACCTGCACTATCGATACAGTCAGTGCTGGGGGGAAAACAGGCACCTCAGAGAGTCTAAGTCCCACTGGTGTAGGAAATATCTAAGAGGAAATTAATGACTTGTCTTCTGGAAGTACTTATGAAAAGGTCTTTCCCTTGTAAAGCACACCTTAGGATGCAGTAAAACTTTTAAGTTTGAATTTTATATGGATAAAATTAGGTAAAGAGAGTCCCAAATCCTGACTTAAAACTGTAGCTACTCACTGGAAAGAACAGGAGTAAAGACATGCAGTAACATTTGGGCATCCTGAAAACCTCTTTTATCTGTGCCTTGAGTCTGAGCCCACACCTATATGGGCTCATATAATGTTTAAGTAAAATTATTCCCACTATTCACCTGGAATCCATCAGCAATTGGACCTACAAGCTTTTTTCATGACAGGAGAACAAAATGCTGCAAAAAACAATCTGCAGCTCTAAGGTCAGAGATATTAGGAAAGTGAGTACAAGATTTGAGAATACGTTTTGGCACAATTAATTTGTATGAGACAAAATTCAGTGCAAACTTAGGACCCACACAATACCAACAAAAAGCAACTGATATAATTTGCTGAACATTGGGCCAAGGTTTGACATAACATATTTAAAACTATCCAGATCAGCATGTCAAGTAAAAATATTTAAATATAAAGTATTTAATGTTTTGAGGAGGGAGGAAAATCTTGTTACTTAACTTTCATACAGGTGTGGAGAATTTTATCTTTCTCAGAAAGAAATGAAAACACAAAGATAAGCTGCTTTTTTGTTGTTTGTTTTTTTTTTCAGATGAGAAGCAGCACTTTGAGATTGGGTGAACAAAAATTCAGTACCAAGACAAATTAGTTTGGAGCTTGGATCTTCTTCAGCATCACCTAAAGGTGTGTTTTCAAGGAATTCAATGATGTCAGTCCAACTGATAATGGGTGAGAAGAACAATCAAAAAAGGGGAAGGAGGAACATACAGATAGAGGCACAAACCAGGCATCAACTATTTATTTTTCCCTTTTTTTTTCCTGGCAGTCTTTGGAAAAAATATCTCTTCTTTCTCTAGAGAACAAAAGGATAAAGAGATTCTATAGCAATTCTAGCAAGTGAAGTGCATGTCATTACTTACTCATTCAAATGCTGAAATCTTTCTTGCCAGTTAGCAGCTCGCGCTACGTTCCCAGTTTTATCAATTAGTTTTATTCCAAAAAACTCCAACATCATTTTGTAAGCCAAAAGGAATCTTCTAATTGCTTCTTTTGTTTTCTTGAATTCCTAATGGACAAAGAATATGCCAGAAATTCTAAGTGGCACTAAAGCAAGTACTTCTGCATTGTATAAGACAACTCTACCTAACAAAAAGCAGTTATGTATTAAAATCACTGTGATGGTTTGTATGGAGCTCAATTTGTATTACCTCAATTTCATATGTAGTTAATTCTTTAGCATAGAAGTTCAGACCTTGTTCCCTCAGTGGAAAAAGCCTGTTAAAAGAAGTGCATTATGGCTCACTATAAGAACATTTAATCAAATTAATGCTTTGAAACAAAAATACATAATAATTGACCAACCACTGTATGTAAGTGTGGTTATGTTCCAGTTTTTCATAGTCTCCTTTCCATTTATTTAGGACTTCTTCGATATAAACTCCTGCATAAAGATAATTTGAAAAACTGTTAAGTAGTCATCAAAACCAGCACTCAGCTACATACAGTACATGCATGTTAAAATAATGATACAACACATATTTTGTCATTCACATACTATGTGAAATACGGTCTATTGCAGCCATAAATAAATTAATTTAAAACTAATTTAGTTACTAAAACTTAATTAAAAGATAAGGTACTTATAAAATGTCATTATAAACAAAACCAACTGACTTATACTGGGTTACTAACAAGTGAAGGTATGTGACAGCAACCTATGTAGGTTCTCATATCATAGATCCTTTTATCACACTGATTGGGAATTAACAAACTGCTTCCATAAAACACTGCACTGTGAATCACCTGTCATTGCTTTTACAAGACAAAACTCTGTAGCTAGCCATCCATTCATCCATCTAATCTTCATAGAACAAAGCCTCAACTCTCCCATACCAGGAATCTATCCAGCTGCAAATACCATTATGATTGGTAAATCCTTCTTAATTAATGGTGGCTAAGCTCATGGTGCTCATGAAATTCAGTCATGGGCCAGGGCCAGGGCACTTTTCCAGGTACTACACAGATACACGAAGTACATAAAAAGGATGATCCTTGTTCCCAAAGCTGTACAATATATGAATGAGCACTGTGTTCGTCTGTTTCTGTTTTGAAACCAGCAACAGCTGCACAGCAGCTCCCCAAAGTCAGATAGCACAGGAGCAGCCTAAAAAACCCAAAGCCCCATGTATATAGTCTCCTACTATACATTTAAGATGCCTCTTTGCCCAGTGAAAATTTCCATTTGGGTCTCAATGGCAAAGAAGGACACATTTGATACTTTTATTTAAGAAGAGAAGAAAGCAGCTACTCTAAGGGGTTGCTAAGTACATGGGGTTTCCAGTGTAGGAAAAGCTGGGAAAGGATCTTGGAAAGAGGACCTTCATCATCACTGCATTGTATCCAACCTATATTTCAAGTACTGGAAAACTTACTGCTCAGTCCCAGGGCAGAGAGAGAAACAGGCTAGCTCTGATCCAGAACCACAAGCTAAATCTATAGCTCATGGAACTAAACTTCAGATCTAGTACTGCACTAAAAATGTTTTGTTTTTTTTTTAACAACATTCTCCAGTATTTCAGTCCTTAACCTAGTAGCTAAGACTCCCTCCATACACTCACAGATCCACAGACTTGGGTCAAGGTGGTGGTTACTCTTTTCCATTCTCAATACAAATTTCTGCATAACCAGAACTAACAGCCAACAGCACATCAGCCTCATGGCTTATCAGCTACCTTTGACAATACTAACTGTGGTTTTCTCTAGAATACCAAAAGAAATGTTATTCTTTACAAATTTTGGGAGGGAAGTCCTCCTATAGCTTTCATGACTATCTCTTCTTGTAGCTAATCCTCTTGAACTGCACCTTCATTTTGGACTTCAAAGGAGTTCTTCCCCACAGCCTTTTCTGTCTTTCAGTTTCAGAGCCATATGGTCCCCAGGTTCACACAGACCTCAGTGCCCTTCGCTTTCTTTCTGTATCTGTTCTCTGTGTAATGTCTCCCAAATCTGCTACTTCTTTACTGGCAATTCAGAGACCCATCTCTTTTTGCAGTCAAGTTAAAACTGACTAAAAGTATCTGCCCATAGGTATCTAGATAAAGCTCAAGCTGGTTAAAGCAAAAGTCTTATCGTTCTTTCACAACCTGAGTTATTTTCTCACTTGCTAAGGGTATTACCACTATCTTGTCTATAAGCAGTTCTCATCTTCAACTTTCCTGTATGTACATTTTTACAACCTTCTTTGCAACATTCCTTTCCATCCAGCTTCCTATCTGAACTCTCACACTTTGCATCACTACTTGTTTTTCCCCTGACCTTGAAAAGTGCTTTCTTGTCATACTTACACCTACCCATAATGTTGCTGAATGCAGCTACCCTGAATGCTGGGAAGATCATCTTTCTAGACTGTTACTTTTCTATACTGACCCATTTTTGGTTTTGTTTTGCATTCTTCCACCATGAAACCCTACACTGAAACATCAAACAAAAAACTATACACCCTCACTTCCAAAGCCTTTGTGACCTGTCCCTTACTACCTTATCAGAATCCATTTGTTGCTATGAGACTGATCCTGCTTCCTACAGGATCCTGTCTCACAGGCAGCCTACACATCTCACTCCTGCACTCCAAAGTGCACTTCACTATTTTCAACCAAGCTGCTCTTGGGCTGAGAGGATCCTTCTGCAAATATCTTCAAAGTAACCTTGTCATCGTTATTTTAAAACTCAGAAAATCTTATTTTTTGCCTTCAGTTTCTCTTTTTTGCTAATGGCTAAGCTCTCATGCACTGAGACTCCTGTCTATCACCCTAACCAAGATCTTTATTGCCTCCTCCTGTTTCCCTCCTCCTGCAGATCTGTATGCTATGCTATTGTCTCTCATACGTCAACTGCAAACTCTCTAGAGTAGGGCTTGTCATTTTTCAGTTTCTCCTGTGTTTGTGTAGAATGCTGCATACGAGGTTCCTGCTCCACTACCAGAACCACTGGGGATTGAGAAATGGTTTTATTATTGTTATTACGATAATCTCACATGAGATTAAAGCACATTTTTTTCCCCTTACACAGTTCTAGGGATAACACCCATAGATTGCTGCCACTCCTATTCAAACAGCACGTTTGTGCAATGTAGTGGAAGAACTTTATCTTTGTTTAATAAAAGGTACTGCCACAAAACAGTGTTACTAACAACGCCTTGTACTACTTCATGCTGATAATGTCTAAGAAAAACACCACCTTCCTAGAGGGAAAGCTAACTCTGTTTTAAGCACAAACTGCCCTCATGTTATCAACACGCTACTCCAACATGG
Organism: Thryothorus ludovicianus; assembly: GCA_013397245.1. Classification (NCBI taxonomy): domain Eukaryota; kingdom Metazoa; phylum Chordata; class Aves; order Passeriformes; family Certhiidae; genus Thryothorus; species Thryothorus ludovicianus. The sequence continues at coordinate 232,350 of VZTB01011136.1, forward strand.
GAGGTTCATCTTCTACAATATATTACTATACACCTTTAATTTACCTTAATTATCATCACTGTTTCAATTTGCTACTATCATTAGTTGTTGCGGTGTGATTGTCATGATTTGTCTCAGATACCCCAGGTCCCTCCCAGATGATTCCCTGCCAGGTTTGTCAATCATTCCTCTTTTCCACATCCTGACACCTGATGAGTGCTGCCAGTCAACCCTGGCATTCCAGAAGGGCATTGGGTGGTTGGCATAATTCAAAAGATGCTTCCCACCCCTGGAAAGACATTGGCCCATCCAAGTGTCCTCTGTCCCTTAGGACTTCCCCCCCGTACCTGGTTGGTGTCACCTGTGTTCCTTCCCTCCCCCTGTCCCCATGTTAAAAGAGCTCTCCTGCCATGTGGCCGGGGTTCTGGTGGAGCTGTTACTGGATTCACAGGCCTTTGGGCCAGGAATAAAGCTCTGGATCAAAACCCTCCATCAGAACCAGCTCCTTTCCTTCACCTTTGCCTTAAAGTCTCTCACTATCAAAGGTAAACCTGGGCTCCTGCATGCCTGGACTTGCCTCCAGTGCCCAGCTGCAACATCCTGAGAGCCTGAGGTACCACTGGGGTGAAAACATCACAGTGCTGCCAGACAGGCAAACAGCAAGGACCAGCCAGATCAGGCACAACCTCCAGGTAATATTTGATTTACCCCCAATAATTAGCGAGCATTCTTTTGTTATCACCGTTATTGTCACAGATTACTCACCATCAGGTTTAAATGGGATTTTATTTTTGTAAAACCGGAGATTGCACAAGTCATTTTGATACCGAAGATCTTTAAAGTTCTGCTAAAAGAAAGGAAATAGGACATTATTAGCCTGCAAAAACCTACCAAGACTATCCAAAATGTGATATTGGGCTCTTTGAATAATTTAAGGACAAAAAATATTTAGAGTTTTAGGAGCCATAGAATTCTAGTCACGCACTGAAAGACTCAGTTTAAGGATCTGGAAGTTCTTTTTGGTTGGTACCTTCTCCTGCTGAGGCAGCAAGAAATTTGAGAGACAAATAATCAATCAGGCAAACTCTATAATCTACTGTCTCTGATATCCAAGGTACAAGCCTTTTCCTGGGTTCCTACCACAGTTCCCAGGCTCACACATATCATGTGTTTGCATGCTTGTGCGGGATGAAAAGACATTGCTTCTCTCCCACTAGCATATGCTGTGCCTCCATATCAGCTTTTTGGTTCTCATTTCTCGTACTTATTGGACAATGCAAAGGTTTAAGAACATTTTTTACTGAAAAGGCAATTTTAAACCATAAAATATTCTTACTGGATACTGGTGTCTGTACTTGTACAAATCTCTTGCTGCATAGAAGCTTCTCTTTGGCTTGGCTGTCAGCTCAGTTCCATCACCACTCTGAAACAGTTAGAAAGCAGATATTCATCATACACAAACCCCCTAAAGAGCATATTTGTATAACATGAAAGTAATTACTTTTCTTTATGGATTTCAGCAATTTAAACAAACCTAAGTGCATGTATTTGCCTGCTGTTTGGTCAAACATTTAAAATTTCCCTCCTCAACACAACACACTTTAAACCTAAGTTCAAAAAATTAAACTAAAATACAAAAGCAAGATTATGAATTTCATTTCCAATGAGGCTGAATTTGAATTAAATCAATAGTCCGATAGTCATCTCCAAATGTAAGACTTCAAAGTAATCTGGCAAATGCTAATACAAGATGAAATAATTAACTGAACTTGAAAATGCAGACACCACCAATTTTGAGGAGGAAATCATACTACTTGCCAAAAAAAAAAAAAAAAAGTCATGTGTACATAGACTTAATTGCTATTATTGCACCATGTGGAAGAAAATGAACAGTTATTAAAAAAAAATCATTCTACTTCTTGCAATACACGTGTAATAGGTTAAAGTCAAGCTTAAAAGAGGAAGTTCTCCGGGAGTGCATTTGCCGTTCTTACTGCCCAGCCCGTAGCTTATCAACTGTACATTAACGACAAACAAGCAACTATATTCATTCCTCCTTTCACAAGACCAGCTTTGACCACACCTGCAGGCAAAACACACTTGCTTGAACAAGAAACACCCCTGACATTTGGTTTTCTGGCACTAGTATCACCACGTAACAAGCAGAAAAGGGGAAGACGCTTAGGCTTGCTTCATTTTGTATGGTCTCTCAACCAAAACACGAAATATCTAAAAAAAGACCCAGCCGCTCCTACATGCAGAGTACCATGTAAAATACCTACATGGTATTCTAACTCAAATGAAATTATTGTCAAAAGAACACTTTATTTCTTTAAGCTCTGCATTTACAAAGCTTCCTAAAGAAGAAAAACTCGCTCAGAAAATTCGTCACACCCACCGAGGAGTCACAATTCCATTGCCACATAGGATCAAATATTCAGATTTTTATCCCGTTTAATGAAGAGGCCACATTAAATGCTCCATTTAATTTAAAACACAGCCTTCCCTGGAAACAGCAGCAGCGGGAACGTCAACGGCACCAAGGCCTCGATTTTCCCCCAGTAATGACAGGGGAGGGGTGGGGAGAGATAAAAGCGGGCTCGTCCTTAGTGGAGATGCAGTGCCGGGTTATCCCAGCCGCTCCGGGCGCGGGCAGGCGCCGCCGGCAGCACCCGGGCCCGCGAGTGCCGCAGAGCAGCGGGAGCAGGGCTGCCCGGACCGCGGCTCGGCTCGGCTCGGCTCGGCTCAGTCCGCTCCGCGCGATCCAGCCGGGCTTTGCGGGCGCTCCCGGGCGGGCTGCGGGGCTCTGTCCGCGGGCTC
>VZTB01011136.1:235403-245422 GCA_013397245.1 Thryothorus ludovicianus
CGCCGGGATTGCCACGGAACGCGCGCCCAGCCCTGGCGGCGGGCCCCGGGCAGCGCGGGGTCCGGCAGCGGGCACGCCGAGCTCCCGCCGAGGACGGGCGCCCCGCGGGCATTTCACTCTCCGGAGGCGACCGCGGTGCCCCTGAAGGCTTATGAGAAAAGCGAGTGGGTGTTCGTCGGAGGGGTGCGGATGGCTGCCCCGGGGCTGTGGTCTGGGCAGGAGATGCTTTGAGAGACAGAAGGGGTCGTGCCACCTGCAGTGTGCAAGCTCCGGCTGTCCGCTGGACCTGCGAACGGCTGCAGTGAGGTAGACCCCCAGGATTAGACAGGTAATAGAGAAGACAAGAATGGAGGGGGCAATACTGTGGCAACCAGCCAGTTTTGGCTGCTTCTAAAATTCCTGCGAGTTTGGGGATGAAACTGACATGATGTTCAGGGACTAGTTTGAAGGGACAGTGACAGTGTGTTTTGTGTTTGGCTAGTTCGTGCCTTTTGGACAGAAACACTGACAGGAGTGAAGATCTGGTGAGTTGGAAGCACATTGTTCCAGTGCCTGCTCTCACCCTCGTGTCTAAAATTGTGTCCTTATTTCTAACCAGGGTAGGTGGGCTTCAGTTCACTCAGGGCTTTCTGCCGTGTCCTTAAAGACAATTCTGTGGTGTCTGGTGGCCACTCCTAAAGATGTGTATAATCAAGGCATCTCAATCCTCTTCTTGGTAAACCAAACGGGTTCAGCTTCTTCAGCCTCTCACCATAAATTCCCTTTCGCATTCCCTCACTCAAAGTTGTACCTTTTTTGTCTGCTGTGTCTTAAATATTTTGGCATCTGTTTCAAGTGCAGGTACCAACATCTTAACTGGATGTCAGGGTCATCAGTATAGAGGTGATTTCATCTATATATTCTTGTTTCTCTGTCCACTCTCTATAAACTGAAAAATCATTTTAAGTCAAGTTGCCATAGTGTCATGCTTAGATGCACTCATGTCACTCTCGTACGTAACCCTCCTTCAGGTTCATTTGAAGCATGTTAGCTGCACACACAGTCACCAAACACAAGAAATCACTGGGAATGCCTTGGTTTGTCAGACCTTGTTTCAGGCAAGTGTATTTGCAGTAGCAGCTCACCTCGATATAGTCGAAGCTGCATGGCTGAGCCGTGAGCCTGTGACACAGCTCAGTCTGCCCCTGCTGCCCCTGCCCCTGCTGCCTCCCACCATCACCTGCCTTGGTCAAGACATTTCTCCTCCTCCTGTGTTCTTCATGGAGTTCAGTGAAGCTTACTCAGCCTTTCCAATACCCCTAAGTCACCATCATGCCAGCTGCTTCCCTCCTCAGGATCCAGCTATGCCCACTCAGTCCAAGATCAAAGCTGGTGGCCAAAGCCAAGACATTCCTTCCACCCCAGCCCTGTAGGTTTTCAGGGTCTACTGGAACTTTTTTGATATGTGATATTGAGGAATGCATATATCATATAGGAAAGTTCCATCTCATTTTTGTCAGTGGACATAATTTTAATAAAGAATTAAAAGTCCCCATCAAGCAGGCACAAGAAAGGTTATAAGAGGGAAAGAAGTAAGACTAGATGCTAGGGCTGCAGTTGGGAGACCAGAATGTTTTATAACACTCATGTTTATGTATCACATTTTTGGAGAGTTCCCTCTTCTTTGACCTCATTTGGGGAAAAGGGTTTCTTTCCTGCTTCCACAGTATCTCCTCTCATGTTGTTGGCATAGTTTGGAAGAACTGTCTTAAGAAATTCTGATGTCTGGAACACATTTTTCTTGACTACCTGCTGACCAGCTACTTCCATTGGCCAGCATCTACTGGCCCAGTATTTATCAGCTCTGCATCCTCTGCCCTGCTACAGCTTTTCTCAGTATTCCCTGACTGGAGTTGTATTTGTGTTATGGACAGTGGAGCTACAAAAGCGTGCCTTGCACATGCATCAAAAATCAGGGGAAAGTTCTGATGACATTCCATTTGCATGGCAATTAATTCCACAAACTAAAGATCTTCCTGCAAGAAAGCTCAATTTCTTGTGCGAAGAACTCCACCTTATTATTGAAAGCTCAGTTTTACCTGAAGGGCAAGTCTGTCAGCCAAGTCTCAAAGCTGTCAACCAAATCTCATAACAGATTTTTAGGTGGATTTTTAAAAGGTCTGGATCTCAGAGCACTGATGAGAAATGGGAGTCAAATGAATGAGCTCACCAAGCCATTCCCCATCATTCACCATCAGTCCTGGTTAACCAGGGAGGCCCCAGATGACACCCACCTACAAGATGGGTGTCTTGGGTTGATTTTATGATGAGTAGTCTATTCCCTTATCATCTGCTGTGCGCCCAGAAATGGTTGCTGTAGCTTTAAGGTGGGTTGTGGGGAGGGGGGAGCCTTGGCGCTCTTCCACGGGCTTTTTCAAAAAGCACTCCCCAGGCATCCCTGGTGCCATGCGGACTGCATCCATTTTTTGCTTAGCTAGCTTGGTTTTTGTAAGCCTAGGCAAGAAGAGTTTTATTTTACTTTCCCCGGCCTTGGAGAGGCTGCTGCAGCAATCCTTGGGTGGCTTTTTTTCCAAAGTGAGCTGTACGGTTTGGTTTTGGTCTGAGATCCAAGAGAATGACCAGCAGGAGAAGAATTGGCTGGGGGCTGCTCTCTCACAGCCCCAGACCTCAGAAAAGCTGAGCCAGTGAGAGAAAGGACACCAAATCCACCTGCTTCACCTGCTGTGAAGAGAGGACTAGCACCAGAGATTCACCAGGTTCCCATCTGTTTTGCTGGAGCTGTTGTGTGAAACTTTTGTTTTGTTTTGTTTCCCCTTGAGACAGGAGCTGGTGCCACTTTTTTCTCCCCACCAGGTTGCCAGCAATTGTGGGGTTTTTTTTCTTTTTTCTTTCCCTGACATTTTGGGGGTTTTGTTCTGGTGGTGGGGATCTGCCCTTTACCAGATGTATGTATTTTTCCTGCGAGCAATGTCTTCTTTCAGGGCTGTGGCTTATTGCCGGTTCTGGTTCTGAACTAGAGGTCAGGATTCATGAAGAGGCTCTAGCACTGTAAATAGCTTTGTGGGATGGTATTTAAGAGCTTGAGCAGATTCCCACAAGACATATCTTCATTAGAAAAAATAAATTCCATTAGCTCACAGTCATAACTGGTAGTCATTTTTGCAAAGGTACTGAATTTATGGCACTTGATTTCACTAAAGTATTCCTGTACAATGGAAGATGACTAAGTGCTAAAGCCAGGAGGACTTGTTTCAATCAAGTAGTTTGATTCACATAATGCAGGTGAAAAGCAACAGAAGACCTAGGGGACTGCAAACTTCTATACATAAAATACAGACTTTCACAACACTTATAAAAATAAGCAGTTGACTTCTGATTATATACATTTATATAATATATATAAACAGCATAGATTAGTCAATGCCACTTTTTTTTTCTTTGATGAGTACATGATTATATGAGGACTTCAAAGTGGAAATCACTCTGCCTTCTCAAAGCTAATGCTGCATGTATATTGTGTGATAACTAACTGCTAAAAAAATACTAAAAATGAGGTAATTGTAATACTTTATCATTATCTTGGGAGGATGCTTTGAATAGGATACCAGAGAGGTCAATTAACAACTGTGGAGAGACTTACCAACCTAATATTAAGGTGATATAAAGCTGGGAGGGATTATGTGTCCGTAGAGAATATAGTAGACTACAAAACCCCTTTGATAAATGACAGAGGAGGGTAAAATAAATAACATTGGTAAAATGAAATTTAGTCGAGCTAACGTAAAATGATCCATAGTGGATATTTAAACATACAAAGGTAGATCTAGGAAATGCAAAAAGGCATTGATATGACAGAAGTGTCTGGGAGGTACAGTATTATTTACATACATTCAGACAAGGGTCCAAATATATTTGGACACCAACATATATTTGGGAAAGTGTTCAAAGTCATACAAGTAGGACAACGTTTTGTGTGCAGTAGCTGTAGCTGACTGGTATTTTAATGGAGTTTGTTACTTCATTGCTTATTTTTTGACTATGGTTAATTTTAATTCTCTTCTTCAGTCCAGTAATGCCCCAGATTGCTAAATGCCAAGCTTGATGTAGTAGCTATAGAAGGTGAATCTAATTTATAAAGTTCTCCATAATTTCCCTCTAGTGAGTGTCACTGGAAATGATTAACTAACTGTAAACTCAGAAGTCAGGTTGCATATTTTCCTAGATTTGTTTCTATTGAAATCTGAAATTAATTTACAAAGAAGAAAAGACTTCACATAAATCATGCTAGATGTGACAGATCAGTGTATTAAGCTCAGTAAAGCCGGTGGAAGTTCTCTCATTTTTGCTGGGTTATGGCTACAAACCTTAACTAAAGCCCGGTTTATTGGAGTGTCTTGCACTACAAATCTGTAAAAGGTCATTTCAGAACAAATGAATAGAAGAGTGTTTTACTTAAAGATGATCTGTCTAGGTGGTCAGAGAGGCAGTCTCAATAGTCCTTAAGCCTCTAAGATTCTTCTTGTTGTTTTTCAAATAGAGTGTAAGACTGCAGCCAGTTTCTTGAGAGGAAACTGATCCAGTTCTAGGATGCAACATGGTCTAAATTAATTGCTATGCAGAAACCTTTGATTTATAGCTGGAGTCCTACATCACCCTTGTGATGGACTGGAACCAGCTACCCAGGTTGGCACTACCAGCTCTTCTGTAGTGGGCTTATCTACAGTGCATCAGCAGGCCAGCTGCCTGACACCACTGATAAAAAAATGACATTCACTTGCCAGAAGTTCACACAGGACTAGGTGGTGCCATTAAGTTTTGCTGAAGGGCTCCTGGACTGCATCATGCAAGCTAGTAATTTTGGCAGTGGAACCCAGTAAGAAATTCTTCTTCCTGAAAGACAAATTGGGAGTGTGATGCAGAAGCCCAAATGCAGGCATTTGGAGATCCCTTAGTGTATCCATCTTCTGCTGCAGAAAGGCACTGGTGCTCCACAGGCTCAGGAAGTCCCGTGGTGTAGCTGCCAGCCTCATAAAGACACTTTGGCTGCTCCAGGTCATGTCCAAGGAAATGATGCACCTGCTGTGTGTATGCTTATCATATATAGGGATAGGCCAGCTATGTCTGTATGTGACTGGCTGAATCACTGAAAGCTGCTGGTCTGTATTGAGCTGAGCTCCATTTATCTAATGGAGTATTGTACCCCTTCTTATCATTTGGCATATATCTCTGTGTAAACAACTAAATTTATGTGTTTCTTTACAAATTTGATCCTGCCCCTAATCTCCCTGAGCATCCATATTTCTGTTAGGAAGGTGTGCTACAGACTCCCTCTAATAATTGATGTGTAAGTGGGTATTTCTGACCTGACAGCACACAGTATTCCCTCTCTTGAACTTCCAGAATTGTTAAATGAGGCACCTGTGCCAGATGTAGTGTTCTCAGAGTAGGCACAACCCTCTCAAAGCTGTGTGATTTTTCTTGTCTGGGTCATTAAACAGAGACTGACTTCCTTCTGAAGCCTGAGAAGGCTTCTCATTTGGGGAATTTGACCTGAAGCATCTAACCTGCAGACACTAAGCCTGAGCTAATCACACAATACTTCTTGGGTACTCCAATAGGGAAAAATAATAACCTCCAGAGGATAATCCCTATCATCCTAAACCAGGCATTTAAAATATGTAAGCTGAATCACAATATTGTTTGTTTCTACTGATTACAAAGGAAGCCAAGATCTAGTCAAACTCAGGTTTAGACATCAGACATTCAAGCTGTAAATATTACATGACATGACTCAGTCCCACACTCCTGAGGTTTTCTGAAAATACTGAATTTTGAGTACCCGGCTCCCATAGGAAAAGAGAGAGCATCTAACTGGCTGGTGGTGAGCATCCCTTTCCCTAGCATGAAAAATATCTGTAATCAGGTCATATCATGTAATACACTTCCAGTGAGAGACTGAGAGGACTCTTGTTTCAGAGTGTCTGTTGCTAGGTATGCAGAACTCAAGAGTACAAATCTCTTTAGGAAGAGACAGAGCTTTAACCTTCCTGTCACATCCGATTGAATTTCTCACGCATAAAATCAAAATGATAAGGAGATGAATGAGAAACCTGCCTCCTCCTTGGTCTCTGAATGAATAGCCAGCCTTTGGCTCTCTGATGAACAGAGAAGTATGAAAGGCTATAAGGAGATCAGAGCCTCACACTACCCTGGTATGTCATTTGCTGTGCTTTATTTCCTCACCTAAACACGCAAAAGTTGTACAGAGCCCCTTCTCCATCCATAATGAATAGTGAATAATGAATCCCATTCTGCTCTGCTTGGGTTAAAGGGCCTCACTTTGAGGTGACATAAAGTCAGAGCATGCCCTGGCAGTGCAGCCAAGCAGCACCAACACAGTCATCACAAGCTTGACCCACCTCTGTCAGCTGAAAGTGGAGCATGCACAAGCAGCAGCACTTCAGTTTGACTGGACTAGGAGCTCATGCTGTCCCTGGAAAAGATATTGCCAATAAACAACTATTTCAAGACCACAGACTCCACTCATTCTTTCTCAGCTGAGTTTTTGTATGACTGTGTGAATTCATGTAGTCATGATGGTGCAGCATAGCTATTTCAAAGATCTAATTGACGTCAAGATTGATGTGATTCATGGGAGCCATAGGATCCCTATTGATGAAAAAAGTCCAGATTAAATGATATGCGTTTGTGCAGTTCTATAGTTTGCTTCTTGTGGATTTCATACACTTCATGAAGGATAATTTGAAAGTGCCTAAAGTCATCGATCTTCTACAAACTCCTCAGCAGTTAGTTCCAGCCAGAGGCTGGCACAAGACCAAATTACACAAGTGGGACAACTGCAGGCCTTGACTCTGCCACCACCTACTTTCTGTCCTTTTTCATATAATGCTTATTGCATCAACTGTAGAAAATCTATATAAATACATAAACGAGGGAAGAAGATCATCAGGGAAGCAATTTTTAATTAGGTCCCTGATGGTCCACTGATGCTATGTCTTTAGCTTGTGGTTAAGGCAAAGATGCATAGACTGAGATAAAAAAGCAAGCAAACACACACATTGAGAAACAGAAACTACCAACAACGCTGGCTTTCATTTACTACTTGCAGGCCCAGTTATTTTTATAATCATTTGAGTTAGTTCACTTTGTTAAACTGTTCTGCACAGCTTTAAAGCTCAAGTCCACATCAGTCCTGCCTGTTAGTCTTTGATGGCCTCTCAAAGCAACTCTTCCCCACACCTGCTAATCTCTGTGTGACTTCAGGGTGGCCAGGCTGGAGGGAGATGATGGCAAAGTTGAGGAATTCTACTGCTTTGGAGTGATGAGGAGCAAGACATGGCCCACAGTCTGTGATCTGAGATGGGACTGAAGCATGTTGTACTTTACACAACATGATCCTCAAAGGAAACCCTGTCAGCAGTTGGTGCACACATACTCTGGAATGAAAGAAGTGATTTTTTTTCTCCTATGTATCTTAGTTGTTCCTTTAATATTCCTTATGACAGATTTCCTTAGATCACTGCAGGACAACCTCATCATAATGCTATTGTGTTCTTCTTTTCTGAAGCAAACATGTTAGTAGAGGCTGCAAAAGCCTTTCCCTGTTTATCTCTGTGGTGCCATCAGTACAGAAAATGTACTTGCCATCCCAACAGAGCGCGCAAGATGGTAAGTTTAAAGAGATGAAATTCTGCTTCTAGTGACACAGGAGAGCTAAGAAGGGATGATCTTATCCTGATATGATAAATCTGATTTATGTGTTAACAGCATAACAAATGTCCACTTTAGGAATCTGATGCAGTGAACAAAATTATCAGAGTACAGTGAGGACGTGCACTATTGCAGAATTAGCCTGTTTCATGTTGCAACGTGTCCTATCACAGCGTGCAGCTGCCTGGCAGCTGGAGTACAAGCAGCCTTTGAGGGGCTCAGGGAGGACATTGCCATACTTTCACACTGTTGTTGAACCAGGCTGACTGAACCATCCAAACGGGCTCACATCTGTCCTGAATGAAGGGATGAGTAAATAAGCACATCAATGTCCTTGTGCATGTGGCAAAGTGGGTCAGCAAAATATTGCTGGTAGTGTGCTAAAATACAGTGAATGCTTTGTACTTTTTGATTTACTGCTCTGTATGAACTCTGTATGCTTCCTTACATTATAATTAGGGGGTTGATTGCAGCTGTGTTTGCGAGGAGTAAATTTTTCCAAAGGAAAAACCCACCTAGATGAGCTGGGAATTCCAGGATTTGGGGAGGAACAAATTACATGTTGATCGATAGCATTGTAAAAAAATATTAAAAGAAAAACTAAAAAAGCCCATAGTGTCACATAATTACAGATGAAATCAGAACAGTGAATAAAGCTATTAAGATACTTTGTCAAACATTGTATTTGTTACATTAGAGATCTTTACAAAGCAAAACACAAACTAGAACATGCGCAAAAGAGCACAGCCAAATTCAGAGTCAGCAGGCAGAGCTGAGGACAGAGAAAGAAAGAAAAGGATTGATCCAGGCTAGGGACTGGAACCAAGGAACAGTGTCCTTGCAGGGAAAATGCAGCTTGGTCAGGGGACAGGAGGATCCTTACCAAGAGACTACAACAAACGTGTGGCTAACAAGAAAAGGGGCAATCTTTCTTCTTGATATCAACGTTGAAAAGGACAATTCCCCATTGTTTTTTCTTAACACCATTAAAGCAATGGCACTTGCTGGCTTGTGATGTTCGTGGTGGTAATTCCTTATGGCAGGAAGCTACAAGAACAGGAGGTACTGTTAACATTGTATGGAACACAGGAGAAAAAATTGCATGATGCACATTTGTGTTCATTAAATGAATTCTTCAAAGGAAACAAGAAAAAAAAAAAAAGATTTCCACCCTTGCATGAGTAACAATATTGAGTGCTGTGGATGGGTTTTTTGGTTCAAACTGTGACACAAGCAATTCACTCTCATGCAAGTGCTTGCTGTTTCTAAAATGCAATGATCATCTCCTGGTTCTGCTTCAGATGAAAACAATGATTCATTTCTGTATTACATTTCTATGAAATTTGTCACCCTCCAACANTGAATAAAACATGTGAAAACCAGGTCAGGGAGTAGGAAAATCACAGAAAATGAGAAATGCGATTCAATCTCACCAAAACTCCCTAAAACAACACAACAAAAACCATCAAAAACAACAAAAAGAACCAAACACAAACCGACCCTCAAGTATATCTTTGAAGTCTGGCTAAAATATGGGAAAGAGAACTGGGCTTCTCATGCAGCTTTGGGTATGTCTAAATGGTAGCTCAGAGTACCTTTACAGTCAGGGGCAAAAAGGTGAAACTTTAATATAACAAAGCATTTAATCCTCAAGCAGCCATTTAAACTATGTCTGATGAAGTATCTCTGTCTTCTTTATAAAGGGAGCACAACTGACTTACCTGCATACAGACAAACACTGAAGATATCTAAAGTCACCCAAGAAGTGATCCATCTTCAATACCTAGAAACATTTTAATTTACATGAGCTTATTCAGCTTGGCCATCTGATGAACGACTGACAAACTGGCTGCTTTAAAAGACTCTTGAAAAGCTGCCAGGAGGGAAGGTCCCCACTGCAGTGGTGTCACATGGAAGTCACAGAATAACTCTCAGAACCCAACTTTTCTGCAATGAAGTAGCTGCTAAATCTCCACAGATTTGCTCTATGGGGAATGAGGAAAGGGGGAGACTGCTATAGCAAGAAATTACAAACTGTAATCTGACATCAGTGCTTGGAGGCTGCATCTATATTAGTGTTTTAGCCTGCACCAGAAGACAGCAGAGCTTTTAAAGATAAGTTCCCAAATCTTCCCCCTTCTTGGTTCATATTATTCATTCACACAGTCTCAGGAAACACAAACTTTATTTGGTTTAGATCAAATAAACTGGAAGATGCAGATCAGGAGTGTACCCAACACACTCCAATGCAATGGAACCAGATTAGGACTATTCTAAAGAAAAAAAAA
>VZTB01011136.1:245609-291274 GCA_013397245.1 Thryothorus ludovicianus
AAAAAAAAAAATCCCCACACTACAACAAATGTGTGGCTAACAAGAAAAGGGGCAATCTTTCTTCTTGATATCAACATTGAAAAGGACAATTCCCCATTGTTTTTTCTTAACACCATTAAAGCAATGGCACTTGCTGGCTTGTGATGTTCGTGGTGGTAATTCCTTATGGCAGGAAGCTACAAGAACAGGAGGTACTGTTAACATTGTATGGAACACAGGAGAAAAAATTGCATGATGCACATTTGTGTTCATTAAATGAATTCTTCAAAGGAAACAAGAAAAAAAAAAGATTTCCACCCTTGCATGAGTAACAATATTGAGTGCTGTGGATGGGTTTTTTGGTTCAAACTGTGACACAAGCAATTCACTCTCATGCAAGTGCTTGCTGTTTCTAAAATGCAATGATCATCTCCTGGTTCTGCTTCAGATGAAAACAATGATTCATTTCTGTATTACATTTCTATGAAATTTGTCACCCTCCAACATCACTCATAGCTATCCTTAAGGTCTGAGGGTGTGCCAGAGTGAAAAAATAAAGCACCTATGGTAATGTAAACATCATGTTAGGGCTAAAAAGATAGAATAGGAGCAGCCCTTTTCAGCCCCGTGTGTTTGAGCAGACACAGCGGTGGGATGTGTATCTGACTGCTTTGCTGTGTTCTTTCATTTACATTACAAAGGGATGGTTTTGGCAGAAAGTCGGTTTAAGCAGCACTCATTATTCCTTTAAGGGGTTTGATAATTCAGTATGGTAATACACTGCAGGCTGTCAGTACTGTCAACCATCCACCAAGAAAGAAATTAAATTTTGTTCCAGCCCAATATTTCTGTATGCAGCCCTGAGATTAAATGGGATTGGATATCTGACCATGGGCTGAGAACTAGTGACAGTTGATATGTTTGTGAAACATTTTGGGTGAGGCAAAGTCCACTAGGAAGGGAATAAAACATGTGAAAACAAGCTCAGGGAGTATGAAAATCACAGAAAATGAGAAAAGTGATTCAATCTCTCAAAAAAAACCCTAAAACAACACAACAAAACTGACCAAAAACAACAACAAAAAAACCCAAACACAAACTGACCCTCAAGTATATCTTTGAAGTCTGGCTAAAATATGGGAAAGAGAACTGGGCTTCTCATGCAGCTTTGGGTATGTCTAAATGGTAGCTCAGAGTACCTTTACAGTCAGGGGCAAAAAGGTGAAACTTTAACATAACAAAGCATTTAATCCTCAAGCAGCCATTTAAACTATGTCTGATGAAGTACCTCTGTCTTCTTTATAAAGGGAGCACAACTGACTTACCTGCATACAGACAAACACTGAAGATATCTAAAGTCACCCAAGAAGTGATCCATCTTCAGCACCTAGAAACATTTTAATTTACATGAGCTTATTCAGCTTGGCCATCTGATGAACGACTGACAAACTGGCTGCTTTAAAAGACTCTTGAAAAGCTGCCAGGAGGGAAGGTCCCCACTGCAGTGGTGTCACATGGAAGTCACAGAATAACTCTCAGAACCCAACTTTTCTGCAATGAAGTAGCTGCTAAATCTCCACAGATTTGCTCTATGGGGAATGAGGAAAGGGGGAGACTGCTATAGCAAGAAATTACAAACTGTAATCTGACATCAGTGCTTGGAGGCTGCATCTATATTAGTGTTTTAGCCTGCACCAGAAGACAGCAGAGCTTTTAAAGATAAGTTCCCAAATCTTCCCCCTTCTTGGTTCATATTATTCATTCACACAGTCTCAGGAAACACAAACTTTATTTGGTTTAGATCAAATAAACTGGAAGATGCAGATCAGGAGTGTACCCAACACACTCCAATGCAATGGAACCAGATTAGGACTATTCTAAAGAAAAAAAAAAATCACTACGTTTAGTAGTGTGGATGTCATATTCTCAGCAGTGACTATTTTGTTTTTCAGGTCTGACACTGGCTTGCACTACTTGCTAATGTATCCCAAAGTGAAGAGGATCCTATCCTGGAAGAGTCCATTGCTCCATTAACCACTGGAGGAGTTTAGAAAGATGAGATAGCTGAATTAGTATACTCAAAAGTGAATGAAACAAATAACTACCAAATGGATGGTGGACTAGTTTTCCAAAATTCAGTATTTTAACAAAGGAAACATCCATTAAACAAAGGCAGAAACAAGTATATGCAAGTAAAGGCATAAGGTAGTGAATTAACTGAGGATGTAAAATTCTTGTTGATTACCTCTGATCTATCAGATATGATCAGTAAATTCAAAATACAAATTGGGCTTTTATTTACAGCAGTGGCTTCAGGACTTCATCTAAGCATAAACTGTAGTAAAGTAACCATGATTTTATAACCTACCAGTTAACTTTTAATGGCTGCAACAGAACAGGGCAAACTGCAAAAAAAACAAAGCACCAAGACCGTTTGCAGCACTACTGACCCAGCTGCTTTATCCACAGACTGCAGGTTGTACCTGCTCCAAATGGAGCCTTTATCTATGTCCTGGTTTAGGACAAATTTGGGAGAGACTCTCCAAAGGGGGGCCCCTCCAGAAGGCAAACCCACACAGCCCCTCCCCCCAACCAGTTCGGGAAGAATTCCTTGGAGAGAAGTGGAAAGAACCTGTTTATTTAACAGACACAGCACCCCCCAGCACACAAAATAAACAATATCAGGGGACCCCACTCTTTCACTGCTCTGAAAAAGATGGCAAATTCAGAAAGTCTCTCTCGAGGGTGGTCGCTCTGTTATCAATCCCTCTGGTGCTGGGGCAGCTGCTGCAGCCACAGGATGTAGACTTTCAATGCTCCCAGGTCAGAGTCCAGAGCAGGTTCGAGTAGGTCCAAAAAGGAAAGGAGAAACAGTCCAGGAAGAAATTTGGACTGTTTAGCTAAACTAGCTAATGAGCAGAAGCAAGAGCAAGCAGAAGCAAAGCAGAAGCAAGAGCGAGAGCAAAAGCCAAAAAGCAAAAGTAAAAAAAGCAAAAAACAGCACCAGGTATTGCCCGTCTCTGTGTCCCGCCAGCCATGGGAGAGAGGCTGATAGCAAAACCAAAACAAAACATTCACTCTTCAGAGTCAGTCTAAAGGCACAGAACATGATATCCAGCAAAAACAGCACACACGAATGGGGATACAGGCATCATAATGTCACCCTAGGACAATCTATAAGGTACAGTCTCTTCAGAGTTATACCTACTGTGGCATAGACTTATGCATGGTCACAGTCCTCCAGAAGGAACTTTCTCCAACATGGCCTCACCATGGCTTCAGTCCCTGCAGGGGTGTAGCTGCCCAGCTGTGGGCTTATCCATGGGCACTCGCTTTCAGATATTCCAGCATGACCTCTTGCACTGCTACTGATGCCTCAGGGTGTACCTGCTGTGGCCACCCAGGGATCAGCTGCCTCAGGGCAGACCTGTGTCACATCTGCCATATGGCTGCCCCTAAGAGAAAACAAAATCAGGTTCACAGCCCACATCTGGTTGAGTAGGGATGTTCAAGGAACTGAGTGGTCATTGCAATAAGGCTGGAAATATCTACTGCATAGAAGGGAGAGGTGCTTCACTCTTCCCAAAACACAGCTGAGGAGAGCAATAACTGCTGCTGGTTCATAACAGGGTTCTCCAGAGACTGGGAGGCAGAGATGCAAGGGCAAATACCAGGCTTGGCCTCAGGACAATGATTTTATTGTAGGTTTCCCAGGCAAGGCAAAACAAAGTGACAAACAACAAAGAAAGCAGCAAAAGCAGAAAGGAGATATTGACTTGCCCTGGAATTCAATGTACAGCAGGAAAGGGAGAAAGTAATGGAGCAGATAAGGGAGCAAATATGCCATCATCATAGGAAGAACAAGTACTAGCCTGCCAAGTAACAGCAAAATGTCTGCAACAGCTGTAAGCTGAGTCTAGCACACTCTGATCAAATCTGTCATCTTAAACTCCTCAAGTTCCACATCAGGTGCCAAAAAAGACTGTGGTGGGCTGACCCTGGCCAGCAGCCAAGCACCCACAAAGCTGCTTCCTCACTCCACCACTGTAGAAGGAGAAAACAGGAGGAAAAAAACTGACACAACTCATGGGCTGAGATAGATTGTCTAAAAAGTAAAGAAAAAACCAAAAAAGCCCCACATCAACCAAAGGAAGTTAGTCTGTCATAGGTAACCTGCCATAGGTAGACTGATGCTCAGCCAGTCTCTGAACACTGGCCACCCAGGAAGCCACCCTCCATCCTTTCTTCTTCCTCTACCCCACCGTTTATTACTAAGTAAGATGCTATATGGTGTGGAACATCCCTTTGGCCAATTTGTGTCAGCTGTCCTGGCTGTGTCCCCCTCCTCCTCGCTGGTGAGACAGAGTGGGAAAAAGAAAACCTTCAGGCTGGGCAAGAACTGCTAAATGATGTCCCACTGAAGAGCCACCAACACAGCCTTAGCCACAAATCCAAAACACAGTGCCACGTGAAGTGCTGAGAATCCAGTTAACTCCATCCTAGCTAGTGCTCCAAGTGATCATTGCAAGAATTGCTTTATATGACATCTATCAGTGCCTTCATTGCTTCACCACTTCTAAGGTCTTCCTCATGAAATCTATTTGCATGCTTTTGGGGAAGTTACAAAACCCTTTATCCTTCCTGTTAACAAATAGACAGTTTTATTCTTGGGAGGAAAAAATTCATATTTTGCATACCTAGTTCTTTTGACATCGTTGTTCAGGCACTGAAAGTCTGGCCAAGAAGTGACTGAGTCACCATCCCTGGAGGTGTTTAAAAAACGTGCAGATGTGGCATTGAGGGACATGGTTTAGTGGCGGACTTGGCAGTGATGGGTTAATGGTTGGATTCAATAATCTTAGAGGCTTTTTTCAACTGAAATGATTCTAATAATTTCGATTTTTAAAAATTGATTTTTCATGTTTCTGTAGTTACATTGGTGTGGGTTGGTATTTTTTATAGATAAGTAAACTCTTTCAAATCTTCATATTTTAATCCAAGTATGTGTTAAAATTGAGTTTTCCTGAGTAGGCTAGTCTGAGTTAAATTCTAGCAAAGCTGCTACTAAAGGATCAAAATATCTTTTACTTAAAAAAACCCAAAAACCTAACAAAACATACAAACCCAACAAAAAAAAACCTAAACCCAAAAATCCAAACAACAACACAATCTTTCTGAAGTATGTTGGAACAAGGATATCTCATTAGTGGTTTGCTCTGTACAGCAGACATATCAAGGAAAAAATTGTAGAACAACTCCAGCTTTATAATTATAAAATTGAAATTTTGTTGCATTGATTCTGTGACATAGCATAAAAACACCAGAAAGGCTAAACATAACTTTCTGCATTGAACCACAAAAATTTAGTTTTGCATGCTCTGCACAAGACTAAAGTGACTAAAGACTAAAGTGCACTACATCTCTTAATAACTACTGTTCTTTAAAACCTAAAATTTAAAATCAATCTTTGTGATTTTTGTTCCAAAGTATTCTTACTTTTCTCAAATATAATCAGTCATTAATACTCTTGTATTTTCTCTTCATGGTAATAGAGACAGTTCTGGTCCTCTGTGGATATCTCTGCTCATAAAATGGCCTCACATACTAAAGTAATACTGCTTCTTCATTCTCTAACTCTTCCTATTCGTTTGCAAAGGAAGTGTACATTAAAATAACCAAGAATCTTTTTACTTAAAACATTTATTTTATCCAAGAGTGGTGACAGATAAAAAATAAAGGGATATAACAATTTAGAAAAATCATACAGGTTCAGCTTGTTACATCCTTCCTTGTATCTATTTTTCATAACAGCAGCATCACTCTCTTTCTCCTTTTAAATGAACCAGGCATTGTGTGCATTAAACTAACACCCAGAGGTTCCAATCAAGGACTTATTGTTCCATGTCCCTGTACAAAGCCATGGCAAGCTACTTCCCTTACCTTGAGTGATACACAGCTGGATCTCAGCTCATGTAGGCACTGCTGCAAGTCACATAGCATATGGCAGTACAAAAGCACTGCTCACCTGCAAAACTGCTCAAAACTAAGACAAAATGCAGCCAAGTGATGTGAAAATTGAACATAAAGAGCATGGGAGGGTGGATGGGATGGGTAGTGCTGAGAAAGCAGTGTGCCATCACTTTGGTGGGCTGCAAGCAGATGGAGATGGATCACTTGGTTTCCTAGCCCCAAGGTTTACCTTGGGTTCCCATCAGGCAGAGAAATACCATCACCCATCCTGTGCAAGGCTATTCCCTTGCAGCACATGAAGTGCACATCAGTACCAGAGCCCTGCCCTGAGGGCACAGTCTGGCAGCAGATCTGATCCCTGGCTCTCCAGATGCAGGTGGGTTTGCCTGCTGCCGAGGCAGGAGGTTTGCACCCAGGCTGACACCAGCACGGCCACAGAAATGCCCACAGCATTCCCCCTGAGGAGCAGCTCCTGCTGTATCCATTCCCTGCAAAGCAGAGTCACTGGGTACAAAGTGCAGAGACACAGTTCAGTTTGATGTGACACACCTGACGAGGCATTCAAAACAAGAATACCGCACTGACAAGCTGTTAACCTAAAGAATTTAACTGAGAACTGCTGTGTAGGAACTCTGCCTCCTCAGCCCAGCTAGTGAAAATCAGCTTTCTTCCACTCCCATATCGAGTTCTTTGTCCCCAGTGTGATGTTAGCTCTGCATGTATCTAGGCTGAGCATCCCTCCAACACGAAGCCATTTTTTCAGCTGCTACTCTTACACCACCAACGCCTGAGGTTACCCAAATGAAGATTGCACACCATATTTACAGGCTCTAATCAGACGTCTTCAGTGTTAGCAGGGAAGAAGGCTGTGATTCAGTTGCCTGAGCTCAGGTGTCTGCTGACATTCACACAAAAATCACACTGCAAATAGGTAGCACTAAAAGAATAAAGGAAATCTAACCTTTCCTTACATATTAGAAATGTTACAAAACAGTCCTTTTTTTTTTTTTATGACAGCACATTGACAGTGTTTGCATTATATCTCTGTACTAAAATGTTCCAAAGTCACAAAGCCTCAAAAATTCAACTGAAGTTAGACAGTTGCTAAGCTAAGGTTGGCATTATTCTGACCCAGGCTGACTGTATTCCCTGATGCATCTATACCCATCTGCTATTTTCCTTCTGTTGTGCCAAGATTATCCATCATTTGGGGCAGGGGAATATCTTTTATTTTGTGTCTGTTAAGGACTAAGGAATAGGTGCTACAAGAATACAAATCATCAGTACCACAGTGCCTGTGATGATTTATTCTTCCCCTTGGCTTGCCTTGCCTGCAGGAGACCCAAAATCCTTGAATGGTTTTTATGGAGGAGCTTGTACATTTTTAACACCTGTGTCTCCAATAATTGGTGAAAACAATTCAGGATAATCAATCTATTAGGATTTATGGTTAAACATCAGCACACTCAGCAGAAGCATAACTACTGATTATTTTCCTTAGAGCAGAGACAGGTGGTGTCAGCTGCTCCTATCAACCAAAACCAGTTAAAGGGGTGACAGGTATGCAATTGAGAAAACCAGGGGCAGGTTCTGCTCATGGCTTGAACAGTTATGCCAGCAAACAAACTGAAGCAGTAGAAGAAATCACTTCCACTGCAGAAGCTTTCTGCTGGTATTTGTAATTACATCAGTAATTCTGCAAGAAGGAATCTCTCACAAATCTGTTCTTGCTAAGGAAAGTGCAGTAGCTATGGTTACCCAGCAAACAGGGAGAGGAGGCAAAGCTGAACCACTGCTCTGGGCACTGTACACCATTTTTAACATCAAAAGTCTAGTTTTAGCTTTCCAAATAGAACTATGAGAACAGCCACCCACGTTCCCCATTACAGTGTGTTTGCATATATAACTCTGTAGCTCTGCATGTGTGGGTATATATATATATAGATCTATAGTAGGATGACAGAATGACAAAGAACAAAAAAGGAGTGAGCTTTTAGATCATCGTACAACTATGAAGTTAGCAATGTACTCATAGACAACAATCTTGCACACTTGGTTAGTCAGCCTAGGGCCAGCACCACAGGACTTTCCCTGGCAAACCTCCTTTTCTGCTACAGGGAGGAAATGTCTTCAAGTGTCTTCATTTGCCTCTGAGGATTGCTCAAGACCTACAGGAAATTCCCTGGAAAGAAACTATGTCTACATTGTACACTTAATGCAACCATTTTAGAAAAGTTCCCTTATTTAGGGTAATGTGCATAAATACTACTGTAGTGTAGAAGAAGCAATGTGAGACTTGGCAGATGCCATGGCACACCCTAAGAAACTGGATAAATACTGAAGCAACTAGTCCACATTGAATTTCACTTAAACTTGTGCTGGACAAGCAAGACACATCCTTGTCATGAGTAGGATGAACACAATTTTAAAACTTTAAGACATGAGGCTTGAATCACTTGCATTTGAAAATTTAGATAAAACAATACACATTTAGTTTTAGGGCAGGAAGTTTTCCCAGAGGAATTAGTTTCTACCTTCTTTCAATACGATCACAGGCTGAACTTGGTTGTAATACAAACAAAATTATAGGAACTAAAACTCTGTTTCTTTAAACCTATGAAAAGAATAAGGCTTCCTACATCTATACCAGTACAGAGACCTCCTTCACTCATACAGAATGGAAACTTTTTCTATGCTATAAGTAGTTTTAAATCAAACTGAAGATTTAAGAGAAGAACTCAGAGTAAAAAACAACACAACAGATACTGATAAGAAGTTTTATCTCAACCAACAGAGCCCAAGAAAAATGAATCACAGAAACTCTCTCATCCTGAGAAATTTATGCATTTTGTAATTCCCAAAGGAAACAATTGCATCAGATAAAAATCTTTAGACCAAAATTAAAAAGAATAAAGCTGACAGAACTGCCTGAAATACATATTTTAGCAGAGAGTTATTAGAAAGTCAGCATAAATTGCCTCTTAATAATACTCATCATGCATCTATTGTCAGTAAATCCAAGTAACTCTGGTTTTATATACCTCTGTAGACTTTATTTTATTGCTTACTTGCTCAGTAAATTTAAACTAGGTATACTGGCAATGTGTTTAGGCTGCCACCTGAAAAAGGTAAACTTCCATCACTCATTGAGCCTGCCTTAAAATATCTAGTGGATATTGGAGCTAAAGGCATGAGTTTGCAAACCTCAAATTATTGGTCAAAACATCCATCTTCAGAGTATTTCTTAGTCACATTGCAGGTGGCTCAATAACTCTGCCTCAAAGTGCACTTAGAAGTTTTAACCAGGGGTAGTCAAGATCTTGGTGAGGAAAAAATGATAAACCTTTAATCCTCATCACTTCTACTTTTAATTTCAAGACAGTATCTACAAATCTGAGCTGATCAGAAGATCTATATACACTACCAGGTAATGACCTAGCAATATTGTATGTAAAAATGATAGTGAACAAATCAAATAGGCAGCTAAGAAATATTATTCAGCTGTATTATTCAGCTAAGAGACAATTTCTGTCAAAGTTCATTTGTTACATCTTTTTAAACTTCTATATAACTTTTCCAGGAGAGAATATCCACTGAAAAACTGCAGGATATAATTTCACAGACTTATAGAATATCCTGAGTTGGAAGAGACCCACAAGGATCATGTAAGTCCAACTCTGGCCCTGCACAGACCCATCCCCAAGAGTCACACCCTGTGCCCCAAGAGCATTGTCCAAACATATCTTGAACTCTGTCAGGCTGATGCTGTGACCCCTTCCCTGGGGAATCTATTCCAGTGCCCAGCCATCCTCTGGATGAAGAGTCTTTTTCTAATGCCCAACCTAAACCTCCCCTGACACAACTTCAGGCCATTCCCTTGGCCCTGTCACTGTCACCACAGAGAAGAGATCAGTGCCTGCCCCTCCTCTTGCCCTCACAGGAAGGTGTAACTGCACTGAGGTCTCCCCTCAGTCTCCTCCAGGCTGAACAGACCCAATGCCCTCAGTCACTCCTCACACAGCTTCCCCTCAAGGCCCTTCACCATCCTCATGGCCCTCCTTTGGACACTCTTTCATAGTTTATTGTCTTTCTTACATTGTGGTGCCCAAAACTGTCCCCAGCACTGGAGGTGAGGCTGCCCCAGCTCAGAGCAGAGCAGGACAATCCCCTCCCTTGCCTGGCTGGTGATGCTGTGCCTGGTGCCCCCAGGACAGGGCTGGCCCTCCTGGCTCATGTTCAGCTTGCCATCAGCCAGGGCTCCCAGGTCCCTTTCACTGCTCTCCAGCAGCTTGTTCCCAGCACAAAGGCACATCCAGGGTTGCCCCAGCCCAAGAGCAGATGTTGAAGTTTCACATGGTGGTTGACTGCCCATTCCTCTGACTTGTCAAGGTCTCCCTGCAGGGCCTCACCGCAGGTATTTATGTATTGTCAGCAAACTTACTTAGTGTTCATTCAAGTCCTGCATCCGTTTGGTACACAAATTGTATGTAAGAGGCTTTGCAAATATATTTAGTATAATAAACTTTTCAGTTACTAGCAATTCAAACAAATGCTTTAGAAGTTAAGAATCTGTGAATCCCATAATCCCCTGGATCCTCTAGTTCCCTCAGGAATAGATGGATAAGCCTGGACTTCTTCCCAGCCCCATTCTTGCTAAAGAATGAATAGCATTAACATTGCCAGAGCAGGATGTGAGAAAACATGCAATACCTTCCATCAGGCATTATGAAATCCAACATCAAATGTCACAAAATTTTCCAAGCTATTTCACAGTGTTTTAACAAGCAAAAAGAAAAATTAATTCAGTGTTTAAAAATTAAACACTCAAGTAGTCATTGTAATTAGTGTTAAAATAGGATAGAGAATTCATGTAAAATCTGACAATAGGCTTTTATATGACAGTAACACACAGTAAATTACTTTTAAAAGATAGTTATTATTTCAAATGTTCAAAAATTTCTGACAAGGGACTAATAAATAACATTGTATAGCTGGTCTTAGTAAAATGGAAACTATTGTCTTCTAAAGCCTAATTTTGAAATTATTGTAAAATCTCAGATGCATTGTGTTGTCTGATTTAAACTATGTTTAACACTGTTTTGTTATTTAAAAATACAATTTGATAAGATAACAAGAACTAAATTTATTTGGCCTAAAGGGAAAATAATTAAAAGAAAGATCCAAATAACTGTATCAATATTCACAGGAAAAAAAAAAGACTGAAAGAAAGAGAAATATTTTCACTGGGATTAGTTGCACTAGTGTCAAGAGCTGAAGCTGAAACAAAAAGAAAATGAACTTAAGCTCTATGTTAGGAAGAAGAATTTTTGAAGACACTAAGGTTGGCTGTACAGAGAGGAAACTGCTTTTCGAGGAATCAGCTTGATCTCCTTCCTTTGCTCTCTCCTAGGCAGTTAGAGAGGTTTGTCAAAGAGAAAAAGTTGGTGCCCCTTATCTTTTCATCAGTCACTAAAGTTACTTGAATTGTCAAAACATTACAAGATTAAAAATTCTCAAGATCGTTCCTCCTCTAGTTTCACCCACTTCATGGACACCATTAACCAATGGAGACAGGACATCCTCGCTTCCAGATAACCTGCAGGAAGTTGTGCAGTCAGAGAAGCAAACACCGTGTGCTACCTACAAACATTCTTGGCCAGTGCCAGCTCTGAACCGACACGACAGAAGGCAGGAGCTATCCTGCATGTCAGAGCTATTAAGGTACTACTGTAGAAGAGGTTTTGAGAAAACAAATCATCACTGGATATGAATATTACCTCAGTCCCTAAGTGGTGGGGAGATATTCAAGATGGCACAATATTGAAACCATTCTTTAACTGATATAAAAAACGTCCACAGTTAGTCCTCAGGGCATTTGTTTTCATTTTCTGAGACTGTGCCTGCATATATGGCTACAAATTAATAATTGGGTCATTCTCTCATAAACACAACACAGTAAAATCTGTTGTATTCATTTATTTGTTTTGACTGAATACCTTATTACTAGAAGGTCCATGGAGAAAACAGAAAATACTGCATACTTAATGACTATTTTTTCTCTCTTTTCTGAGAGTCTCCTGATTTCAGGAGAGAAAGGAAAAGAGAAAGGAAAAGAGAAAGGAAAAGAGAAAGGAAAAGAGAAAGGAAAAGAGAAAGGAAAAGAGAAAGGAAAAGAGAAAGGAAAAGAGAAAGGAAAAGAGAAAGGAAAAGAGAAAGGAAAAGAGAAAGGAAAAGAGAAAGGAAAAGAGAAAGGAAAAGAGAAAGGAAAAGAGAAAGGAAAAGAGAAAGGAAAAGAGAAAGGAAAAGAGAAAGGAAAAGAGAAAGGAAAAGAGAAAGGAAAAGAGAAAGGAAAAGAGAAAGGAAAAGAGAAAGGAAAAGAGAAAGGAAAAGAGAAAGGAAAAGAGAAAGGAAAAGAGAAAGGAAAAGAGAAAGGAAAAGAGAAAGGAAAAGAGAAAGGAAAAGAGAAAGGAAAAGAGAAAGGAAAAGAGAAAGGAAAAGAGAAAGGAAAAGAGAAAGGAAAAGAGAAAGGAANAAGAGAGAGGGAAAGAGAGAGGGAAAGAGAGAGGGAAAGAGAGAGGGAAAGAGAGAGGGAAAGAGAAAGGGAAAGAGAGAGGGAAAGAGAGAGGGAAAGAGAGAGGGAAAGAGAGAGGGAAAGAGAAAGGAAAAGAGAAAGGAAAAGAGAAAGGAAAAGAGAAAGGAAAAGAGAAAGGAAAAGAGAAACTGCAACTCCACGAAAACATTTCTTCCACTTTGCATCCTTTGTTATTGTTTTGTTAAAATTTATGCTAGCTCTTACATAGACAGGGTCTTCTTTTAAGTCTCGCTTCAGCTGTGGTCAGATGACTTCTGCAACAAACTTTTCTGTTCCTGTTGACAGTGAGTTGTTTTTTTTGGTGGGCTTTGTTTCATTTTGGGGTTTGTCATTTTGTTTTTTATTTTTAAAGCTGTTATAGTGACACACACACCCCCTTCCCACTGGATACTATCAGTTGGCAATAGTGGCCTGGTTGCAAACTTCTGAGCACACCAAATCCTTGCATTCCCTCCACTGCCTCGCACAGGTATTCAGGTATCTATCATAAATACTCTCAAAGGCTTCTTAAAAGAAATATGTGTCTCATAAAATCTGCTGTGTTGGCTGAGGGGTTGGCAGCAGTTACTTCCAGCAGCAGACAAGCAGGCAAGGCAGATTCCAGCGTCACAGAGATTTCCACACTGACTTGGTTCATCAGAATCCCCATGTCCAAAGTGATCTGTATTACCAGAAATCAGACTTGGAGACTCATGCAATTAATTAGCCATGCTCCTGTATATGGATAGATATCAAATCCTCAATGAATGTCTGTGGATTTTTATTCTTCTTTCCTCCTACGTCCTCAACTGCTTTAAGCATGATATTTTGCTAGGGTTTCTTTGGTTTGTTTCTTATAGAACTTGTGCTTATCATAAACAGAGATGAGGACTGTGCAGCAAGTTGTTGCCTGTTCACAGGGGAGAAAAGCAAGGCTCATTCAATAAAAATTGAAATTAGAACCCAATTCTGTTCCTTCACCAAAGTTCTGAACTGTGAAATAAAAAAATGTTCTGAACTGTGACTTTTGACAAAAGAGGAATTAAAACATCTTTCTTAATGGAGACAGTCAAAACACAAATGGTGGTTGAGCTAGAGCAGTAAACATATATTAAAGCAGTAAATCAACTTTTATTCAAAATTCACCCTAGTTCTCCTTTCTACTCTACACCACCTAGATTGAACTGCACACCGAAATTACTGTGTATTTATGTATTCTCTGAAGACTTTGGAGGCCAAAAATCTAATCACTAAGCTTCCTTTATAATGAATATGCTTTTGGGGAGCATGCTTGAACAAGCTCTTTGGAATTACAAACAATTCACTACTTTCCCTGAATTTTGGATCAGGCCAAGACTACCTTGGCCAAGATGACACCAAATGACTTGGCTCTCAACACAATCTTACAGCAAGGACCCACAACAAGGATTTACATCTAAACCCACAGACTCCTGTGGCACGTGACATGATTGCTCCCACAGGGAGATGCTACTTCCAACTTGTGCTATCAAGAAACATTCCCTGCCTTTGGCATAATTGTTCAGTAATATGCATTTTGTGTATGGAATAAAACAGAAATGCTGATGGGCCAGCTTTTATGGCTGCTGACACAAACTTTTTGAGCATAGCTGTATAAGATCTGCTGACACAAACCTTCTCCTTGAGAACAGCTGCGACTGCCTGCTGCTTTGGGGAGGGGATGGGGAGCTCTTTTCTCCCTTTTTCTGCCTCCTGTGGTGAGCTCCAAAATGCTAGCTGTGCTGATAGGGATGAAGTATCTACCAATAGCTGGTCATGATATAGATGCAAACACATAAAAGACAAAGTCACTTCCCCTCCTGGCTTCATCCTCCATTTGTCTTTCAGATTATTTAATAATCTCATACTCAGCAGTATTTGAGTAAGACAGACAGTTATCAAAAGTGCTCCAGTTAGAGCTGAATACAGCATTATGCTTATTCCTCTAAACTGATAAGCACTTGGGATAGACAAAACTCCCACAAAGAATAAGGCAAGTTACAAAAGAACACAAGGCAAGTTACTTGGAAGGTTAGTGAGCATATTTACAGAGGACAAGTACAACTTGAGAGAGGGTAAGGCAGCAGCATCTCAGGTTTTGCATTTCAGGGCACAGCTAGCATTAAAGCGTTTTAAAAGATACTCAAGGAACCTCCCATCTCCCTGGTTCAGCACAAATAATTAAGAGCTTATGTCTCCCCTCATCAACAACAAAGTGCTGAAGGATATGCTTAAAAGTATTTTGCTGAATTAGGGCCTCAGTGGCTTGTTTGTGAGGATCTCAATGCTGACAACTCCCCCTTGAATGTAAAAGTGCATTTGGGTCTTAGAGAAGCTGATGTACATTGCAAAGTCTTTCATAGCAGTTGCCACCACAGAAGCCTCATTGCTTAATTTAGATATCCTACAGCAATTACTGCCAAGCTGTCTGGGTTGATACAGCAAGCATTTTGCAATTCCAGATTTTCTTGACTTGTGAATGCTCATTTTATTGGTCCTATAGTTGCCTTAACATAGCACAAAGCCGATCTTCTGATTTCTAACTGTGCTCTTACTTACACATGTTTCAAGCTCACAGCTCAAGCAGAGCTGGTCACCCCATACTCAGGTGTGAAGGGCTAAAGTGCAGCACTCACCAGAAAAGTTGATCCTGAGCAAAAGCTTGAGGCTGCCTGTTAGAGAAATTAAAAGAAAAAAAAAAAACCAAACCCAAAACCTCCACCACTTCCCCCCAAAAGCCCAATTAAACAAATGGAAATCCCACCACAAATTAAAAAAAATAAATCAGTACTTGTGTTGTAAGACATACTAAGATGAGAACTCTAAGCCTGAGACAAATGTGCTTTCCCAACGGCTGCCACAGTTGTGTGCCAGCAGACATGAGGCACACACACATTTCTGCATTCCTCCCCTCTGTCTCCATCAAATGATAAAGATTATTAGACTTTAAATAGCATAGTCTGTGTCCAATGAAACCCTCTGTGTTGCAGGCAGAAATCAACACAACCACACTGCTCAACTCGGCTGCAGACAGAAAGCCTAAGCAGATGGATGAAGTACTGACTGCACTGACAGACAAGCCAGCACACTGCACCTTCTTCCAACATAAATTAACAATCCTGAGCTTTTCTCATAAAAGTATAAAAGTGAAGCCATCCACAGACCCCTAGCACTCTTTGTTGCCCAATTATATATAGAAATTTAATAGAAAAAATTATCCTGTATTTCAGCAAAGTGAAAATAGGTAAGAAACTGTCACTGAAAGCTTCAGGCTTAAGAGTTGTCCTCTACTTTTCCTTAAATAAAACATTTCTATTTCCTGCACCAAAGGAACTATTTGGAGGCTCATATCATTCTTTGAAAGCCATCTCAGATGATATAATGCTATAATCTTGTCCTTTGTTGTCTTTCCTTAAAGAATTCTTCCAGAGTGTAGAGGAACAGAGAAGGTATTACTTATAGGGTACAAAAATAAATTGAAAAAAGCTAGCAAGAACTATGGTGTGACCACTGCTAGCCTCTGTTGGCTGTGCAGCTTGCAGCTGGAGCTTCATCTGAAAACAAACAAGTTTTCACCAAGCTGGAAGGTTTTACTTCTTCCTACCTCCAGAAAGAGGGAGACTGGCAAAAAAGAAGTTCCTGAAACATATGGACCAAATAACAGCAACACTGAGTTACACAGATGCTGGCATGTTAAGGAGAATTTTACAAAACCAAGTCTTGTCCTTTCTGCAAGCTGTTGTAAGCATCTCTGCCTCAAAACTTGCCAAAAATAGGCCGAATCTGCTATTATTCACAGACTAGCTAGCTGAAAAAAACAATAAATTCAGACCACCTTAACTATCTATTGCCTAAATCCTAAATGAGCAAGGAGACAAAGCAGAGTACAGCATTCACCTTGAAGCAAATAACTTTTCCTGTTCTGAAACAGAAAACAGGAGGTATTAAGCTAGGCCATGTTCCCCCCCATTAAAACTCGACCTTTATTACTAGATCATTACTTCCAATTATTGCCAGTTTCTCCTCAAGGCAGTGTAAGGCACTTACCTCATGCATTTGAGCCAAAGGATGAGTCCCTTGGCAGATGAAGGTTCTGTGGTAGCTGGGCAATGGCAGAGGAGGCTGACTGTGCCTCAAGACAATAGGTCCCATAGATGACTGAGGAAACTATTTTATTTCTTTAATTTCCAAGGAAAAAACTGATTTTCAGCTGAATAGAGAATAGTGCTGAGGAAGAGTAGCACATTTGTGTCCTACCAAACCAGTAGCAGCGCTGAAGACTAGTTTATTATTATTATTATTATTATTTTTTAACATTCCAGAGGCATCAGGGGCAGGCCCTGCCTCTGTCAGTTCTGCAGCTCCAGTGACAAAAAAAATCCCCAAACATAGATCCATGTTATTAAACTTATTTTCTGCTCTGCTCTCACAGCCCTGCCTCTGGTCCCTTTGCATCAGCCACCCTGGGGACCAGCAGGGACACGGACAGCACTGGATGTGTTACCTCCAAAATACTACTGTGGAGGAGGACCAAGTTTAAAGGCACAATACCAGAAGGATTTAGCCCTATCTGCTGAATGTTGAACTCCACAGGTCTGTCAGTATCAGCAAGGATCAAGTTGTACCTTTTGGCCTTTTGAAAAATTCATCTCTACTTTGTGCATGACCAGCACTTGATTCCTTCCTCAGCCTTACTTTCCCACATAAAAATTGTATCCCAAATGTAACTGGATGCTTCTATATTTAAAGAAATGAGACATTATGATGACTTAATTTGAAAACTATACTCTCAAGCACGCTGAATGTCAAGGACTTCATAGTGTACAAGAACTGTATTTGATTTCAAGACTTGCTTTCATTTTTGAATCAAGGAAGAGACACGTGCATTTCAGTCTCCCACATCCCACTTGAATCCCAGTGCCTGTGCTGCAGGTCTGCCCTGTCTGTTCACACACAATCCAGTCTGGATCCAAAGACATTTCTCAAAAATTCTTTAGAAGTAGAAAATATTTCCACAGAAAGAATTTGTTTTCAACAAACTGTCAAGAACTTGTCTTTGCCTAAAGTCTGTTAGTATTAAAGCAGAGCACGTTTCCAATACAATGGATGATACAAATACGAAACTGTATTTCAAAGCCCCTGTTCTACTCACAGAGACATCGTGGAGAGCTGTTCAGAATAAGCCCAGGTATAGGCAAGTCCCCAGAGCCAGGCCAAAAAAAGGCCAATGTTCCTGCTTGAAAAACTGAAGCTTTCTCCCCTGCTCACCTTTTGAAGTCTCAGTTCAAATTCTCTTTAGAAGAGCAGACAACTAAAGGACCTTAGATTGCTAAGCCATGTGAACTATCTCTGCTGCTGACAGCCATATGCATTTTTCCATCCTTCTGGTTAATCTGAAGAGAAATGAATCTGGACAGTCCTGTGAAGTTTCTTTAAAGTTTAGCAGGGGTATCAGAGGGGAAGGCTTTGAGGAAGCAGAGCCCAGTCTACTGCTGCTGCCTTGCTGGATTTTGCTCTGTACTAGCCTCAGAGCACACAGTCTGTGACTCACTCTCTCACATACTGCAGAAGTAACTGCTGGTTTAGTACCCACTCACAAAAGCCTGCAAAGGCCTCACCAAAAGCTCTACAAAGCACAGGAATCTTCACTCAAATGGACAGAAGCAAAATCCTTACTCTTCCTGCTTCTCTAGGCACAACTACAGAGAGAGAGGAAGGGAAGGGAGTAAAACCAGCTTAATGCTGCTTTAAATGATTCCAGCAACATCAAACAGATCAAAAGATCTACTAAAAAAGGAAATAACATAAAACAAAACATTCAAACACAATACCAAAACATTAAAAACCCACTCAACAAACCAAAACCCAGAGCTACTTCCCACAGCAATAAAGAAATCATTGAGAACTTCTGTGCACCTAAAATCCACATATATTTTTCAGATTGCTCAAACTGGGAGATGATGATAGCATCATCTACCTTTCCTGTCATTTCAGACTGATGTGTGAAATAGAAATGGCATTTTTCTTAAAATACTCAGAATAAGTCTTGTAAGTTGCAGACTGCAATCTGAATTCCTTTAAAGGTAATTACCTTGCTTACTGTAAACAGTGCATTTGCCATACTACCTTTGAGCATGCAGAGATACTCAAACCAAATCCATGTGTACGTATTTTCAAGTACAAAGTAACATTTTTCATCTGCCGCCTCTGCATTTTCACAAATTTATTCTATTGTACATATAAAAACCTTGCACTTACCCCTGAAAGACTTTAAATCGACTCAGTTCAAGTCTCTGAGCCAGATCTCTTTCTTTTTCTGCCAAGAACCTGGAGTTTCCTTTCTGGCTGCAAATAATTATTCTGTTTCTGTAGACAAGGATGTAAATCTGTGCTGTTCTCCATTTAGATTTCTCTTTAGAAATTCCATGGAGACCTTAGGGGAAAACTTTCCATTCAGTTTATCTCTGGAGTTTCCTGAACTGACAGTTCAGACATTGATTTATCTTTAATACTCCTAATTTTTGATCTTTTTTCTCTCCCACTCGGAAAAGTTCAGCAATTCATAGAAAAATCTTACCAGGTATTTTCAATCCAACTACTTTTGTTCTCTGAGTTTCAGTCCTGCTTTTCTCCTATTCTAACCAAATCTCCAAAGTAAAGGACAGCAAAATCTCACTAAAGAGCATTTGGGCTAACACACTCCCCCATCTCTGCAGGAGAGGAAAAATCTTTAAGTATAGGTGAAAAGAACATTTTAGAATTGTTGGAATAACATCTGCCACTGGAATTATCAGAACATAGATCTGTCTTAGCAGTAGAGCTTGTCTCTCAAGGTAGAGTCACCAAGCTCCCCTCTGGTTACCTGCTAAGACTTTATAGAGCATGCAAACTTCAGCACGGCTAATCACAAAAAGCAGCTGATAGTTCTCACTTTCAACAGGGAAAGTAAGTAATAAATACCCTCTGGAGAGCCCTTTCCTGGGATCTGAAGGACCAGGGTCCCCAGCAGTCAACATGACAAGCTTCTAGTCATCAACACGAGTAGCTGTGGGACTTCCAATGAACATGAGGACTTCAGTGAAGAACAGACAAGTTTGGTCACTCCTGCTTTTGCAAATCTGTGACACACTGTGACACACACCTGCTCTGAGTGGCAACGGAGACCACTGGGCTTGTCACTTTTAATTTAAAAGCTTTATTCTACACACAATTATCCCAAGGCAGTAAAACATGATCTATTTCAATTTAGATTTGATCTGCTCTTTCATGCAGGCACAAAGCATATTGTAGCTTTTCATCAATTAGAGTCCCAGGAGCATTGAATTATTTAGGTTAGAAAGGGCCTTTAATATCATCAACCATAAACCTAACACTGCCAAGTCCACTACTAAACCATGTCTCCAAGTGCCACATCTACACATCTTTTAAATACTTTACATTAAACTGAGCACAGTCAAGCAGCAAGATCTTAATTAGCAGCTCCATTAATATCTATGCTAGGAGTATGGTCACACACAAGAAAAAAAAATACCACTGTGCATATTTCATCTGTACTCTGTGAACTAAGCATAAAATCTGGTGGCATCCCAATGTCCTTCAACAAATTTGCAAGTCAGGCAATTTGCACAAAGGTCAACTATTTACAAAGCACATAGCTATACGGACCCATCTATTTCTAGCCAACCTACAGAACATAAATTTCACAGATCCTGAAATTATTTAATTTGTCAACATCAACCTATCCTTTGACCATCAGAGTTGAGTTATTTTAGCAGCACTTTTTCAGAACACCTGAGCCAGCAGATGCTTTAGGTTATACAGAAACAAAAGGAGAAATGCTGCCTTCAAATGATGGAAAGTCCAGAAATCCTTGCTTGGTGACAATACCCAACATATTTTTTGTAAACTGAATAATGAAACAAGGTCAGCTGGATACTCCCATAGCTAAAAATATACCCAGGGTCTCAAAGCAGAGTGAGGATGGCTTGGAGCCAATTTCCATGGTGCCATAACTGGGCAGATGTCACTCCCTCAGCTGGCCAGGTACACCTGTACAAAATGCCCTATAAGCACACACTTAAAACCACTAAAAGTTCTGTATGGCCTCTTCTCACCCACAGGACGACAGCATCACAAGAGAAGCACGAGGAGCTCCCAGCAGCCTTTACAATAACCCTGCACTAGGTCTGTAACATCCTTTCTGCTCTCCCAGCAATACAAGTGGGCAATGCAATCTAAATCACAGGAAAGGCTGGAACACAATGAGACAAACCAGCTTGTGATGGCATGATTTTAGAAAGCATGCTTTATTGCAACTGAGACTGATGAACAACGTGTGGTTCTGCCTGTACAGAGGAAGTGTCATCTTTTTCACAATCGAGAAAGCAGAGTCTGTCCAAAACCAGGATCAGAGTCCAGCTCTCTGCAGTATTATTTTAACAGTTTAATAACAGTACCAAGGCAGCAAACAAAAATTCCCTGCTAAGCAGGAACAAAACTGGATCTTCTTGTAAAGTAGAGTCAGCACTGCAAACATAAGGCTTATGCAACAGTCTCACTCTTTTCTCCTTTTTGAAACCCTGAATAAGGTATAATTTAGCTATCATATTGCACTATTTAAAATATGCAAGTCCTCAGCTCTGTATTTATGGATTGCACTGCTCAGCTGAAGTTTGCTTATTCTATGAAGTGTTTGCTAAAAAAGTGTATTTCCATTCTATTCCATTCATGCTAACATCCTTAAAACCAAAGGTCAAAAACAAGGAAACAACAGCTTAACTGTAGCTAAGTAGGTCTTGGATGGAACCCAGAGCTGACATGAACCAAAATCTTACCAAGAGTAACAGAAACTTCAGCTTTTGCACTGTATTTAATTAAACATGATTTTTTATGAGAGTCAGTTTACATAGAAAGACTTTTTAAAAACAGAACTTATTTTGAATAAAACCTGAATCAAAGTGTTTGATCTGATTTTAAGTTACTGCATTTTTAAGCTGTAAAGACATTTGTTTGCATATGAATGAATATTTGTACTACAGATGTCCCACACCTGTTTGCATTTTGCAGAAGGACAGTTGCTTTTAATTGTTTTTATCTCAATCACAGCACAGAAAAAACCCAGATCTAGAACTTCATCTCTCATTTCAGGGCACTTATGACTGAAGCCCACATAATGTGGTTTTCTTTTTCAGCACTCAAAGCAGACTCTTTTTTCTTTTTCAATTTTGGTACAGGTCTTCAAAGTAGAATAGCTTGTCAAAGACTTTCAATTTCTCCTGTACTGAATTAAAATCAGTGACAATGGGATTTACTGCATAAAACAGAACTTGAATTTTGTACAAGCATTAAGAGAAATTGCTGCTTTCTTTCACTGCATCATCAAGAAAGTGTTTACACTTACAATCAACATTATATTACTTTTCACCCTTTGGATGACAAGTCAATGACCTCTTGTCCCCTTTCATCTCTCATTTCCCTCACCAATAGCTCTTTGAAACTTTTAATACAATATTTTTTTAATATTTCATTTGTAAACCTTAAGTTCAGGTTGCAATCCCAGTACAAGCAACAACTCTGCCTGAGTACTCCCATACATTCTTTCTTCCTTCCCACGGTCACTCCCTATATTTCCAAATGGAATGGATGTTTGACAATTACCTTGAAGGACTACATACATAATCAAAAATGTAGCTTAGAAAACTCCAACAAACCAAGACCAAACAAAGTTTAAAAATAAAGAAACATGACAAGAACTGTCCTTTTCCTCATAATAAAAAAAATAATGGAAACAATCAATGTAGCATGTTAACCATAACAGGCAGGAATAATACTTTCCAGAGTGGTGCCAAGAATCACTTGGAACAAGTCATTTTTGCATCTTGGCAGAATCACCCTTCAAGCAAAAAGGCCATGCCTACAATCAGCAGTTTCCCAGAGATGACTTGTGGTGGTAGCTATCCAGATTACCTCTCCATGGACCCAATCCAAAGCTCATTACTGGCAACAGGCTTTTGAAACAGCCCTGTTACATTTTTTTCCCCACAATGGAAAAACTCTAATTGATAGACTGGAAAGAATCTTCAACTCTTTGAAGTCTGGGATTAACAAGAGAAAAGGACATAATGTTTGCCTTTGGCTTGGCAAGCAATACCTCAGGGGGAAAAAAAAACCCTGTGATCTAGAAATGATGCAATTTATACAGTGCTCAGTATGGTGCAGGTACCTCAGAAGATACCTTTACAGTTAAAGTCTGGAGAAAGCAAAATCACCAGTTGCTCCCTTTTAGCAAAACAATTTAGTTAGACTTTACCAACAAATCTTTTAAGAACCATAAGTGGTGTTTAAAAAATGAAACATTTTAATTAAAACAATTTAATCTAAATTTATTTTAGCACCATGCTTGCAATTGTGTTCAGACAGCATCAACAGAATAATTTAATATCAAATCAAACATTCAAAATCCTGTAATTTCAGTATTTTATTGTTTTAGGACTACATAATCTATTCAGAGTAAGAATTCAAGAATTCTTTTCTTCTTCAGGAAAGTGGCCATATTTAAAGGAACTAGGACTTTCTAGTAGCATTTCAAGCCACTGGACAGTGGTGGAATAAGCAGCTGATCCACATAAAAGCTATTTTGCTTGTTTAGTTTTCAGTGGGGTAAAGACACTGAATTAGTTAGCAGTTTAAACAAATTATGTCAGTACAAAGCCAGGAAAGTATGAGGCAGGAAAAATGTACAACAAAGTTGGGACTATTGGAGTCTTCCACTGATGAAACTGAAGACAGAATTTCACAATTAAATGTGCAAGTAATATTAAATATAGAGAAGTATTTTCAAGTGACACAAAATAACGACTCCAAACCCAAAGCACTTCTAAATAAAAATAATACACAAACCAACTTCCTGAATTTCTGAGACGTGATCTCCTTCAGGAGGATGTCTTTCCCAGACAGCATAGTCTATGATCAGTATTTATCAAGCAGAGGAGGAAGTAACTGTGCTCTCATCTCCTGCAGTCTCTCTGCCAAGGGAACCATGTGTATTAGGAAATGCTACCCTCTATCGTCTGACTAGTCTGAACAGCCAACATCTCTTTAAAACGATCATTTTCAGGGGTTAACTCTGCTTTTCTTGGAAATTACTATACAAATCATAAGCCCTCTTTTCACTCATCAACTTAGTTCACCACTACTGTGACCCTGGCTTTCCCTCTAAGTGCTTCTTCCAATAGGAAAGCAAGCCAGAGCCTGAAAAATAATTATTACTTCAAATAACTGACTTATTTTAAGTTCTGCATAAAAGTTTGAATTCTTTTTTTCCATTTTGTGTAAGTACTACTTCAAATCCTTACACACTCTTTTACCTGTTGTCTTTCCACTCCCATCCCTTTCCAAACCCTGAAAAATAAACTCTTCTAAATGCCCTTATTTCAAAGATTTTATATTTAAATGCCTCTTCTAAAAAGCTGAACCAGCAGGATCTGAAGACATAAGAATGCTATTGCAAAAGAAACTAGACATCTTTGAATTCAACTATATTACAAAAAAACTCTTAAAGAGCACACAAAAGGAGTGTCCCTTCCCCATAAAAAAGGAAAAAAAGAGGGAAACCACATTCTTTCTGCCAGAGTCCCTGCTTAAGAAAAGTTGCAAAACTCACGTTAAGAGTATTTAGGACCATGCCAGCAGAATTTGAGAGTTAAAAGGAAAAATAATTTTTCAGCTTATTCTGCATTTAAACTGAGAAATTCTACTTGGCTTACAGCATACAGAATGAAAGGAACACAAGGAGGAAGAGAAAGAATACCAGGACAAAGCACTAAGTATAACAGAGGCTGGGGAGCAAGTGGTAGGGAACACCAAGTGGAAAACATAAGGTATGAAACCTTTGTATCCCAATTTAATTTAGAGTTGGAGTTGATGTTGACATCTCTGATTTTCTTCAAAAAAGCCCTGAAATTTTAATTCCTCTAGAACTTTTTTGCCTTCTAATCTCTGTTTCTAGTTCTTTTGGGTAGAAAATGAGAATTAACTAGATCTTAGAAAACAAGTACCAACCATTTGGGTGATTTTGTTTAAATACAATACTGATGTGCCAGCTTGAGGATGTCCACATTTCAATTTTTATGTATCACTACCTACAAACAAACAATGTGACAGGTCTTCTTTAATCACAGCTTAAGGATGAAAGTATTGCAGTGTATTATTGCTACCATTTAAGTTTCCCTTAAGCCAGCCAGCAGTACAGCTAAAGCATATCATAAAGCCCTTCTGACCTTGGTCTGAACACAAGACATTGATGATCTGATGCAATGACATAATTTGCTTACTGACATCATAATGTAAATCAAACACAGGCTGTCAGAAATACAATCAACATAATATTCCATCCTTGCCCTCCAGACGATGTCCAAGGCAGGGAGAGTAAACAGCCTTCTCCCAGCTTTCCTAGTTTCCACAGCTGAGAGTGTAGGATGTTTACAATACCTGTCACTCAGAGCTCCCAAGAACAGACCAGATGTCGGCACACCTCGTACTGAACTTCACCACTGACTGCTGGAAACAGGCAGATGTCAAGTAATGGGAGGAAAAAATCCATACCCATGACCATATGAATCCAAATCAATGTTAAGTCCTTTGTGAACAAGTTGGAGGGTCTAAGAAAGAAGTTCAAAATAAGGCTGAGCTTCAGTATCTCCAGAGGACAGCCAGTGTTATTGCCACCATGGTACTGCAAGGCTTACTGCCAGTTCACTCCAAAGTACTCTTGCATGTCCTGAAGTTGTACCTGCAGAAAACAGAGAATTCACCATTTTAATGAGTGCACATAGCAAAAAAATGGCCTTTGCATTCCAAAAGTAAGAGCTGTCATGTAATTTCCAAAGGACTGGAAGCTTTTAAAACTATTTAAAAGTGACATTTAGGGTGCTGGCTCACAGAATGCCTACACTATCTAGCTTATTTTTAATTAACAGAGGAATGACAGTTCGGGGACACTTTTAAATACTGCGAGGTAAAGAACACTTCTAAAGATACAGCTTGGTAAATTGAAAAGTTTGGTTAAATAACAACATGTCACTGTTAACAGCAGTCTAGGTACATTTGAGATTGTACTTTCCACTCAGAAACATTTGAAGTATTCAATTTCCTTGAAGGCATCACTGCTAAGAGGAAAACAAAACCCTAAACAAAATAATTAAAAAAAAAAAAAGTATAATCCAATCAGAAAAAAAAATTCCTCATGCAGAACGAAAGTCAAAATCTTCAGAAGAGAATAAAAATTCCACTTAAACAGGTTTTAGTACAACATAAGAAAAACTTTGGGACAAGATTATTAATAGTTTCTGCTCAAAAAACAATGTATGTGCAAAAAAAAAACATGTTCAAGTGACTAGGGACGTGAATTGTGTTACAGAAGCACAGCAATGTACTTAAAAAAAGTTAATCTGCTATTGAAAAGGTAAAGGAACTTTAGCTGAGAGCATGACTTATAGAAGGGTTGCCCCAATACTAGTACAGTACTCATCATCATACGAACACCATTTCCAGCACAGTATATTGGCCAGCTTTCTGAGGAAACAGCTGCTCTGTGGGCATGAAGTATGCTTCATTTGCACCAAAGTAACTATATAGGTTTCTCCTCTACCATTATCTACCTATCATTCCAGTACTTCTAAAAATCAAGATAGATATCTAAAAGCCAGGGGGGAATCGATTTGGTCAGGAAACACAGCAGCAGCAGGAGAGGAAAGAAGGGGACTGTGTAATTGTGCATTGCTTGGCCAGTCAGAAGGAGGCCTAGAGATCTGCAGGAGGCTCAAAAGCTGAAATAGATCTGAAATCACAGATCATCTTTACCTTCTAGCCTGCTACAAGGAAAACAGACTGCAAGAACAGCACAAATTGTAAGAATTAAAAGTTTTCTTTCTTTCTCAAGCTGTCTGTCCTCATTAAATATTTCTGGTCAGCAGTTAAACAACCTACGCCAGTTCTGCACTAAGAAGATACATTTTTTCCTAACTTCACCCATTTTACATGTCAGTGGGGTCTATGGGTTGGATCTCTCTTGAGAGCATAAAATAGAAGAGGAAAATCCCTGTCTCTAATCAAGCAGCCACACCAATCAGATTGCCAGGTACCCCTGCAAGAAATAGCCTGGCATTGGCTCAATAAATCCACCAGCAGAAACAAAAGCATAAAATGCAAAAATAAAATCATAGAGCAGCTCTCTCAGAGAAAGGAAAAGGAGTAAGTCTCAGAATAATCCAGGTGTAAACATCTCAGTAGGTAATCTAGTCCCAGGTCCTCCTGGAAGCAGAACCAGTTTTGAAATCCCACATGAACTGCGGCAAGAGACCTTACATTTCTCATTCAAGGTTTTGCAGAGTAAGTATGATTTGCAGAAGGCACTTCAGCCCTTT
Source organism: Thryothorus ludovicianus (assembly GCA_013397245.1). NCBI lineage: Eukaryota > Metazoa > Chordata > Aves > Passeriformes > Certhiidae > Thryothorus > Thryothorus ludovicianus. Next base: position 272,571 of record VZTB01011136.1, read on the forward strand.
GTAAGAGAAAGTTGAAAAATAATATTGTGATAGTTTCTGATAGAATTTACCACAGCACACTCAATCTTTAGCTGACAGGTGTCTGATATTTCTATTGCTAACAGATCCTATTTTGATCCTGTAAGAGCTATGGTGATTTTTTTTTTTTTTAATATTTAAAACATCAATCATGACATCATCTTGATGTGCATCTTTTATTACCATTGGTTAGAATTGCTATTTACAATAACTTTTTCAGAACAATTCAAATTTTGGGGCTTAATATCCGGCAGCTGACTTAGAAAACATTAACTTTCTTTACACTCTAACATTAGAACAGTTCTTCCAATTTTAATACACAGAATAAAGAAATGACTCCTCTCCCAATAAACTAATATGTGCCCAATACAAAAAAACCCACACAATTGTGTAAATTCAGAAAATATTGATACTGTATTTGCTAAAAAGTAAGTGGAAGGGAAAAAAAACCCTAACTGTCCATAGTAGGAAGAAATTCTGCTTTCAAAGCAAGTTTATGAACTACCAGAGCTGTGGGCCTCATGTCTAAGAAAATTTGTGAGAGTCAGTGCTGTAACAGGCAACATACTGCCAGCACACAGAGAAGGAAATTTGTCAAGGCAGATGATGCAGTAACAAGGAAATACTCAAAACACATGAAGCAAAAAGAATGTGGAGTTTCAGAACAAGAAAAATCAGAATAAAAACTAAGTAACATACTATGGTCTCACAGAATCCCAAACACTTTTGAGACTTATTACATATTCTTCAGATTTAGCATGTCAATGAATGACTCAAGTGACTTAGGACTTTAAAAGTCAGTTTTGCATATATATTTCAGATGTGCTTCTGAAAGGTGCACCATATAACTTCAAACAATTTTTAAAAATCTTCTGGCAAGAACTTCATTGATACCCAACATGCTAATTCCTATTCTAAGGGAACTGTGGTCAAAACAATTGACAGAAGAACATGACTGCAATTAAATGATGACTTTAAGCACAGGTCTACTGTATTTTTACTGCTTCTCTACTTTGACTTCCAAATGTTTTCAGGTGGCTATTCCCCTTTTACTAATATTTATGCAGTCAAAGATGTGTCTAAGGTGATGCACTTGGGGAGGATAAGAAGATACATATATCATACTCCTTGCCAGAAGAGATGCCTACCACTTGGCAGACACAGTTCTTGTCTATGTCTAGGCACCCAGATACAGCAACCTGTCTGCCCCAGCTTCCACTGCAAAGCACGTCCTTCTGTAGGTGTCTAAGAAATACAGGTGATGATTTGCCAGCAAGCCTTGCACAAATCTAGGTTAAAATCCTTCCCCTGAAGGACCTATGGGAAAGCTCTACCTGCACCAATAGCCACACAAGTGATCATGGTCTCAACAAAGCTACCACAGAATAAGGATTAAGTATTGCAAAAAAGCTTTCTCCCCCAGATCTCCAGGAGGCAAGGTGTTAGTGACATAGTTATTTACTTGATCCTGAAATCTGCTCTCCCTCCCCTGGCTTCACTCTCCTACACTTGAGGGATATGGCTGTAAAATGTACTACAGAGTTACATAAGCTGCTAAAAGAATATAGTGCAACAACAAACTAACAATCTAAAACTAAAGCACTGCCCCGCCATCACCCAGAAAGAAGAGACTGTGAGTTGCCAGTAAATGTCACACTATAAAGAAACTGTAGCCATTAATTTGCTTTCATTTTACAACTAAGCACACAAGGGAAGGAATGAAAAGAAAACGTATTCTCTTCCCTTTGCAGCAAGTTAGATGCTTAATTTCCAGTAATGACAAAAAGTTGGGTGCCAACATGCACAAATTACTCACTGCTCACTTTAGAGAATACTTGTTATAGCCAGAACCACTCAATTACATCACTCAAAAGCAGAGGACCATGAAATAAAGAAAAATTACCTTGTTTGCAAACAGGAAGAAAATTATATATAGGGTAAGGTCAAACTCCTTTACAGGTTTGTAAGGTGAGCTGACTTTATGCTACTTTCTGTGTACTCATGGCCCTCTAAAAAAGCTAATCTTTCTGCTCTGCATCAAGCACACCATTAAAATAGGGGCAAATACCACTGAACATTATTAATATTATACCATTGCAAAATTAATGACGCACTATTTAGAAAGGAAGGCCTCTTGTGTTGCCTTTCACAAAAATGTCTCAAAACCTTCCTCAAAATCCATAATGCACACAGGGAAGGCTACTCTGCCTACACAGAAGTTTTCCTGACCCACCTGCAGTGACCCACTTGAGGGGCAAAATACTTGCACTGAATCCCTCTTCTCAATACAGACAACTTAAAGAGCAGCAGGCCCAGGGAAGAGTGCAAGCTATTTAAAACTCTTCCTTCTTTGCCTGGTAGAATCCTGGAGACTGTGTGGTCTTTACATTTGGAGATACTCCCAACTGACCTCCTTCACTGATCAGCCACCCTTCAAGAAGCAGCTAGGATGCAGTGTAACATCCATGTCAGTTCCAAGTAAGAATTGAGATTTGGACTTGCAAAGGAGCAGTCACAGTGCTAAGGTATCCTTGGAGCTTAGCTAGTCTGGAGGATCCCCCTTCCTATGTCTCCATCTCTGTGTGGTAACCACAAAAACTAAAAACCTCTCCCTACTGCTGTTCTCCTACATGAAGAGCAATTTCCTGCAAAATTGCCAAAATTGTTTTCTTTCTCACCTGCAGGCTCCTGGAAGGCCACACAGTTTCAGTGAACACCTTGTGACCCTGGTAACAATGATTTGCTATCAGCTTTCCCAAAAAAAGCTTGGCATGTTTCTAAGATTACTTCAGGCCTGTGACAATGAATTCCATTTTTTCCCCATCTTAAACATTCTGTGTCCCACTTTAGAAACATATATTTATATATATGGGTATGTAAAGGGGAACCTTGGAGTATCTCTCTGATGGAGAAGATCTAAAAATGGAGGTGGATCTCAGGGCTTCCTTCAGCTCTCCTTTCAGCTTCAAAGAAAGAAAACTATTGCACTCATTTTCATATATCCCAATCGTTTTCTTCATGAGCCTTGCAACTATTTGAAGGGAAAGGAAACAAATAATAATATTTCCTTTTCCATATAACATCTATAAGACACACAAAACCCAATCTGAAAACAAAGTCAATACACTTTTAAACTAGGTAAAAGAAACATTAGTTTCAACAGTTTTAAATTTTTTACCTCTGAGAGTCAGAAGCAAGACAGTGGGAAAAGAACAGACACCACACACAAGCCACAAAATAAGGTGGAACAGTCCAAAATACATAAGCAGGCATACTCGAGACAGGGAATTAATTGGCTTACCTTTGAATGAAATATATTTCAAATACTATATAAATACATAAACTGCCACCAGATGTCAGTACAGCCTAGAGAATTGCTAGTACAAGCCCTTACTCCAGACTGATAAAGATATTTATTTAACATTCCCCCCAGCTGTCCAGGTACATTAATCCAGGTACATAAATTCTGCATATCCTGAATGGGAAGAATCACACACAATAGATCTCATTTTCATCTTATCAGCATGAACAAGATCTAACAAAGCTGTAAGAATAGACCTAAACTTCTACTGCCTCAGGACAACAAGAACCAGCTTGATATTAATAATCTATTATTAAGGTTCAATGCCCTCCTCTCTCATGCTCACCAGATTTTTTAGTAATGAGCCTTGGCCCCATACACTCACATCCCTCTCCTCCTAAATAGCTTCAGTCTCTTTAGATTATGCTGCAAAGTGACAAGGAATATTTAGCAATGAGGTTGCTAAGCTAAATAAAGCTTTTCTGCAAAACAAGCATTACCATGTCTGTCCCTGTGCTACAGCACAGGCTCTCCCCATGTTCTCCCCATCCCTGATTTTTTACAAGAGCTGCAAAGGAAAGTGTTTCCGGAGCACCCCCGGCTGGGGTGAATTTGCTCTGAAACTTCTAAAAGCAGACTTTGTCTAACTTCTTCATGCAAATAAATATATAAATCTGTGATTTCTTGATGGTAGAATTACTTACAGCAAGACATGTGGCATACAAACATTTTTTCTGCTCCATGTCCAAATTCAGTTACAAACTTGGCTACTAAAGCTATTAACTAGAGAGGTTTCACAGCCTACTTAAGAAGCAGGCCTTACTTCAGACCATTAGTGCACAGGTTAAAAAACAACCAAAAAAGGAAATCACACTCTCAAGCCAAACATAATCTACATTATTTAGTCTCAGCAAGAATTTTCAGCTTTGCGAGTTTATAGATTGAGCTTCTTGTCCTACTACAATCAAAAAGAATTACTGTGAAGCAGAAATATGTATTAAGAGAACACTAGAAACTGTAGAAACCAAGAAGAGAATTACTAAGTGATTAAGAAACCTAACTTAAAATTTTTGCTTGGCATAGAACTACTCAATGTTAGCGACATCATGATTTCCACTTTGTTAGAAATACTCAGCTAAGCAAAGCAACATATATTGGCCTGTGGAAATTTATATCAGGAAAACTTGCTTGAATAAGGGTAACGTAACAAATGTTTATCATTTTAATACTCACTTACTGCATGGTCTTACAGAATCTCTTTTATTTTCTTACTAAATGCAATCAACTCAGTGCATGTGTCTTAAGTCCAATGCAAAAAACGTAAAAAACTATATAATTAAAAGAAACTTGGTGAGTTAAAAACCATGAACAAAAAAATAACTTTATAGGCCAATGGTTTGGAAAAGAACTTACTGAAATATCGGTCTTGCATTATAGGGCCATTTCAGCACAGCTCTGAGGTTTAAGCTTCAGTTTTAACTCTACCACACTTGATTTTCTTTGTACAGTTTTGTACCTCAGGTTTGCACAGTTTTGTATCTCAGGTTGAATAAAATTAAGAGAGTAACATACACAAGGATTTTTTTTGAGCACTTATGTTTTCTTAACATAGATAGCTCAATAACTTGTGATACTGATAAGAAAAAGAGAAAAAGCAGAGAGGTAGCATGAAAGTCATACAATTTTGAAGGGGAGATGGAGTACAAACTGCCTGTAAGTCTGTAAGCTGAGCAGCAGCAAATGCAGAAAAAAAGAATGTGAAATAACTTGCTTCACAGGAAACCCTCAAACAACTTAAAGCAGAGCACCTCTTAATTTCATACCTAAACTAAGCCTTGGAACCTCTCTTCAATTCAGGTGAGCTTTGTAGTCTCAGAAGTTTCTCCTGGAGGAGCCTAATCACTGACTCAAGAGGAAAGGCAAGGTTTGCTGCAAACCTGACTAAGTGCTTAATTAAATAGAAAAAGTATAAGCATGTTTCACCTTGCTTTTGAATTTCATTAGGATACCTTTCACAATTCCTATTTTGTTCCATACAACTGCACGTCTTTGTCAGGTTAAAACAAGAGGTAATTTATGTGCACTGTCTAAATTGGAATTTTTAATTCCTGAGTCTTGGCTCTAATTGTAACAAGGACCCTTGAGGCTCATAGTTCCTCTGTTAACTTCCCTCCCTCAAATTCCCTACACGTAAACACTTGTTTCTACAACGGCTCTTCTTCAAGTCATTTTCCCCTCACTTTTTGCACATTCAAAACATGCAAAAACCAAACCCAAGCGTCTCAGTTTTACACATGCTGCTTGCTCAGACCAAGTTCACTATGTCCAGATGATAAGTACTATTCCAGGCACTGTCTATTCAGGAAATCTCAAAAATATTACCAGCCTCGAGAGTACATGACTCAACAGCCAGCTTGCACACCATGCCAAAGTATCAGAATAGCTGGCTCCTCCCACCCAAGAAATGTAACTCTTCAAATCAAAGTTTTAAGAACACAAAGAATTTCAGATTCTGCAGAACCAAAACTGCAAAGATGCACTTGAAAGTTACTCAAAGTTCTCTTCAGCCGCAAAAAACTTGAATAGAAAGAAGCTTACAGTCAGTTACTATTTAGCACAATTTAATTTTCTAAAATCTTTCAAAGTTCACCCTTGAGTGTCAAAAGGTTTTTGAATTCTTCTCTATATTACCTAAATTATGTGCAGCTAACTTCTAGCATTTCCTCTACACCCACCAAGCAGTTAGCTCTGCTGCTGAATTCACTACGGCAAATGGCATTCAAGCTGTGAGACTCTGAAGGATCTTTGAAAGAGGCTGGCATCTCAATAGTTATGTGGCAGTATTGGCATGCCTGTGCAGATGGAGAATGGTGGACACATTTTTTTCCTCAATGACAAAAGTTAAAGATGCTTTTAAAAAAGGGAAATTGCCAGCCTGAAATGCTGTCATTTCTACATGGACAAGTAGGAATAACATTTCGCACTATCCTTGAAATACCCGTGCATCTAATTTTTCTTGCCAATGCTGGCTTAAGAGTTCTGTTATATACACAAGTAAGAATTAAGCAATGCAGGAAGCATCTCCTACTGCTAGTGTCTTATGGTTACTATAACCGTGTTCAAATAGTTATGTTGGTTCATTTGTTTTTAAAGATATCCCCTTTTCAAGGACTTACAATTAAGTTTAATAGCAAAGAATGCCTTATTAGGGAATTTTCATCCTTTAGTAATTTTGCCTCTCTTAAATGACTCAATTCTTCTTTAAATACCCAGATTTCCATTTTTTCTCTAAGCACAGTAGTTGCATCAAGTTTCACTTTCCTATTTCCATCCTAAATATTCAAGTTAACTTAGCAAACAGTGTTCTTGTCAAAGTCCAAAGATATTTGCACTGTTCCATCCCTGTGTATTTTGAGTTTGAGCCAATCTTTTCTGTGACAGTCCAGAACCAGGTCTTCTATTCTGCTACCCCCTCCTTCCTTATCAGAAGATACTACATCTGCTTTTGGAGTGGAGACCCTGAGAAGCTCTGCTGCACATTCAATCTGAGTGGTTTACTTTGCCATGAAATAAACCTCATCCCCTTTGTCAACACGTTCCAGAAAACTGCCTCTACTCTGTGTCCAGTGGTACACATGAAATCTTTCTTCATCTCTCCATTACTTCAAGAAAAATATGACTGCTAACTCTAATATGTAATTAATACTTGCAACACCACATACCAAGCTAAACACTCAAGTTTGCAGATTATTTATGCATAAAATCTAAATTGAAGTTATTTCAACTGATCCTTGCATTTCTAGCCCACCCAGCAGCAACTCCTTGTCTCCTAATGTCCCTTTTACACGACATTCTCAAGTGAAGGAAAGGCAAAGATCTTGCTGTGACCAGAATAGGTTCAGAAAACTACTGCCAGAAAGAATATTCTAAGAAATCTTTATATCCTCTTAGGGCCACCTGTCCCTTCTCAGCTGAATTAAACAGCAGCTATTGTCATGATCTGCATATCTAGATCTGCAACCTTCCTTGCCCTTAGTAAGCCTTCTTCTCTACCTCCAGTATCACACGAGGACAGACTTGGCACTCCACATTATAGTTTCTATTAGAGCTCATTCAGGCTTTCTTTTTCACTGTGTCTTAACAGAAATGCCATTTCCACCCTCACAGCCCTCCTCTTCACGCTGCCTACATGTACCAGTCCCACCAGCACTGCCTCGCCCCACGCTCCACTCGTTCATGGGCGGGTTCACGTTCCCACCGCGATCCAGAACTGCACCAGGGACTCTACAGAAATCACAGTGCTGGCACCACCACATGCTGCAGTCACACTGAACATCTGACTGACAACTTATGAAGTCATTTAACCCATTTTTGGCTAAGGCTAACTAATTAGCAACGTCAAAGAAAAAACGGAGAGAAAATAATAGGTATTACTTGAAGCAGCAATGCTGAAACTGAAAAAATCTTATTATTTTTTAGCAATAAAATCACTGCTTGACTATGAAGGAAGTGCAAAAAACCTCACCTGAACATACTTTCTTTTCTTGTAAACAGGCAGTAAATTTAAAACTTCTTTTGCAGTATTTCAGTAAGGCTCATCACTATGGTATGTGAGCAACCCAGAGAAGATCAAGTTCCTCATCTGTATTAAACAACAGTTGCTGCAGGTTGAAAACAAGCAGGGCTTCAGTTGTACAGAAACTCAGCTGAGGTTTCTGTTTGGCAAAGACGATGTATTTGAAACAAGGCATGGACCCAGATTCCATTTGATATGGTTCTTCCTGATGCATAGATTTCAGGTAAATTCAATAGCTCCTCTCCTTCCCCTCCAGGGAACAAAAAACTTTTCCCTCTGTGTGCTAACAGGATTAAGTGTCGCATTTAAATTTCATCAAACTCCACTTTGTTCTCCAACTCTTTCTCTGAATTAGCAGACTGCTGCTGAAGCAGGCACAGCTTCTCCTACTCGTTAACATCATGGACACGCCGTGGCAGGGATCCAAGCCCTGTTTTCCTGCAGAGGACACAGCTTCTGTGGAAGTGAACAATCTCCAGCGAAAGCTTAACACATCGTCCCATTTCCTCTGTTGGAAGGGAGTCTCCCAACTCATGCTCTGAACAAACAGAGTCCTGGAGCCAGCCCACGGACAGTGTTTACAGAAACAGCAACGTCACCGAGAGGACAGACTCGGATACTTTGGAACAAAAATAGTTTGAAAGAAAAGAGAAGCAGCAGTATTTTTTTCCATGAAAAAGTAGTAAATTAAGCATTAGCCAAATGCTGATACATTTTTTTAGCTACTTCATATGGAGGCTTCCTGAAAAACCACATCTATTTCACTGTGGTTAAAGTAAATCTTATGCTGAACAAAGGAACTGAGAGGTACCAATTTAACAGCAGCTCTATATTTCCATCCCCACCTGTCCTTTTGCTGCCTAAATTCCACATGCGCACATGAGAGGCCTAAGTCATACGAGTATAAAATAAAGGAACACTTATTTTTCTTGTGGGATTTGTTTTTATTCTTTTTAAATGCACTGAAAAACTTTAGACTCCAAATTTTGTAAAAATATAAAGGCAGAGTACCTAAACTATTTAAAAAGGTTCTGGACCATCTGCAATTCTTTATACATGGACTTTGACAACCTCATTTAATTAGTATCAACCTTTCACCACTTAGCATGCTTCTAAGTATTAGTCTATTTTTATTTTATTTATTTTAAGGAAGTGGAACAATACAGTGATCATCAAAAATAGTACATCAAAATAGTACATGCTGTACCCTGTACTTAAACAAATAAATACAGAAAACGATAATCCAAGAGTAGGATATATAAATATAAACTCTAATTTTCACAGAGTTCATGAGAATTATAACCTTTGGAAAACCCAGTCCATCTGGTAATTGAAGTGGTTTCAATCTCACAGTTGCTAACACAGCAATGGAACAAAAAGCTGCTCTCAGCATGCATTTTGCCAACGAATCAAACTTGTAATATGTGGTCAATGTATAATACAAGGCAAAGAGGCACAAGAGAAAAAGGCACCACATTTTTTTCTTGTTTCTACCTCTCTTCATACAACCTGCCTGATGACTATGAGAGACACAGTTGATACGATGCAAGAGGTAAAGAAGTGTCCGTTAGAGAAAATGTGAAAATCCAGGCTCCATCCAAGAAGCAGGAAGGAAGAAACTCGAGGGTCAGCTGCAGAAGGGCAGAGACAGGCTCCAGCACAAGAATTTTTTTAAGCAAATGGCTTAGCAATAGAAATAAAAAGTTTCTGTGCCCAATGCCTCCCACACTCCCCTCTTCAGGGCTGTAAATCGTGCTAGCATGGAACGGTGCTACTCACGTCCAGAGCTTCTCTCTGTACAAAAATGAGCAGGCTACATTTCAGAAAACCTAATTCACAAGAAACCTTTTCTAGACCCAACCAAACAGTGGACAGAGGCCACATTTTCTTTCACAAGTCCTAAACCACCAGAAAATCAAAACTACCGCTTAGGAAAATAATAAAGTAAAATATAATTTAAATAAATAAAGCAACTGCATACAGTTCTGCCTGTGCCCTTTCTGGCTAAAGATGAGGGCAGGCCGCTAGTTATTCCAGACAGACCCCATATTAACTTCCTGACCAAGCTAAGTGAAAGCCTGCCAAGTATTAAAGGGAGAAGAAAGGGATGTAAGCAGCTCGGGTACTTCCTTTCTAGAGATATTTTTTACCAGCACTGCAATTCTTTGGGTCTTACTGAGGGAACTGATGCATTAGCAGAGCTCTGCAATATCCTGATTCCATCTTCTGTGCTGAACACAAACCCATGGCAAGTGGCACACAGGCTGTTCGTCTGGAGGCTATATAAAATAGTGAGAACACCTCGTGATGGTGATTAAAAAGCCCTGATGAGTACTTTCCCTCCTAGCCTGACTTATGTTTCTAGCTAGACATACTCCACTTTCTCTTCGAGGCTGCAGCAGCTGGCCTTTGCCTGCTCACAGCCCCGGCAGGCTGCACAAACTGCACTGAGGTTACCACGGGATGGTATCAGAAATGATTCTGTCATCCCCACTGGATACTTCAGCAGAGTCTAAAATCCAATTTTAGAAGCATAGTAAAATATATAACCCCTTCATAACAAAAAATCTGCCCTGATGCTGCTCATGCCAGTGCGAGGAAACTTTGTTCCCTAGAGCTCAGCAAAGTGACACCTCTCATCAACACAAGAGCAGTGCCAAGACATGCTAAAACAGGAACCAAAGACGAAACTGAAAGTTAAGTTGGGTTCATATTTTAATTTTTTAAACAAAAAAGCCCTTCATTCTGAAGTGATAAATGTGGAAGCGAAGATTAAACGATACGCAGTTTTACATCAAGTGTTCTCAAATTCTTTGGAAAGGTAGGAAGTTGACACAAATCTTCTGCATTAGAATTTTATGGCAACAGCCATTTCTGTGAGAAGATCTGAAAGCATACACCTCATTTTCTAAAATGCAAATATTTCGCTCCTTGTTTAAAGTGTCTGGAGGCTTAAAATAAGAGCAGATATAAACCACAGTTAAAACCTGTAATATATACTAGCCTCCAAGCATAACTGCATCCAAGATACATTGGTTACATTTTTGGTCAGCTCAGTTTGTCCCACCAGCTGATATTTCTCTCCTAAGAGGAAAAAACTGGTTCCACAAATCCATTCCAGCAAATTAAAGAGTATTAGCAACATAAGCCAAAATGCAGTCAAATTAAAGTGATGATTTGTTGGTTATAATGAAAACTAGAGGATATACATCTTCAGATAATCTTTTCCATAAAAAACTGATATTCTGCAAGATATTCCGTAAGAGAGTTCAAAAAATTCAGTGCAAACTATTTCTCAATATATGATGGATGTCACAACTCTGATTTTAGTTCATGATGCAATTTTAGCACATCCTGTTCCTACTCATATATTTCACACAACATAACAGATTTGCTGCAATCACAAAAAAAAAATCTTTGAAAAGTGAAATATTACTTACTTCTAAGGCAAAAGTGCTTTATTTGTACACGTTCTACCAGAAGCTGCTTAATTTGTAAGAACAAAGATACCTCCCCGGTATCCAAAACAGACAGCAGACATTCTACAGATGCAATTATGAGCATTTTCTTCCTCTATAGCTTTCAGGGGGGAGAATGCATATGACACTACCTTTAAGTCAAAATACCCAGCAAGTATAGTCTGCCATTAGTTCAGAAAACTTCCCTGCAGGAAAAGCACTGACAATGATGTGACAAAGTCTAATCACTCGTGTCTCATAATGTCAGAGAGTAAGTGCCAGAAGTCTGAAGGACTTAAAAGCACCAACATCCTTTCTAGAAATATTTTAAATCTGTTTTGGCTATGAGTAAATGAGTACACTTACATAGCCAAGAGGAGCTGTAGACAATAAGCACTTGTGGACACAAGGCAAACTGTGTGTCTCAAGGAGAGCACCCAGGCAGGGATATCTAAGCTTCAGCCCCACTGTGCAAGCATCTTCACAGACATCAATTATTCAGCTGGCAGTGGAGAAAACTGACATATATAACCACAGAGAAGTGGTAGACAGGCTTAGACCTGGGTCCAGCCAACACTAGTGCAAGGAAGATGATTTTCATACCTTTATAACATGCTTGCTGCTTTTTGCCTGTATCTTAAGAGAAGCACTTACACCCTCTTCCCCTCAATATATGTCCACTTGGCAGTACAAGGGCTAAAGCAGTCTTACATCAGTGACACTGACAGAAGATTTGAAGTATTTCAAAATAACACTGTTCTTATAAGCAGCAACTGCAAGATGCCTGGGGCAAAAATGTGTCAAGTTCAAAATTTTAATTATTCAAACCTTGTACTGAAACACTCACGTTCTCCTTTTCCTAAAGTTATCGCTTTAATTCCATTTTACTAATGTGAAAAACGTGCAGATCTTCCTCATGAGGAGGAGAATGCTCAGATTAAGAAAATTGCATGCTTTTTTCACTATGGGTTTGCATATCCTTTATGATCGGATTTTCAGCTCAGCACACTGACATGGAAGGAAACGTAACAGAAAAAAAGAGACCTTTTAAGAAAGTTGCTATCTGCAGTCAGTTCCTCCCAGGAATAAAACACCCAACTTTCCAGGACAGCACCAGATATATTTGTATAAAATATCTTTGTGACAGAAATGAACAAAAGAACAAGGCTTCTTTACAGATTTCCTCATAGAAGACATGAAATCCTTCTGTGTAGATAGTTGCTATGGTGCAGACTTAAGGGGAAAAAGAGGGGAGATCAGACTTCTTGTTTACAGGTTTCCAATATGCTCCACTTGATCCATCTTGAAATTGAAAACCTTTAGCTTCCTGTCTTAAGGCTGTCAGATGGTAGAGAACAAACTCGGTGTTAGCAACTTTTCAAAGCCCCCACATGTTCCGCACAGAGCTACAGAAAAACATCCACATGGATTAAGCAACAGACAGGAGGGACAATATAGTTTCAAAGAGAATAAAAGCCATACTAAATCCTGAAAGACTTATTCAAGGGAAAAAAGACTTACTCTGGGAATGAAACGCCAGATTCTATCTGAACATTGTCAACACTTTACCACAATGTAACACAGCATGGATCCATTAAAAAATACAACATTTTGACATTCTCAGGCAAAACTCTGACTCTTCTAAGAACTTCTTAGGCAGGTTTTATCCCAACAGGTATGCCTGTCTATTTACAGATTCAAGAAGACAAAGACACTTAGGGTAGGATTAAACTTGCAGTAAGACACCTAAACCATGCAGTCCTCTACAGTCAAAAAGCCTACAGAGAGATTCAGCTTACTCAGCAGCAGACATTTGGGGTCTAATTCAGGTACCTAGACATAGGTAAGTGCTGTCAGTTTAAATGTCCTGGCAGTTTCACCTCCATTCCAGCTGCCTCTCCTGTAAACCTTGTATCCATCAGCATTATGCAATTTTTACCAATGCTTTAGAGTGCCTAGCTGGCACCTAGTTCAGACAGGTGACCAGAGGGCTACTATCCAGACCCCCCTGACTCTACCAAGGCCATTTTCACCAGCAATGAAGACAGCACAGAAACTTGGCGCAAAAGTATAAAACTTAAATGCTCTTCATCAATCATGAACAGAATGCATCCTTTATTCTTTTGACAATTGATAAGAATATAGCTATCACTTGTTGAATACTCAGGCTGCTCTTTATTGTGGTTTGGGGGCTGTGCAAAAGATTTGGCCTTTGCAGTTACTTCTTCAGTAAGGTCACATATTTTAAAGAAGCTGCCAAATGTAATTCCTTCCCTAGATCCCTCAGTCACTTGTCAGAAGATTAGACCAGAACCTGTTTGCCAAAAAAATTCTGTTTTACCTGTCTACATGAATTGCCTTAACCAACTCTTTTTCAGTATTGTGTAAAAAACCCACTCATACAGGACAGGTTAGCTCTCCCATTTAGTCAGTGACCAGTCTGGCTCTGCTGTATATTGTGCTTCGACTAACATCCAGGGTAGGGCAGAAGCAACCACCTGACCCAGGAAAATTCCAAGGTGTAAGAACCAAAAGATGTAGTCTTTCTAAAAAAAAGTACAAAATCCCCTGTTTGGACAGAGATGCCTTTATAGACCTCCAGAGGGAGATCCTGTCTAATTTTTAGCATTTAATTTGCTTGGAACATCCATCTTAGACATCATCAGTGACACCACCAGCATCTTGCTACAGCCTGAATACTCAGCTCAGCCACATCAGGAATTCAAAACTCAAAAATAAACAGAAAAGGAAACATGGTTTGTGACAACTTTCAAATTCTATGGCAGTTTTCTTGCTCTCTTTAGACTGCCATTTATTTATCCCCTGCCCCTAGTGCTTCTGTTTGCCTTACTCCATTTCTCTTTCTTTACCTGCTTACTGTTTGCAAAGAGTGTAAAAATATTTTCCATATGGTCACATATACCTGGAAAATTTAACTAATGCCCCAAATAATTTACTCCTCACTGTTAGCAACCAGTCTAAACTGAAACAGTAGCATCAAATCTGTATTGTGTTACCATAAGCACCACTAGGAATTTGAAGAAGAAAAAAATAATATATTGGAGGGTACTGGCCTAGACTTCTTTCCATTATTTTTTGGTTCTTCCATCCTCTGGGATTTGTTTCCACAGGAAGATATTAATCTGCTGGCTGTTAAACCAGAAGCCCTCCTGACTCTGTTCTGCTGATAGAAATCAAACCTTCACTAAGGCCAGATTGGGACAGAACAACTACTAAGTTTTAAATACTGGAGAAAACATTGCCCCTTCTTTTTTAGAGGCACACTTTCCCATTTATTTAATAAGCATCAGAATGATTCTGCTAATGTAGCTACAACCCATTTCTCACATCTTAGAGATAAGGGATACTGTGCAAGAATAGCTTCAGTGCTTCTATAGCTATACTCCTTACACACAATTTACCCAATAGTAAGAATATTTAAGAAGAGTTACATAGTTCCCATGGAGAGAGAGCTGAGATCTTGTCAGATTCTACTCCAAATCGACTGAAAACAGAAGAGCTTTTGCCAAGCCAGTTTTGGCAAGTGTTTCCAGCATTATCCTGTCTTGCCAAACTGCATTTAGATTTTGCTGGACTTATTTACTTGTTCAATATGCTCAGAGAAGTGGAACTATTTGTTGCTGTAAAGAATTTGGCTTATTTTGAAGACCTGGAACAACATTTAAAAGATGAATCAGAGACTAACTTAGGAATTTGATCTGTTAACCTCAGCTCATAGCAATAGAGCATGCTCAGTGTTAGAAATAATCTATAGTGCAGCTACTTCAGGTCTGAGACCAGCCAACTCTCTGAACTCTCAAATGACACTTCTAACATGCTGTTTTAATATAGCCAAGTTCTATCTCACTCAAAAATACCATCCAACACAAGCTGTAAGATGACGCTGACGATCCTCCTTAGGGGTCAAAACAGCACAATCATGTTTTACGAAAAAAAAACAAACCATCAGCATTCTTTGCTGATTGCGTGGAGATGAATCCTCTGAAAGCTTGATATTCAGAAGACATCAAGCATTCAGTCTCTCTCTCCCTCTCTCAAACACAAATGTACATTTCTTTAAGATCCTAAGTTAAAGACTGATCCTTCTCAAACTATTGTCCACATCCTCACTCCTCATAGAGCCAGTCAGTGCTCTGCTTCCACCCTGTCAGTGAGGCACGGAGGAATGCTTTTGATCAGATGCATCAGAGGTACACTGGTGACATATTTTGCCTGACAGAGTCATGCTCTACTGCTCAACACAAAAAATGGACCGAAAATATTTAAGTATTTCAAAAATATTATCTGCAGCATTTGTTTTCAAGCTTTTGGTACTGTTTCTCCCATGTTTGTCAATTCCATGTTTTCAACTTTACTAGCTTGCTTTTCCTCTTCTTTTTTCTAGCTTGCTTTTTCTCTTTTTTTTCTTCGCTAAGCCAGACATTAATGCTTCATGCCTCCCTCTATTCCCTCATCTCCTGACAGTGCCCAGTGTCTTGCAATAGACGGCAACCCTGCCTTCCCATTTCCAACACAGAAGCTGTGTACTAGGTCATAGCCATGGTCCACCTATCCTCAAACACATACTACCTTGACAAAAGTACAAAATACCACTTAGGCTTATATAGTGTCAATTTTCTAACTCCTCACTGTTACAAATTCAGCCTTGTGGACGTGTAAATATACTTTACACTTCTGGTTTCTAAATGTGTACATGTATGTATTTTGGTTGCATTCATCTTGCTTCCCAAGAGTTTACAAGCAACATACCATATGACCCGTTCCCAACCTCGTATTATCTTTCCAATATTTAATTCACTTGCAAGCTAAAAGGAATACTTGAGGATTTCTCTAGAGAAAAAAATAAAGCAAGAGAAAACAAGGAACCAAAGTCTACCACTCTCTACCCCAGGGAAACATACCACTCAGTGACTATTTTTCATTGATAATTTCAAATCTGTTCATCAGATATATCATATCTAGACTTTTTACTATTTCAATTTTTTCTATCAGAATGTTTGGGCTGCCAAATCCAATATCATGGAATATATCATAACAGCTAGTGTTTGTATGAGGCTATCAATCTGCTTGATTTAACATGAAAGAGACAATGTAACAAGCGAGTTCCATTTCCTGGTAGGATCTACTCAACCTACCTACTTTGGTCCAAGTCCTATTTCAGTATTTCTGTCCAAAACCATATCAAGCTGACAGTCTATAAGCAGTTGTAAACTACTCACCCAGTTAAGCCCTGGAACAATTTAGTTTCCACCTATAATCTAGAGTACACAAATTTTAGATTAGCAATCCACAGAGTTTTTTATATTACTGCTCTTCAATTCCTTGATACAAGTTACTGGCATCTTCCAAGCTATGTCCTATTTTAACAGCCATTGTTAAACATCCTCCTGGCTTGCTAAAGTTGAAAGAATGCCATCAACGCCCAAGCTTTTTAATCACAAGCCTGACAAGTCTATAGAGTATTGTCTTTAAGCACTACTATATAATTTTGACTTCTACCTGATCATGAGCACCAACATTAAAATCCTTTTGTGTCTAATATAAGTCTCTCTTTCTTCTATTCTCCGAGTGTCCAGCTGTCCTCCCTCCATCCATGACATTTTCTTACTAATTTTATACATTGCTTCATTATCTGCTAATTTATATTCATGGAATAAAAGCTGACAGACATCTATTTAGGGATTTCTTGTGGCAGAAAGAAGGAAAAGAATATTTTAAAGCACTGTTTCCACCTCTATTCTCAGACATTTTATCTTTGCTATCTCCCTTGATTATGGATTTTTCCACTACTAGTAAGATTTTTGAAAGCCATTCAAAGGTGCAACACTTTTTCAGTTCATATTTCATCTTTCCCCTTGTGTTGTTCAAAAGCTTTCTACCTTTTGAATTTCTTCCTTTGAGGAAAAAATACTGAATTCATCTGGCTACAAACGGACTTCTATGAGCAAAGATAGTACACCTGAGGTAGTTATCCCAGACTGACTTTGAAGCCAAAGGAGAGAAACAAGCAGGGCAACTGGGGACAACTCATCCCATTCCTAAACACATATCTAAAATAAAACATACAAAACTGTCATGTAAAAGGGCCTCTCCTTATTCATTAATGTAAGCCTAGAACGGTGCAGCTCAGATATATTTAACTGCAGTAGAGCTGTAGTAAGTTCAGCAATATGAGTGCCTATCATAGGTATTTCCTACCAATTTTCATGAACAATTAGAATCCCACAGAGTATTCAAAGGTAATGATAACCACATTAACCCACTATGGGACAGAGAAATTACATTTCTAGTGGATTTCCACCTTAAGACACGACCATATTTATTTTCAGAATGTTAGTAATTCCTATTAGTTTCTTTGTGAAGAAGCTTATATATTCATAAAATAAGCATTTCTGCAGTACTTCACTGGTTCACAGACACTTGTATTATTGACCTGTCAATGGCTGCCACCTCTGCTCAGAACTGAACATCTGCAGGGTCACAGCCCTGGGCCTCATCCAACAAGCTCCACAGAATATATGCAGCCACTTCAAGTAAGTCTGACCTGCATCTTACAAGTATTTCTGAAGATGCTTCTGTGCATGCAAGTGTCTCTAAGAAGAGCTGGAGAAGGTTTAGCAGACAGGATATCGTGCCAACTCTGCAGGGCCATGTGAGTGTTGCTTTATATGCTTTTCCCTCTGCTCCTAGTTGGGTCTTGGTCTTGCCCTGTAAACCCAGGACCTAAGCCAGTTTCCTTGCTTTCAATGCATCACATACAAGCTCTAATTACTGGCTGGAGTGCCTTAAGAGACATCACTAAACTCAAACTAAAGACCAAAACCCCTCATAGCAGGTATGATTTCAAGGACATAGCAAACAAATGTGTCTCATACAGGCTTTCTGCCATTTCATCATTGTTTAGTTTAAGCTGTCAAAAATCCCTCTGCATGTTTCAAAAACATTTCAGGATGTTGGTGAGGAACATTTACAGTTAGAGAATTAATCACTGCTATGAATCCCAGAATAATATCAGATATCTGGAAAGGCTTTAAGGTTACATAGCTTTTAACAATCAAAATAGATGAACTTCACAGATCATTCTAGCCTCCATAAATTAACTTGCTGACACACTAATAAGATCCTTGCTCTGTGCAGGTAGACTAAGTATTCAGCTGCTTTATTTTTTTAAACTCCTGATTTCTGAGCAAGAGCTTCAGATAAGCACATATTCCACTGAATAATGTCATCAACTACAGGCAGAATGCTAGCAACTAATTACATTAAAAAATAATATATTATATATATTTTAATAATTATATAATATATTATATATATAATATATATAATA
>VZTB01011136.1:291324-307355 GCA_013397245.1 Thryothorus ludovicianus
AGTTTCAAGAAAACGTATACAAAAATATATAAAGGAACATGAAGGATACACAAGTTGTTGTGCAGAATAGTGAAAAATCTTTCTGGAGGAAGTAAAATGTTTTCACTGTTCTGCACAGAACAAAGCAGACAGCTTCCCCAGAAATAGCAGCACACATCAGAACTGCAGCTATTAACTCTGCAAAGTCAACACTACAATATGAAAATATTAATCCTATTCTCTAAGTATACAGAAGGTGAGGAGGGCAAGAGGAAAAAGAGTACTATAAACATTACTGGAAGAACATCTCTAAACAGCCTATGGCCTTCAGCAGAGAGCACAAACTCTCCCCAAAACTTTTACTACAAGAAAGTAGTTAAAAAGGTTGTTGATTGGTTAATCTTTTATTTCTGAGTCCAAGGAAAAAGGTTTGAAAAGGATTGAAAAAGTTCAGGTCCATAACAGAGATCAATAGCATTACAGAAGAACTGGATGTGGGAGTTAGTTATTTTATGTACAGGTTGTGAGGAAACAAAAGCAAGCAGTTTACGTTGCATCTAATGAATAAAGGTGAGTCAAGGAAAGGCAAAGAGATGAGTGACATGGTGAAAGCAAAGAGACAAGAGATCTCTGCACAGCATCCTGGAGAGCTAAAAGCAAGTCCTTACACAAGAAGAGTTACAAAAGGAGTCCAATGAAGAAGACAGAACGGCTCAGAGCTCCTCCAGGCCAATGCTCAAAGACCTGCTACTGACTGAAACACACTTGGATGCCCAAAGGAGATTTCAAAAAACCTCTGAGCAATATTCCTCTCTCCCACAGATAGTCTTGCCTTTCTACAGACAAAGTTCTTGAATTAATTTTCTATGCTCTGCACTATGAAAGGAGGTATGTATTTAATCAAAGGATGTACAAGGAAAGGGGGGATAAAAAATACTTTAGCAACACAAGACAAAGTTACAGAAAGTATGTCCAATTTATTCACAAGGAAAATTCAAGTGCCAATAACAGGAAGTCTGAATTGGAGGAAAATGCTGGCTATCCATATTAAATTAAGAGATGTATTGTTAAATAAAAGCAGCTATGTTGACATCCACAGCTAAAAAGATGCCTCAAGCTATCATCTGGAAAAACACTATGTCACTGCATGGCACGTGGCTTCCTTCCCATATCCTTTGTTCATTTATTTGTTTCATAATAACTATTTGAAGCTTTAGGAAAAAAAACCAAAACAGCCTGTATAGGTCAATAGGAAAAAAAGTTGTTCACGCATTTTGGTCTATAAATTACTGCTCAAAAGAAAAAAAGTTATATGCCAAATTCAACTCAATTCACTTTACTTCAAAAGAATCATCCTTTCTAATTCAGATTTTCTTAGTGATACTGGATTAGTTAATCTTTTGTTCTGTTTCTAAACAACACAAGCACACTTTAATGCCTATTTCACATACAATTAACAAAGAGAACTTATCAAGAAGCAGGGCGATTAAACACTCACTTTTCAAGCAAAGAGTTAAAGCATGTATCTGAGCAACTCACAATTTTGAGTGCAGCTTGAGTAGGAACAGCAGCTCAGTACTGAAAGCTTTCCATTCACATCATCACCTGTATTTTCTTCATAACAAGGGCATATGTAGGCAGATGGATTGGGCCGTTTCCAACAGTTTCCCTGACATTTTAAAGATAATTTCCATAAACAGCATGCAGATGTAAATAGCACTGGTTGACTTTCCTCTTTTGCTTCCCTCCTTCCTGGTTGGCAGACACAACTCCTGCAGAGTCAAAACCAAGATCCCCTTAGACAAGACCTGTTCTTTTCTTTCAAACAGGGCTGGGGAGTGAAGAAGCTTTTTAAGAATAACTTGTTAATTCCATAGAAGCGTGAAAAATCCAAATCTGAAAGCCAGGGCCTGAAAAGAACACCTTGCCTCCTCAGGGAGACAGTAACCTCAACAAGTACCAGGTAAGACAACATACACCACTATTTAAGGTAAGATAAAGCTAGCAGCCAGCTGCTATTTCAGACAGAAAATAAGGGCCACTGCTGTAACACTCCTGTATTGTGTTTGCATGGCCAGGTTTTAGTAGCAGTGGAGGCTACAAGGTGGCTTCTGTGAGAAGCTGCCAGAGGCTTTCCCCGTGTCCAGCAGAGCCAATGCCAGCCAGCTGTGAGTCAGACCCACTGCTGGCCAAGGCCAAGCCAGGCTGAGAAGGTAGTAGTGTCCCATGATAACAAATTTAAGAAGGAAAAGAAGTTATTGTGCAAAAATAATTTGGCTCAAAGAAGAGAGGAGTGAGAATATGTGAGAAGAACACTATGCAAACACCAAGGTCAGCGGAGAAGGAGAGGGAGAGGGAGGAGGTGCTCTNAGGGAGAAGATGCTCTAGGCACTGGAACAGTTTCCCTTGCACTCTGTGGGGATGCAGAGACCCACACCTGAGCAGATGGAAGCCCAAAAGATGCTGTGATCCTGCTGAAGTCGGTGCAGGTCTCTGGCAGGGACCCACAGAGAGAGGAGCCCATGCTGGAGCAGATTTCCTGGTAGGACTTGTGACCCTGTCCTACCTGCGGATGAGGCTGTGCCTCAGGAAGTGCACCCTGTGGAAGACTGACCCATGTTGGAGCAGTTCATGAAGAACTTAAGTCCATGGGAAGGATTCACATTGGAAAAGTTCCTGGAGAACTGTCTCTCATGGGAGGGATCCCATGCTTGAGCAGGGGAAAGACTCCTCTCCCTGAGCACCATCAGGAACAATCCGTGATGAACTGATCGTAGCCACCATTCTCCAGCTGCCTTTGCCCCTGTGGGGGAGGAGGTAGAGCCTGGGAAGGATGGAGGAGTAGAGAAAAGGTGCTTTTTTACTTCTCATTATTCTGCTCTAATTTTGAATGGTAATAAATTCAATTAATATCGCCAAGTCAAGTCTGTTTTGCCCATGACAATATTTGGTGAGTGATCTCTTTCTGTCCTTATTTCAACTCAGGAACCTTTTGTTTTATTTTCTTTCCCTGTCCAGTTGTGGAAGGCAATGATGGCTTTTCATGGGTGCCTGGCATCCAGCCAGGGTCAAACCACCATAAATTCTTCTGAAGTTTAGCCCTAGCAGTTTTTAAGAGGTAGTTGGCAGAAAAGCAGGTAACATGTCTGAAGCTGCTTTTTACGAAGAAAACTCATGTGCATGTAGTGTGATTAGAGGCTGAAGAAAACAGTCCCAACATATTACTACATTTTCCAGGAGGAAGCACACTGAACTTTGAGACGGTACGTAATTCAGGAAGAAGAGTAATAGAATGGGTATTGAAAGAATTTCCTGCCAAAGCACAACTATTATCAATATGTAAATCTTCACAGGAGGTACTTAATGCTTTTGATATTAAATACTGTGCCTATGCAAGTCTTTTCCTATTGCTCAATCCTCTTCAAAACTATTGTGAAGCTTTCCAGATGAGGAGATTATGTCAAGAATCCTCCGCCTAGATGGCATTTCTCAAGTGTACCCAAGTCTCATAAATTTCATTACGAGTTCACTTAGAAAGTTCTCATGGTTGTCAATAGCGCCAGTTTTAAGCCCAGAAGGACTCCTCTAGGCCCTTGTTATTTGTTAAACCACAACTCTGTTCATTACTGTTCTACTTTGTCAGTAACACCCATCTCTCTCATTCACAAATGTAACATGACTGTTGCCCGTAATTCTCATTTTTCTTCCACCATGAATAACAAAAATTCAGCTACTTCTACAACCCATGTAAGCCATACCCTGAACAACTACCTTGGCCCCATTTGCAATTTGTAATTATTTTAAGTCAAATGCTGCATTTGTTGAGTTTTCCTTTTCTGAGTTCACTACAAGCTTTTCAGGGACACTTAGAAAAGGCTTTTGGAAACCTCTACCCATTTCACCTGCCCCATCTGTAGAGAAAAAAAATCAACCTAAAATCACAGCTTCATCAGTGTCTGTCCATATTTCACATCCATACACTATCCAACTAGACAATCATCTTTCAAGATATTTACAGCCAAATAAATAACTGGCTAAGAAGATACGTCTTCTGTCATCCTACATTTTAATCAGCAAGCAACTCAAAGCCACTAAAAATGTCCATCTCTCTGCCCTCCTCCTCTCAGTCTTCCCATGTGACCCTTGCTCACATCATCTAAATTCCACTTCAATGCCACTGGTCTTGAACCAGACCATAAATCCTTTTTGGGAGATTTCATACCTTACTATGAACAAGAAGTGTGCAAGATGATATACAGTGCTAATCCTAACAGGACCTTCAAGCATTACTGAAATACTATATAATTTGAATCTGACAAGTATATGAATCTTCACTGAATGCCATTTGCAAAACACAGATTAGTGAAGCTTCTCAAACACAAAATATGGGGGCTTTGACATTGCAGACACTGTTTTACCTACCTACATGACAATAACATTTTGTAAGAACTCTGACGAGGACCTTAACTCCTTTACCAAAAAAGTCACAAAATCCAGAAAGTTTTAGGGTACCTGTATCTTATGTGAAATGTGAAGGGACAGTTTAATGTATAGATTATGTCCTCCCATACTTTTATACAAACATGCACACAGATATATTTGAGAAAAAAGGATACCGATAACAAGAAAAAAAAACCATCAACAACAAAACTTGCTTTACTAAATGCACAGATATTTAACACATGGACCCAGCAGATGCATATCTTCTCTATGTTCTCCCAAGAAGGAATTCACTAGTGCTTTCAGTATCAACTTAAATCAGTTACGTGCTACAATCTCACTGCTCTTTTTCTGGCATGATAGCAATCACCCTTAAATAGTATCCCAATCACATAAATTGTTCTCTATGTCTTACGGTCATTATTTTAGCAATAGGGTCCACCCACACATATAGTTAGTTGGCAGGACTGAAATCTTGAAATTGACTCAACTAACTTCTAGAAAAGTATGAATCAACTTTTAGCACTTCCTCCTTTTTTTTTTTTTGTTGCTAGTGAGGGTGAAATAGAAGATCACTGAACCTCAAACAACTGAGGTGTTATGATACATCAGAGGTAAACCCAGACACATGAAATCTCCCTGACCTCCCCATCATTTTTCAGAGCTGGGCCTCTTCCAGGAAAAATAAATTTTTAATACTTCCCTCACCCCCTCCCAAGTTCTGCTTACTGGTGAATTTCTAGTTTCCAGAAGTCCTCTAAGTGATTTTTTCCTACAAGGCTAAGGATTTCAAATTCTAAATGAACCATTGGAGAGATGAGAAAGATGTGAAATAATCTTGTGAAAACTTTCTAGCAGGAATCTGAAAACAAAGCCAAGCAATCTGTAAAAAGAAGCAACTCTGCAAACTTAGAACTGAGTTTGCAGTTCAAAACAGAACCTGATTCAATTCTTGATTCTTCCTAACAGAGACTGAATGATTTCTAGATATTAAGACACAGACATCACAAGAAAGGCCAAACTTTTCTATATACTACTTAATCTAATTCGTATGCCTGTGATAAATGAAACAAAAGTTTTAAACAGACAGCTATGTTTTAGGTGTCTAACATTTCTTGACGTCTGTGGCAGTTGGCAGCTGCAAACATCCGACTGAAAGCCCCATCTGCTGCTTCACAGCTTCCAGTCGAGGATGTTTACAGTCGCTCACTGTCAACAGCAATACACATTCCTTGGCTGTTTATTTTATATTATTAACATGCAGAAGCCTCCAAGCAGGTTAGTTAAGATCACCACAACTCCTGATGCTGTGTTGCTGCCTGCAGATGTACATCGGACTGTTTTTATAGTATTCAGTAATGAAAATAAAGTGCAACTTCCAGAGGAACATTTGCAAACAGCCAGGTATATTTTCTATTCAAGCATTACACTTCTAGTATTATGTTGCCTGTTTTACGTCCAGAAAGAATTAAAGATGTACAAAAAGAGCAACTTGCTTCCACTACTGTATTTGGTTTTGTCCTCCAAGAGACTTGACCAATCCTGTCACATTCATGCAAAAACTGCATTACTCTACAACAAAGTTCACTTATCAGCACAGGAACTAAAGATAGTAACAGGCACAAAAATGGAACCAACCTCTTCCTAAGGGTATTTCACTAAAGTGTCTGGGATGGCTTCCTTCCCCTCAGAAAAGTGGGTGCAAGGAAATTATATGATATTAGAAGTTAGTTTATGCAATATTTGCTTCTAAATAAAACCCTGGGAAAAAAACCACCCAGCCCACAGGGGACTGTGGGGGAGAGGGAAAAAGTTGTATAGCAAGCTCTGCAAAGGTTTCAATAAAGTTCAGGATTTCTACAAATTATCTGAGCTAACCAGTTTCTGCTACACTTCACAAAGAGTTGGCAGAATGGCATTTCTCACCAAATAAAAAAGCCAAAAAGATTTGGCATAACGACGTCTTGGTTGTACAGTTCTGCTGTTTGTTTTTTGTTCTATCTCCCATTTCCTTATTAAGTTAATGATGGGGAAAATTAAAGATTAATCACTCAACTATTTTTCTGAAGTCATATGAAACCGCAGCAGGCAAGCAGAGTGATTATATCACTCTAATTAGAAGGTGTTTTTCCTTGAAACTTTCTTACCCCCAAATGAAATTACCACACTGTAAATTGAGTAGGTTATGAAAAGACTGTAGCTGGAATGCAGAAGCCTGTGGCGTATTTACTCAAACTGGTAAGTGTGAAGGATCTCTATAAATCACTTTCAAAACTCAGGGTTATATTTTCTATACTAAGGTTAAGAAAATTAATCTTTCAGGCAGCAGGTGAAAACAAGCAGAATTATGCAGGGCCTTTCCCTTTATTCAATATAAACTTTGAGCTACTAAAGCTTCCTAGGGAATCCCATTTTCTCAATGGATCAAGTCACTAAGGAAACAAAGCAAACTTTATCAGTGCAGCACAACTCTACATTCCAGGAATTCCTAGCACTTGGCATCTATATACCACACCAGAGCCACAGGATCCACTCACCCACTCCTTAGGAGAGCTACCATGACAAGCTATGAAACTCTCAGTAAGGTCCCCAACTTTACACAAAGTTGGCAATATGAGGAGTTAATGGCCTTTCCTGTGTGAGCTCTACTGAAGAACAGGACAGTAAAAAAGGTATATTTACTATAACAATACTTTGGGAAAAAAGGAAGAGTTCTTCTCTTGGCAAGTTCCATCCTATTTAACACGAGTTAGTTAAGAAATACACTTAAATCACCTTGTAAAACAATATGCATAGATAGTAACAAAAAAAAACAAAACAACAAAACATCAAAACCAAACCAAACAACAACAAAAAAAAACCCAAAAATGCAAAACACTGATTGCAGAATGGAAATATTTCAGCCTAATTACATCTACTCATGATACTAAAATTGTAATTTCATTTGTAAACATACTGGCCTAACATCTACACCTTAAAGGGGGGAAATGTAAGAAGGCTATAAAATAAAATAAATTAGATGAAGGACATTATATCAGTAACCATACGCAATTCCACTCCATATATGGCTACCTCTCCATTTCAAAAACACAGATTATATCTGTATCAAAGTCAAAAGAAGGTCAATCTAAAATTGTGAGGCACTTTGTCACACAGTATGGACTGTTATACAGGAGAAGGCAATGAGCTATCTTTACCACTGTGATATTTAATTTGTAAAGTATTCTTATAAAAGTGTTTAGTAAGGAAGTGTCCAAGACCCAAACAGCAGCAAACAGGGTTTGATACATGCTGATCTTGATAAGGTGAAACATATCTGAACAGGTAAAATACAGGTAAGACAAAAGGAACAACATTCAAACTTTTTAATATCTACATGAGTTTATAGCTCA
Source organism: Thryothorus ludovicianus (assembly GCA_013397245.1). Taxonomy (NCBI): domain Eukaryota; kingdom Metazoa; phylum Chordata; class Aves; order Passeriformes; family Certhiidae; genus Thryothorus; species Thryothorus ludovicianus. Next base: position 299,136 of record VZTB01011136.1, read on the forward strand.
TGTCCCAGAAGGAGAAAGGGGTAAACTGGTACCACTTAAGTAAAAAAAAGAAAAAGCTTTCCAATGCTCTTCTCTCATTCCCCTGAAATTTCTAAGTCAAATGAATGGATTATTGGTGACAAAGAAAGAACCACAAAAACAAACAAAGCAACTAAACTAAAACTTGCCAAGTGTTCCTAGAATTCAAAAACAGGGCCTCTACCTTTTCTGTTACCTTCCATATAGACAAGGTGATAGGATAACTCAGGTAAATTAGTTTTCAATCATGTCAGATAACATTGGAATACCAACAAGTGAAAATAAAAACTAAAAGCTACACAGAATTTGCAAAAATTCGTGGCAATTACTTCCTAAGTTGTTTTATAGTTTACATTTTTAAATTTGCTTGTCAAAAACTTTAAGATCATCATTAAATATGGGGAAAAAAAAATACTCCTCCTCTTCCTGTCACTGACAGCACAAGAAGATTAAGCACACATTACTTGTATGAACTCAAGTTCACAGCTGTTATGATAGAGCATGAGTATATCCAACTGTTGCAGATGAATCCAATTCTTCCAACTGCATTTGAGCTCTAAAATGCCTGAAGCAGCAGGCTCCCCCTGCACTAAGTTGGCAATTGCAGACAAGCAGTTAAAATTGCCCACCAAACGAGACACAAAATATCCAAACATTTGGGAACGAGATGTCAAAACTCTTGGTAAAATCATGAACATGTTGTGCCTAGTTTTCTTGAGCCTCTTCCCAAAATTGTCTCCTTAATGTCTAATCATTAAAGACTTGAGTTAGCTTCTAATCCACCCAAGTGAATGAATACTACAGGATACCTCACTAGCAATGTATCTGGTGAAAAAAGCCCAAGAATTTACTTCTTGGATATCAGCTGATCCTACTTCAGTCCCCTTCATAAGAGATACCCACACCTCTGGGGAGAATTACATTCTTCGCCTGCCAAAGACTGCTCCTCAGATTTATAGGAATCTGTATTATATACATGAACAGAAGTTATTGTAATTCCAGAAGTTCAGCAGTTCAGATCACATAGTTCTCATTATTAGGACTACTGTCTGCAAGAAGTCAGATAGCTTTTGGCAACCATTATTACAACTGTGTCCTCTTCTGGTACTGTCATTTAAAACTTAGAATGTGTTTAAAGTGACACATTACTCCTGAATGCAGCTGTCTCTCATGTAGATAAAGGTTAACTGCTAAGGAAGCATAAGTATTCAGAAACAACACTGAAGAATTTAAATTTGCCACCAGAGGTAGGCATAATGACTTCTCATTTATTATATTAAGAAACATACAGATTACACAACCAAAACCAATCACATAATCAATCTCAGATTTAACATCATTTCAGAAAAGCAAAATCTCTAGAGCCTTTAGGATGGAGAAGAATTTATTCATGTAATCATTCTAGAAGAAGGACATAGAGAACTCCCATGAAGATGGATAAGCAAACAGAAACACAAGACAGAACTACAATATTAGGGAAAACCCAAAGAGAGATTGAGAAGAGCACAGAAAAACAAAATAAGAACTAAAGTAAACCAACCTAAAGTAGAGGGAGAATACACACATGACAGTTCTGAAATCTAAGTTATGAGCACACAACAAAAACAAAAGAAGTGCAGTAGCACTTATTAACTGAAATGTATATACTCAAAACATATTATTCATCAATTTGCACTCCTGACACCTTTTAAAGGTACTTGAACCCATTCTGGATGTGCCACATGAAACAGAGATGCCTTTGATAAACACATCTCTATCTACCAGCTACAGCAACAAGTGAATGCTAAAGAGGAGTATGAGCACTATTTATGCTCTGCTATAGCATCAGTGTTGTTTACTCCTCTCCATTTCAATGTCATGAGGAAATGGCTGTGAAGCCTGCAAACTTAAGTACTGTCCAGGAAGGAAGCTGCAGCAGGTTGAACTGTCCTTTGGCATCAGGTGGCAAAGTGGGTGACACCCAGGCAGTTCACAGCGTTTCTCTCACAGCCAAGTGCTGTGCCAGGTGCTGTTCCACAAGCAGTGCAGCGTCCCGCCTGAAACTGTGCCCAGCTACACATTGCTGCATCACCCCCCAGCGCAGAACCATCACGTTTGTGATTTCCCGTGTCAGATAAATACAAAGACCACGTACCGGGTCAGCACAAGAATGAAGAGCATCTACTAGACCAGAAAACAGTCTCCAATGGTAGTAACTTCTCATAGTTTTGTAGGAGAAGCACTGTCCAAGAGAACATAACATACCAGATCCCAAGCTTAGCAAAGAGTATTTACTTAGCCTAACAGTGTGAACAAAATACCTACAGTATTTACAACTCATTCAGCTGCACTGTCAATTTCAAAGGCAAAATACAGCTGTGGTGATAAGCCATTGGCACAGGGGACACATTACAGTTATGGCACATACCTGAGATCCCTGCACACAGGAGCAGACATACATTGGGCTGATCAGAACCGTGTTCAAACACAACATGCTGCCCAAACATCCTCCAAGAACTTCTAGAACACTTCCTTCCTGTATTTTGCAAACTGTCTCCTAACTCACATTTCTTATTTCCTTTATTCAGGACACATAATTAGGGCTGAAGTCACATCCCCAGGGAACTATTTTATACTCTGCTGTATTCTTAAGAAAAGCAGGGACTGTAATCCAGTCCAGTGACTCACGCCTCACATGCTGCAAGTTTACCCTCACATTTCCAATTTCAGAGTCAAGTTGTTAATGCAGGAATCATTCTGCTTGCCTATAGGTAGGACACTGCACTCATGTTAGATTCTCTACAAATACAGGGAAGGCCATTTTTCACTTCCTATCACTCCTTTCCTCATTTACAAAACTGGGACTTAAAGGCTCTCAAAATAATTAGCACAATCATAATGTTTGTCCTTCATCTCCAGCAGATCAAAGCAAAAGCCTCTGACCGCAACACTATTGCAACTTAATGTGCTCCACAGTGAACTGCACAAGCCCCAGATGTCGCAAAAGAGTCTGCACGGCTTCAGTTACACATCCTTACCCATGAGGTTGTGCTGTGCACTGATTACTCTTCTCCCAAAGGTAATTGAACATTACCAGAAATTAGTTCTAGATGACAGAGAACTACTGGGTACTATGTGAATCAAAACATCCACTAAAAGTGTGCAGAAAGAAACTTTACTAAGAACAGCATGTTCTAAAGTATTTTAGAAAATGCTTGTTTATTCATAACACTACACAAGAAAAACCTAACAGCAACATTTGAAGAAGAAAACTAGCGTCCACATGCAGCAAATGCATACCAACTGGGGCAATACACCTACTCAAGTCCCATTCTTCATTTATTTCCAACAGCCTTCCCTTTTCTTGGGTGCGACCTGGTTCATGAAATGAGGGAACAGAATGAGACTGAACATCAGTAGTTAAACACTTGCTTGTTCCCACAGTTTGAAATTAAACATTCTGACCTACAGATAAAATGCTGACATCATACTGATGGGGCCATGAACCTGCATCTTGTTAATGTTAGCCCGTATCCTCATCACTGTGAAAAGCTCTTTCCTCACAACTTTTCAGAAGCAGAAGTTACAAGAGACTAATCAGCACATGACAAAAAAAAAACAAAACAAATGCCCAGCAAGTGAAATGAGAGGCACAATTCAGTCCTACAAAGCAAGGAGAAAGCATTAGATTGACCAGTGAAGGAAGAGAGGGTTTACCAGCACAAATGCCCTAGCTAAGACACTGAGGAAGCTCCAAAGTGCTCAAAAAACTACTACACAACAATCAACACTGACATGCCAAAGAATGTACACAGTAAAAAGTTCAGCAAGAGGAGAAGGCTGAGTGAGCCCTTCTGGGACAGCTACAATAAAGCTGCATGTGAGAAATGGCAAGTGGGAGGGGGGCAGAAAGTGAGAAGAAACCTCTGCTGATTAACTTCAGGCATTGGGAACTTAGAATTATTCCTCTTCCTCACCCCAAGTTTGCAATATCAGTAACAAAGGGTTACTCTAAATGCTGCCTCCACACAGCTTTCCACAGATGCAAACAGGTTGAGTAACTGCATTTTACTCCTGATAACAGAAATAACTGCCCAGAGATTACAGAAAAGGAACAGAAAAAGAAACAGGGCACATATGAAACTTTTTTCCATTAAACCCCCCCCCCCCCACTTTTCTGATGGTCAATAGTGAGGAAAATCCCTGGTGGATAAATATAGATTTAGTAGTCAGTTAAAAATTAGAGCTATGAGTACATCTCTTGACAGCTCCAAGAACAGCTCTCAGTTCTTAAGACTCATAGAAATTTTATAATCAACTTGCTGCAAAAGCTTTAATTTAGAACATGTGTCGCTTAGGAAAAACACTGAAATGAGACTTGACTTTATTTTTCAAATGTCTTAACAACTAATCCCCTTGGGATTATGTCAGGCATGTCACATTAGGATGGCTTGGGCTCACCTTGACCGGCGAGTATGTTAAAATGCAACTAAGCCTGTCTACGTATGCACTCTAACACATGCTTCTAAAATCTCAAATGGTTACAGAGGAAAAGCATCTGTGGATCTAGCACTGATCAAGAACATATCATGTGTTTTATTCAACATGAAGTGTCATAGACAGAAGCAGTCTAACAGAACAATGTAAAACTTAGTTTCTAGACACCTGAATTTAAAAGAGAAGGGGAAACTTGTCTGCACAAAATCTATTTGCTGTGATAGGCTGTTACTGTAAATGGTATATTTATACAGTACAAGGCTTTGGTACAAAGGATTACATGTGCAAATGGCTGAGTTAATAAACTGGAGTTGAGAATCAACTTTTCTTGTTCCTGTTAATTTATGGCCTAGTGCTACATTGCTTTCACGCAATGCCATAATCTTCAGAGAATGATTTCACATTATCCTCCTCAGAGTAATCTAGGAATGCAGATAGGAAGAACATCAACCATCATAAGACTCTCTCTCTTAACCCTCAAGGGTTTAGATGCCTGATAAAGTTTTAGATAGCATTAAAACTTTGAACAACCATTCTCGGCTGCTACTACCCTCAGAGCACACAGCTTCCTGCCAGTGGGTACTTGTACCAGCACTGAAGCCTTCAGAACACTGACTGAAACAATGCTGCACGTCCAAACCACCACGTGCTTCTCAAATCCCCTGCTCACCCTGGCACCCCTCAACTGATGAAGTGCAAGAATGTGCAACTTCCAGATCTGTCATTTATCCCAACAATAAATACCAGCTGCACCAGAGACCTTTTTGTCCTAGTGTACAGTACAAACACTAGGATAAGGGGAGTTCAGGTTTAAATTCCCCTCTAGGCCTGTTTCAGGCACAAGTCAAAACTTGGCTTTCACTCCCCCACTTGAATGCCTGTGCCCATGTGGTGATGCCATCCATGCTTTGAACACTGCTTTCAACAGGAGAGGCTCAGTCTAGGAGCTTCTGCCACCCTGGAGAGCCACCACATTCAAAACACTCCCCCAAATCAGTAAGATGACCCCTTTGGAAAAGGGGACCCTGCTCAGGCATCTCATTCCAGGGCAGTGTTTGCAACCACAAATAACAAATGGATTGACACCTTCACCTAGCTAGACCCAAGACTTAAGCCTCTATAAAAGCTAAGCTGCAGAGCAGATCTCTCTCTAAATGTCCTGCTGGTCTCTGAGGCTGATTGTTGTCCTTTGAGGTGACAGAGGACACTGGATGGCCTTTTCCTGCCTGTCCCACAGACAGAGCAGATGCCAGCTCTGGGCTACAGGCATCAGGGCAGCTGCAGGTCAGGCATCTGTACACTCCAGCCCTTAAGCTACCCTGGATGTTTTGCCTCCTCCTTCTGTCAACTGTACAGAAAGTACAGACATGCTCTTGGCATGTCCGATTTATCTTCACCCAGCTTTCTAAAGAATCAGTGAAATGAATCACGTGTAGTACTTGTATCTATTCTACTAAAATAAACAAAACTCAACCACAGGATCTCTTTTTAGTATTCAAAGCACTCATGTGCTGGTGGACACAGCCCTGACAAAAATACTTGCTCAGATGACAACCCCTCCCTCTGTGGGCTTTAACAGCTCCTAACCCAACACAGTGTCAGGGCAATTACGTGGCTGCAAACGCACCTTGAACATCACATCTGTTGCCACAATTAGGGGAAGGGGATTCCAGTACAAAAGCAGCATTAACAAAAAAGCTTAGAAAACTATAGCAGCAATGCCAGGTCTCTAACTTTGTAAGTAGATTTATGACTAAGAATAAGAGCAATTAATTAGTTTTCAATGGTAATGGCAAAGAGCTAATGATGTATTAGGAATCATTGACACTGCATTTAACATTCAGTATTTCCCTCATTTCTCACGAGGCAACAGATAGGCTTACAAATTCATGATATGACACAAGAGGTCTCAACACACAAAAACTACTACCAACAATATTAACCTCATAGGGAAATCGATCCAGAAAGTGAACCCTGTAAAAAAATCAATCTTTACCCAGATCTTTTGACAGTGGGTTCATAAGTAATGCTTCCATTCCCTGTATCTCTATGAGTTAAAACAAAGCTCTGGAAAATAGCCATAAAAAGGTAGCATGCGTATTTACATGGGTATATTAGGTTTGACTTTAAGAGCCAAGTTTTTGAGGGCGAGAGAGGAGTTATTTTCTGCAATCAGCTTTCTCCATTCAAACAGCTCGCATACAGAAGAGCTTAAAACATAAAAAGCAAAGCGACCTATTGTGTTTTGACTCAAAGTAGATACAGAAGTAACCTTCAAGGTTACCTTGCCCTATGCGCGGCCTCAGGAAGGAAAAAAACCACAGTTTCAGCAAAGGAATTTCTTGCCTGGCTGGAGGCCACACCCGCCACAACAACTGATGGCAGGAAAGCATTTGGATTCACAACTCTACCCGTAGCACCCAGCCGGAGGCGAAGCAAAACTTTCTCATTTTCGGAGAAGAAAAGAAACTCTTGCTCAATAAGTAGCAATTATGCCGCAGAATTTATATGCTGAGCACGGCTGAATGTGCGAGCACCAGATCAGTCAACCATAGCTTTAGTGCTTTGAGTATGATTAACAGAATGAACTTTCAAAGGTCAATTAAATGTCAACACATTTTAAAGAGATATTCTTCTTAAGCTGGGGCAATGTGTAACAGTACCTTCCAGAGCGGTTGTGCACTTTCATCTTAAAATTTTACCCATCTTATACTTACATGTGCAGATGTAAAGATGATAACTAATTAACCTTTGATAGAAAATAATGGCTATTGTGCTCCTGGCTTTTCTATCACTAAGCTGTCTTTATTACTTGTTTCTAAGCAAGTACACAGAGACACTCGCCCCAAAATTTCATTTCAATTGTTGAGGGTGTGAGCAAAGTGAGAAGAAAAGAAGCAAGAACAGTTTGAAAGTCTAATAACTTACGAAATGAAAATGAGAAGAGGCTTTTGATATGCAATTGAGCTGCCTCGATGTGAATCTGGGGGAGGAGGGGGAGAGGACGGCACCGTAACTGAATTAATTATGAACGCATTAATCATTACTTTAGGCAGCCCAGTGATTTATTTCATCACTTCTAAACATTTAAGAAAATTCAAACTTCAACTAACTAACTCAGGACATCTTAAAACAAGCGCCGAAAAGCTGAACGCTTAGTACGATTCATTTAAGTTACTCCTCAAACCGGATGCTCAAATAATTAGTTAGTTTAAAAGTTTAAAACAAACAAAAAAAATGCAACAAAGTCTCCATCTCAGTAAAAACTAAAAGGATCAAAACCCTGACCAAAGCCTCTCAACAGTACCATAATCATTCTGACATGAGCAATATTTATTCAAGACCGGAGCTAAAGGATAATTTGAGAGTTGAGAAAAACCAGCAGAGAGCCGCATTCTGTGCAGACGCCAGAAGAAAACGGGCTGAAGAGTTTTCCTTTCACAAGGGCAGCGGCCCTGGCAGCTCTCCACAGGTAGGATTGTAACTTCACGTAATTTTAGGAAGAGTTTTTTAGGAGGTTCCCACTCCGGCCCTGACAGTCCCGCCAGGTTTTGGGCCAGGTGCCGCGGGGTAGCGCACAGCTCCCCAGACAGGGAGACAATCAGGGCGGACAACCTTCCCAAGTTCCTAAAAAGTTTCCAGAGGTGGGCGCTGCCTGTCCCCCACCGGCTCCGCCGGGCACGGCCGCCCCATCCAGCCGCACCTGCGGCCCCGGCCGGAGCCCCG
>VZTB01011136.1:307810-348232 GCA_013397245.1 Thryothorus ludovicianus
CCCGGTATTGTGCGGCACAGCTCGGCTCGGCACGGCCCGGCACTGTGGGGCACGGCTCGGCACGGCACGGTACTGTGCGGCACGGCTCGGCACGGCACGGCACAGCAAGGCACGGCATGGGCTCTTGTCCTGCCCCGTCCTGCCCTGTCGTGCCTCGGCGCCTGCCCGCAGAGGCGGCAGGGGCGGAAGGGAAAAAGGACTTGCGAAGAAGCCGTGACGTGCCCGGCGGGGGGTCCGGAGAGAGGAGTTGGTGGAGACCAAGAGCCTCCCTTGAGGCTTGTCCCTACGTCAGCTTTGGACTGTAGGGAACACCATGTTCCTTATATACCCAAGAAGTGAGCAGAAGAAATGGTAACTCAGAGGTGAAACCCGCCACCTTGGGGTCTCGCTGTCTTTCCCAAGACTATCATGCAATTCCAGCGATTTGAGATCTTCCTGTCCCACCGTCCACCTGGCACTGTCACTGTAACTCTAAACCACATCACCCAGCAGCACATCCAGACCCTTGAGCGACTCCAGGGATGCTGATTCCACTACCTCCCTGGGCAGCTATTCCAGTGTCTGACCACCCTATTGGTCAAAAATCTTTTATCTAATCGGAATCTCCCCTTAAGGCCACTTCCTCCAGTCCTCTCACTATGTTATGCTCATTTGGTGACCCACAAGTATGCACCATTCGGTCCTACCCTATAAGTCACAGTTATGCACTTCAAAACTGGATATATTTATAGTTTATTCTAAAAATACATATTCTTGTTGCTTGGTGCTTGAACTGCTGTCATTATTCCAGTCCTCAAGTTCAGGCAAACCCTTTTTCAGGCTATCCTGATCTTTGTCCTGGCTGTTCTTCCCTGCCACACCATCTAGAAATCTCACTGGTACAGTCCATAATGTAGTGCATGGCTGGACCTGTTATACTTTAGATAGATGTGATGCCTGATCCTTCTGGAACTTCTTTCCGTGAGGGAGCATTTCCTCTGGCAGCTCTTTTTATCCAACTTCTTACCCATGCTGCAGCATCTCACCAACTCCTGTAACAGCTTTCTGTGAAATCGTGTACCCAACCCTGACTGAGGTCCAGCCATTCTGCATCTCCTGCCTTCTCCTTATTCAGGAACCTTCCTCTGCTCAGAGGGCTCTAGATTTGCTTCACAAAATATATCTTTGGTAAAATCCTGTTGCATTTTATCCCACTTTCCATTTGTTTAATTGTATTCTCCTTACATATTTGCTCTCAATCCTTACTGACTAATGGCAGCAGACTACTTGTTGGCAGCAGTTGGTGGTGGTGGTTGTGAATGCTGGCAGTAAAAGCTCACTGGTGGGTACTTCATGTGGGTTTCCTCCTGGGAAGACCATTTCTTGCCCTTTGATGACAATTGCCATGGTAGGAGCCCCACACCATAGATATGACATAATTATGACATAATTATGTAATAATTGTTCAATGTATGCCATACACCGTGTCTGGAGGCCATGGAAGACTCATCAATATTATGGTTAACAAGAATAGATTTGGCTAACTTGGATTTTTCTCCTGTATGTGGCATGAAGGTCCTTCTGCCTTAGTCTTTAGTCTTGAGAGATGAATATCAGTGTGCAAGCTCTCCTCCTGTGCATCTCAAAACAGAGCCTGGGCTTAGATTTTTTTGCTGCATTTCTGTTTCTCAATTAAGATCTGACCTACTGATCTGATTTGCTACTTTTCTGGTGTCTGCAGGTTTTAGCACAGAAGTTCAGGCATTATTTTTGTTTACAAAGCTTGCATTTCCATCACAGCCCAGGACAAAGCCTTGCCATGCCAGTCTGTTACAAATGTCTCATCAAGGATAAACCTGCCCCCAACAACCCACAGCTCAAGCTGGACAAGGTGTACGGGATGCTGAAGGACCAGTGACATCTAATATTTTTACTGGAATAATAACCTATGGATTAAACAAAATCTCAGCAGTGGAGCAGGGCAAAAATTTTGGAGTTACACATATCCATAGTGCACAAATCCCTCCTGCAAAAGCCCAGCTTCACAAAATGTGGGTGAAGTAAGACACTGGTCACAGCAGATACATAGTGATTTCTATTGCCTTTGTGATCTACCTCTGACTGACCCAGGGTAATTGGCCATGTTCCTCATAAAGAGTTTCAAATGTGGGAAGAACCTTTCCAAAGCCACCTTTACAGGGGAGGAGCATTGTGTAAGTGTCAAATCTCACTACTGCCCTGGACTTCGGGCAGGCATGGGCACTGCTGCTTGGCTGACATCTGGTAACCCCATCAGAGGTGAACTCTCACCAGGCTTTGACACCCAGATGGATCAGTCAGCAGTTTGGGTTAGCCTAGTCTTGCTGGCTTTTGAAGACCTCCTGAACATTACTGGTTTACACATAAAGTGGATTGGGTTATAAAATTCAGTCATATATTTAAGATGTGCAGGCCTGTATTTATTACCTTTCTTCACTCATGGTTTATTATTGTAACATCTGTGAGTGAAAGCTGTTAGACTGACAAATAAAATGTTGAGTTAGGAAAAAAATTGTGTCTACTTAGTTAGGCACGTCTCTTACAAATATGGTAAATCAATGGTACTCTTGTAGTGATTAATGGAGAAGCCAATCAGAGTTCTTGAGGTGGAGGGGGGTTGGGGTTTTTTAATTACCAAGATAACCACCTCATCAAATCCATTGCTCAAAGACAAAAGAACTGTGTTTTACTCACTTTCACTGCTGTAGTAAGATAAAAAAGTGGTGATATATTCTCCCCAGAGGTCATCATAGATACAACTAAGGTTGAGGATCTAATATATACACGCAGACTGGTGGACAAAGCCAGGGGTTTATTGTACTGTTAGAGAAACTGAGCAGAAGGGAAGGAGGAGATTAAACAAGGCATTTGGAAAGAAGAGGTACCTACCCTACATGGCATCTGATTTGCAGTGGAGCTGCTGGGTGGGAGGCTGGAAGGAAGAAAAAGCACAGTCATTTAATTTTATTTTTTAATGAAGGAAAAGCACACTACAACATTAAAGGCAAAACCAGTAATATCTTCTTGCCTCTTCTGATCCAAACTCAAAAAATGTGCCTCACATCCCTTTTGAGCCAATACTCATGGTCTCACATATTATTTCCACCAGAAAACCAAGTCAAGGATAGCACTGGGAGCAGCAGTGACAGAGTTCTGCGTCCTTAAAGAAGAACATACGTTTTTCAATATTTGTTCAGCACTCCTTGCATTCTTCCAGTCTATTTCTGATGAAAAAGACTGATTCTTCATGTTTCCCTCAGTCAACATACTCCACCCTTCCCTTGCAGCTCTGGCCACTTGTCTCTACCTCTTATCTGGCTTTTCCCAGTCATAAACAAGTAACACATTCTGGCTGATGTTCTGTTTCTGTGTAGCATGGCCTATATAATCTGAGGGTGTGGGTTAAATTAATATTACACCATTACTCTTACTCTAAAAATGTTTGTACTAAAAAAGTGATGAAGCTAGGCACCCCTCCAAGCAACACATTTCAGCAGTACAAAATGATTTTCTGCATAGTCCAACTTTCAGAACAGCTCTTGGTTTTATAATGTCTAGCACAGGAGGATCTGATGTGGGTTGGCTGGTGGATACAACCGTAATGAATCTGCCTAATGAATAATACTAAGGTTGGGCAGTTCTGCCACTTAATTTCTGACTGAAACAATAATTCAGAAAAATACACTGTTCCAAAATTCATTTTCTTCTTCATTGTAATGATGGTTTTTCATCTGCAGTAGATGTAATGTGAATATATAACATTTGGACCAGAGAGGTTACATCTTTGCCTCCACTATTGTCTTCAGTGCTGGAACACAGCAATGGGTTTCTTCGAAAGCACAGCAGACAGCTTTTTAAAGTGGCCTCTCTGGTAAAGAGGACAGCAGCAGATGTCCAATTCAGTACTTATATCATGCACTTGGTGAGATACAATTAGGGAGAGGTATGTAGTCTTTAACCTTCAACACACATGATCAGAGTTACTGAAATAATGTCTTGCATCTGAATTTCAAAGTAAAATTATCACACATTAGAAAATACTTAGAAAATAATATTTTACAACTTAAACAAAGGTGACTTTTAGACTTCAGATCTCAGCTATAAAGCCTCTATCTGGATGGAGTTCAATTTAGTGCCTCACTGAGATGCACATGATATATATCCCTCCTATTACCAGTTACTCTCTTCTTTCTCCATAGTTATTAGTACCACAGTTTACCTCCATATAGCATAGTAGAAGAAGTATATGCTAACAAAAAATACCTGAGTTCCCTAAGAAAATGACTAGATGTGATGTATTGACCATGACCCATGATAGCATACGCTTGTCTTTTCTGGTGAGCTTCATGGGACAATGCAATAGTTAATTCCAAAGAAATGCTGTGGTTGAAAAACATTAAATTAAATTAAATACCATAGTCAGTTCTCAAAAGATGCAGAAGCTCTATCTGTTTTTGAGCCTTGTTGCCAAATAATTTGCAACTTACATTTGAAACAACAAAACCCTAAAGGATAATGAGCAAATCAAAGTACAGGTATGTGCCGTAGTGCTTCAATGCATGTGTTTGCTTCACAGTAGGTGGTGTCACAGCTCTTCTTTTACCCCAACCTAGTGGCTCTGGAAGAGTGTAGGGATTTTTCCACTAGCTGTTTTGAATTGTGTTCTGCTATTGTCTGATAGCATCACTAGCTGAAACCTTAGCCATGGAGTCAAAGTGAAGCCAGGCATGAGAAAAATCTTTAGTACTGAAGGCCAACAATAAGGGCAACGTGACTTTGAATCCTTGTTTAAAGAACGAAGGGCCTGGTTTCGCCCTTCTGGTATCAAAGGAATTTTCTCCTTAAGCTGTCTTGCTAAAGATAACAGGACTATTTAGTTAGTGCCACTTGATATTAACAAAAAGCAAAAAAAAAATAAAAATCTAGTAGTAAGAAGCAAACAGTTACAATAAAATATTTCTAATAAATGTCTTTGGAGACAAAAAAGCAGTTCTCCTGATACAAGGTATTACATCATTATTTAAATTTAAAGTAATTTATATTTGTAATAATGTAAGAGAACAGTAAATTTCTGTAGCTCTTCGCATCTTCCACCAGGAATAGACCGGAAAATATGAAATGTTTGATTCCCTAACAATTTAAAATTTGGAGTAGAGGTGAATACAGAAACAAGAGAGGGAAGAACATGAAATACTGTATTGCAGGAACTATGATTTACTCATTTTTGGACAGTTCTGTGGTGGCAAATGTGTGTAACATGAACAGACGCACTGTGCATGAGCTTGTCAGGATCAGAGCCCTGTGTACATTGGGGAGATGCCATCAAACAGCATGAACTAACAATTTTGGTTTGCAAGACAAGCTGCTACTATCATATGAGTTTTGTAAGGCTCCAGCTCTCTAGCTGAATGTGTGGGGCAAGAAAGCAATTAGTCCGTATTCTTTGCTTTTTTCTGAGATAATTTTTCTCAATGGCTAGAAATCTCTTTATTTCCTCAAAAGATACTTTCAAGCTTTAGGTTTTCTGTACTGTTCACTAAAACATTTTTACAATAACTACAGTATAAGGAGCAAACAAGTAATGCCACAATATCTTAGCACATTGTTACTTCAGTAATATTAAATCATCGAATGTGTCATTTATGATAGGATTATTTTTTATAGTAAATTACCAGGAAAAGTAAACATCAGCATTTTCCTTAAAAGTGTAGCTGGAGTGTAGTTACAGATTGTATCATGCAGGGACAAAGAATTAAAGAGCATAACTGTGATTCTTACATTGAAACAAGTGCTTGATTTTGTGGCTTTCTTTAATGTAGCTTTTAAATTTCTTTAAAAATTGGAGGAAACCCCCAAAGTGTCATGACATTGGCACACTGAGGCTGAAATATTTAGGCTCCCCATAGAAACCACACCTGCCTGAAGCAGCATTTGTTTGGTTTTAACAGTAGCTTATTTGTAGGAGGACCAGCACAAGACCAGGTCTGCTCAGTGGGTTTCAGCAGTAGTAGCAGCCACAGAGGGTCCAGGGAGCTTGGCTATCACTCCAGAACCTGCCACACTGTTTTCACATGACAGCTCTTCCATCTGCTCCTCTCAAGGGTGATCCATTGATCATCAGTGCTTCCCTCATCAAATGCCCCTGCCAACTGCCCCAAATATGCCTCATTCCTTCTTGTTTTTTTTTTAAATTTTGTAAAGTTCTTGGAGATTTGCTGATGCAAAACAGTTCTAGAGAAGCAGTTGCTTTTCCCAAACACTGCCTGCAAAATAGATTGGAACAAAGAAAGAATGAACCAGAAATAGGGCCAAATTTGCCTGATCAAGTGACAAGCACCACGAACAAATGAAACCACAGATAGGAGATCATATCCTCCCATTACACCTGTAGAACAGGTAACAAACCTGTTTTTCAGCTCTTGGTAGTTGCAATAGTAGAGATGCTGAATTTCTGTGTGTCCTTCAGCTGTCTGCAACAGCAAATAGATTTTGTGGGTGATTGCATGTTTTCAAGCTAATCAGGAAAGTTCTGGAGCACACTCTTACTTTCCTGCAGAGATGCTTTTTAATTTAGTCCTGGTACCTGGTGGCTCTCAAACACTAAAGGGCCTAGAGGTCCACTGTGAAGAGGCAAGGTTGTGTGTGCTGAGGGAAAGGATAAAACTGGTGTTTAAATACTAAAATTGGTGTTTAAATACTAAAACTGGTGTTTAAATACTAAAACTGGTGAAAAAGCCCTTTCACATGAGCTGCATGTCTGTCCAGGCCTGCTCACCCCAACCCTCATCTTCGCATCCCACCATGCTTCTGCATCCTGACCTCATCTCTGCATCCCACCTTTGTCTCTGCATCCCACCCTTGTCTCTACATCCTGCCCTCATTCTTATCCCCTCAACTTTTCATTTTACTGGGCATTTCACCTGGAACAACTCCACAATGATGTGCTTGATTGTCATTATTGCCATAATAATTTCATTGCAAATTTCAAAAGTGCACTAAACTGACAACACTGTTGTGCTGAAATAGCTGGAAAATTTCTGTATTAAGGCATATAGCACTGCCATAGCTTGCACTTCATCCTCCTAGAAGCCAGTTTTGTTAAAACACATAACTCAAAAACTGAAGTCTAGTAGCATCATAGTACATATAATTTGAATAAAATCTGCATTTTTTTCCATCAGCTGAATGGTTTAATACATGTTTTTATTCAGCAAGGTTGCAAATGAGCTGCTGTAGCAGTAACTTAATGATGGTAAGCTCCGACCGCCAGACAGTGCCTTTTATAGCAGGTCATTGCTGTCTTCAGTGTTTGAGACAAATACTGGATTCATTGGGAAATCTTTCAGCAGAAGGATAATATGTTGAAAAGCAGCTCTGTCAAAGTGACTTTGCTGCTAAACATTTTGTAGTAGTCACAGAATCTGAAATCTGATTTATTAATTAAATCCTATCAACACATGCTCTAAAGAAACCAGTGTGGCTGAACTATGCCCTTCTTAAGTGAGATTAAAGGACATGACAAAAGTTTGTAATAGTATGCCTCAGCCCACATTTCCTGTAAAGGATATAACTTGTTATTTTTCAAAATATGCTGAATATATTTTCTTTATATCTTGGTTTATTATGACCTGTGGGAGCAATCGTAAAACTGAAGCATGCAAAAACTAAGTGAAAAAAATAACTGGATTACACAGGAGGAGCTGGCATATCCTGACTGTATTATTCTCCTACAAAGGAACAGAAAGGTATTTGGCCAGATTTTCTCCAAACGGGACAAAAACTTTGAAAGAATCTTCGCTTAAATGTTTGTTGAGTAATTTTTCAACTAAATTTATCGAGCTAAATGACACATTGAGAGAAACAGAGCATGTCATAACATGAACAAAGGAATAAAGAAAACCCTATTAATTAACGTAGCCGACAGTATCATCCTATGACATTTCTATGGGATTGCTGTAAATAGTGCTTGGTCCCACAGCATGTGACAAACATCTTGCAGTCTGCTCTGTGTTGGGTAATTACAATGTCCTGAAGCCTGTATGTTCAAATTTGTCCTTGATAGGAAAACAACTCCCAGAGCCCCAGCAGGTTATTCTGTAACCGGACATAGGCAGCTTGGTGCCAGCCTCTCCAAGCCCCAGGCACACCTCTCCCGTCTTTCACATTTTTTTGCTGCTGTTCTGTTTTTGCACCAGTCTGTGCTTCTTCCTGTGATCTGGGGTGGTTAATGTGCTTCACTGCGTCCCCACTGGCAGACTTTTAGCCTTTGAATTTCATTTGAATTCTTCATGTGCTGGCAGCAGGACATGGATAGTGGTGGGCTGGTGCTGCTTGAAGGAGGCAAAGTGTTGGCCAAAGCTGCTTTTTATCCTCGCTGATCTGCATCTCTCTAAACCCCAAGTCTGGCCAGAGAGACATCCTCCAGTGTGGAGCAGGCTGGAGGCTGGAGAGACCTCTGCTCTGCTGGGACTGCTGGGAGGGGACCACCCTTCCTTAGTGCCATGTTCTCCCAGGGCTCCCAGGAACCCTGTGCCCACCCTCATCCCAGAATCTCACCATGCCTTTCCAGTTTCACACAGACAGGGACAGTCCTTAACCCCTGGCCAAGGTGACAGCAGATTGGAAAGCACTGCACGCAGAACAGCAGCATGGAGACAGTTGAATAAGTCCTGAATTTACTCATTTTGGCAGTAACATGTGACAAGATCAGCAGTTTGGTAGTGCAGTAGTTTACTGAGTGTTGCTGTGGCACTGCCTAGCTCAACTTTCACCCAGTCTATGTAGTTACTATTGGAGGGGGATTTGAGGGCAGCCCTCTGCCACCTTTCCTCTGCTAGAGAGCATTTTCTGGGCTTCTCTTACGCCTGTTTCTGATCCTTTTCTGCCATGCCTGAAAACAAAAATGCAGGATCCTTTTCCTGGGTACTCCTTTCTTATGTCAAGGCACTGTCTGGGAGCAGTCAGTTATCTTTGGTTTCACCACCACTGCCATTCCCAGTCTGGACCTACTTCACACAGCCTGAGTAATGTGGTACTCTGGGCTTATGGCATCACTTGCTAAGGCTCCCGATGGCAGAAAGCCCACCTCCATGTTGCACCACCTCCGTGTGCCATCGGAGCCATGACCCAGCTGCTACTCGCTTGCTCCCCCATGGGAAGCACAGGCCTGTTTTTCCTGCTCTTTGTTCCCTGTGTGGAACAGGTGTCCCACATCCAGAAAGGCTCATTGCAGTTGTTCACCACAGTTGTGTTTGTTTTGCTTCAGCTGCCGCTGTTTCTGATCATGTCTGATTTTGGCTATGAGAGTGTTATCAAAAATTGGTTTGAATGTCAACCCCTCAGGCACTGAATCTGTGGCAGAGGCTGCTGCCATGTACAGAGAACAGTTCATTTGCATCCTTCCTCAAGCATCCTCATGACAGCCCACCTTCAGAAACCACAGGAATATTGCAGAGCAGTTGAATAGCTCCTGGCATTAAACATGAACATGCCTGGTATGACACTTTGCCAAGGGTGGATTGGGACTTCATACAACAACTCACCACAGGTACTTACACACTCTGTTGGACATGAATGCTTGGCTAGACAATGCGTTCTGCCTTGGAGGAACCGGCACAAAGCACCGATGCGCCAGCACCTGTGGGAGCAGATGGCTTGCCTATTTTCCTCCAGACATTAAGGCTCCAAATCCACAGCACATCTCTTTCTCAGATTCACAGAAAGCTGCAGAGGAACTGTCTCCTGTCAAATTTCTTCTCCTGCCTGGTGGGACCAGCTCCAAACTCAGCCATTCACATTGCATTGTTCATTTCTGAAAACTTATGCTCTAGATTTTAAAAATAAAGGCTGAAAGTGGTGGGGAAAACCCAAGCAAAACACAGCATGTGAGACTAAAATCAAGATTATAATCAGTGGTCCCTGAGGCCTAAAGCCTTGTCTGTGAATCACCAGGGACTTGAATACAGTGGGCAGCAAGGCAACAAGATGTGTATGGGTGACCCAGCAATTCCAAATCTGGGGAGAACTGTAATATCAGAACTTTCCTCGACTTTCTGAAATCCAAGACAGTCTGTCACACATTATAATACAGAAAGTATGCTGAGTGACCATTTTCAGCTCCAACAGGAATTTTCTCTGACCTCCTGACAGCTACCTGCTGTATCACCTCCCCAGCTCAAAAAAATGAGAGACTAGTTCCCTAACTCAGTAGACAGCTCGGGTTTAAATTTAGTAGCTACTTTTAGAAAATACCTCAGGATTCTTGGACAGGCAGCTTTGTGCAAGCACTCCTGGCTATCACTGCTGTCTCCTTAAGGATGAGAAAAGGCTGTACTAAATAGGATAAGAATAGCAACAGAGGACTGATACTGCTATTGTGTGCAGGATGGGTGAGATGAATGTCATCTTCCTCTTATTTGCCTTCATAAATCATCTCCCTTTCTCTTTTTTTTTTTCCTTAGGAGTGTTGATTTTCACCTTAAATGAAATGGGCAAAATGTCATCAGGGAAGTCCAGCTATTAAAACAAGCTGGTAAGAATTTTCATACTCTTATTTCCTGACTACCAAAAGGACTTTGGATATTATGCATAACAAAAGTTTTGGTCCACAATAGCAAGAAAATTACTTATATTCTCTATATTTGTTTATGTAGCATTAGGTAATTCTGCTTCCAAGAAGCACTTTCCTGTACATATAAATACACAGAATCCCTAGAGAAGAACATCTAAAGATAAATATAATTTTACCTTAATAAATAGGTAAGATAAATTTGCCATTTAGCAGATCCTTGCCGAACCGTGCAGGAACACTGTGGGTGTTTGGAATTCACTCCTATTGTCCCCAGGCTGAATTGCTTTGAAAAAGGTCACATGAGGAGGAAAGGAAGTTTTGACTTTCACATGCCTGTTATTGCTAAGGAAACCACTTCCTTGGTATTCACATATTCAGCATGTCTCCAGTTTTGGTGCTCTGACAAATGACATCGTGCTGCTGCATCAAGTAACAAAGAAGGGTGGAGAAGACTGTTAGACAACTTGATGTGTTTGAAACACCAGTACAGCTTTTCTCAGACTGTCAAACTTCAAGTAGGCTTTGTGAGAGTAAGCAGGGTCCTTTGTTAGCTGAAAATGGGATACCTGGAGTTCAGAACTTGAAGAAAAGGTTCTGGACTACACCTCAGCAAGCTCAGGTGTAGTTTAGAAGTTTCCTGGGTTGTAGCAATGGCAATATGCTAACACCTCTGTGGATACTAAATTTTTTTAATACCAATATACCCGTGTTTTTCCCTGTGTAAAATTTATTTCAGCTTTCAAGTACATACTTGCCTTTTCTTTGGCATTTGTATATCAGGAACTGAGTATTCTTGGTATGTGGTGATTTCAAAAACATTTGGACGTGAACTTTGGGTATGTAGGACTTTTTCCATTTTTCTGATTTCTTACTCAATAAATTAGAAAGAGTGATAAGCTACCACTGGTCAAGACTCAAAATCCTACCAATTTGGGGAATTTTGTAAAGAGGGCTGAAGCAAAATTTCTTTGAAATTTTTTTGGTGCGAATATCAATCTGACACAAGGAAAATGTATCATAATTAGGCTTATTTCTACTCAGAGAAAAAAGCCTAGTATGCCTCACAATACAAGTAGGCTTTACAATAGCTACTGACATTACTGGGACCAAGTGTGAGGCATGCACAAATCACAGGAATTGAACAGCTAAAGCTCTGCTCAATTTACTGAGAGGCTACTGAGCTTTTGATATGTCAAGGTCTATTTGTCTAAATGTTATCTGTAAAGACAACATAATGTAGTGAACTGAGCCCGAGACTCAGGAAGCCAGAAATCAATATTCTCATCTTGGCCCTACCTCAGATGCATTTGGTAGCTCCAGAATAGTTGCTTAATCTCCTACATGCTCACCAGAGATAAAACAGTTCAAATATAATAAACTCCACTGAATTGCTGTGCAGATCAGTTCACAGCTTCTGTATACTTCTTTGAAGAACTGAATCATTATATAAATATTACCATTACATGCAGGACTTCTGGAGGTCTGTCTCTGGGAAAACACCAACTATCTTTGGGTTTGAAGACCCAGGTCTGTTTTCTAGCAGATGCCCTTGCCCCATAGAAGCTTGAAGCACAGCCTGGTGGCAGCCCAGAAGGTACAATGGCTTTTGCCATGATACCATCTCTTCCCCTCTCCTTTTTCAGATGTTTTTCCCCAGAGAGCATCCTCATTTTCATTCTGACCATGGCTGGAGTAGACTACACCTCAACAGAAGTTATTTGCTTAATGCAAACAAATAACAGAAAACAGAGAGAAGGACCTATGGCCTGTTTATTTAGGCATTAAGACTAGAAAATAGTTGTGATTTCTCCTGGGTTAAAATACTTGAAAACCTGCTACTCATTTTCCCCAATATATTTTTTGAGTGATCATCTTACTAGAGGCTTAGCTGAGCTGTACTTGTGTCTGAGGATCTCAGAATGGTTAGCTGAGGTGAAATAAAAGATAAGTAAAGTCACAATAACCTTCTTCAGCTTTTAAGAAATAAAACGAACAAAACAAATAAAGAAATAAACCAACCAGTGACACCACAGATTACCTTCTACAATACAGGAAAGATTTACTGGATGTATCTCTCCTCTATGCAGGAAATTAGCTCTACCTACAGAGGACAAGAACACCCATATCCTAGCAAACAGTGCACTTTTCCAGCCCAAAAGAGCAGTTGTTTATGAATTGTTCTTGAAACAATGAGTTTTTTGAATTTTGAAATTTCTAAGGAAAATCAAGTGCTAAAACAATTGGGTCTTCATTTACTGGTGTGTATATTTATTTTACAGCCATTACTACTTGCAGAAGGGGGTCGAGCACCTCTAACAGCCCAGGGCTTTGTCTCCTGTCATAGTCAGCCCTCGTGATGCTGTTATCATACACAGGCTGTGGCTGGCAGGTGGTAGTCATGCCCGAACCTAGGCAAGGTTCTGTTCCAGAGAAAGGTGGAATTATTTGCTACATTCAGTGGTGAGGCAGCGGGGAAGGCAGTGCACGGGGGCGATGCGCTCACGGCAGCCGGGGTTGCTAAGCACACAGCCTGCTATGCCGCTGAGCAGGCACGACCAGGCAGAGCCATTAAGTCTGCAAGAGGCTGAGTATTTAATAAGCTGCGTGCTACCATGCATTTACATAGCTTAAGTTGTAGTAAAGCCCTAGCAGGAAAGGGTCAAAAGTGCAGGGCTGGTGGGCTAAAGCCCACGCAGACCGCATCATAACCCATCCTGTCCTCAGCGGAAAAGAACTTAGGGAGGAACCACAAGAAAACAGCCTCATTCCAACCAAGGAGAACTTTAAAGGCCAAAAGGCAAGAATTCAAAAAATGTAAATTTAAAAAATAATTGAAATTATAGCACATGTGACCAGGTCTGGCAAAACTCAATTACACAGAGGTTGCAGGGTATCTACATGCCCCTAATAAACCAAGCGTAAGGAGTGCAGTGGAAAGGAAAATGAGATTCCCGTCCTTTGTGGTTTACACATCTAAAACAAAATGACTCTGCTCACCCTGTGTGCTCTTAAGACTCTTTCATGTGAATCATTTGACACTTATTTATTTCCCAGTATGCATATTTAACCATTTCCCTGGGCATCATCTTTACCCTGAAAGTGCCGGAGACCAGAGTCCTGTTTCAGGCAGTGACTCCCCCAGCAGGCACTCTGTCCTCTCTAATCCCTCCCTCATTAGCAAAGGCTGTTTCAATACAGAGCTACTGACTTTGGACAGGAGAGCCCATGTCTGATTTCACTTCCTTTAGCATAATCACAGACTTCAGTGACTGTACTTTTTGCTTTTCATTTATACTGACGTAACTGAGATTGAAATCTGTCCCACAGCAAATATTTATCAGAGCATATCAAAGGAAAAGCAGACCAGAAGAGAAACAAGCATAACAGCTAGTGCCATTAAACTTTGCCAAGTTAGATTTCAAAGTCAATGAAAACCACCCCAGAGACAAAGAGCTAAAATGTAGGACAAACTAGAGCACTGAAAAAAACGAGTTTCCAAACACTGCTGTCCTACAGAACAGGTTTTGATTACTTGCAACCTGCAAAGATTATGAAGCAAAAGCTACACAGAACTAACAAGATGTGAACAAAGTCAATGGTCACCACCATAGTGGTTTTGTTAACGTCTTTGCTTTGATATGTTGACCCATCACAACTATCTGTGCATGTTAGGGACCCTTTCCACAGAGTACTAAGAAAGCAAGAGGACAACATCCACAACTGGCTTTCTAAATGATATAAAATAACGAGACGCCCCACTTTAATTAGATAATTAAAACTGTTTCTGCATTGCTAGATGCCAAGGACACCCAGTTTCTTGGCAACAAACCTCTAATTTTCTTTCTTTGATATCCAGGTCACAGCCATTTGGATTAGAGGCTCATTTCCAGCAGCAGTGCACAGCAGGGGCACAAAGCTTCCTGTCCTGCTGTTGGTATCCCCCCTAAGTTCAGCATCTTGCAACTGCATTTATAAAAGCTGTTAAATGTTAAAGCCCTTAAAAAGGGTGTTTTCTCAATATTCACAAAGGTCAGGCGACATGTAAGCATATTAAAAAATTAGGTAGTCCTGTGCAACACCAGCAACCTCTTACACCATCTGCAAAGTCTTAGCCTGCTCTAGCTGAAGGACATGACTGAAAGGGCTAAAGCAAGAGAGGAATCCTCTTCTATGCCCAGCTCTCAGGGTTCCTTGAAGATAAGGTCTACCACATCCCTGACCATTTGCTGCCATTCCTCCTTATAAGTCCTATAAGAGGTCTACCTGCTATGCAGCTGAGGTGAGGAAATAACTCAGACACCTTTACTGAGTACTGGTTAGCCACCTGGAAGAAAAGCATATAGCCTTGAATGTCTGGACCAGTGCTTTGCCTGAGCTGACATCATTTGAACTGTGGAGCAAACTACAGACTGAAGACTATCGAATGCCATCAATCCCCATGTAAGGCACAGGGAGTCATTCCCAGCCCCACATGAACTGGAAAGGTATAACTGATGCCTGAAGATTTGGAGCCTTTTCATGGATTTGTAGCTTTGTAGATTTTTAATTTACAATTGTATGGTTTCTAGTACTTTTTTTGCCATCACATTTTAGAATAATAAGCTAACTCTTTCTAACACATTCTTGAAATTCTGCTTAGTCTTACTCTTAGAAAGAGAATTTCTGACAAGAATACCTGGTTCTCCACCAGAAGTTAAGAGACATAAACAGGGCAAGGAAGCCCTGCACAAACTCCAAGGGGCTGACTCAAGGGTGTGTTACTGGGGCAACTGATCTCTTATTGGATGTACCTGCTAGATATACTAATTAATTAACCTTACAAAAATTGTAGAAATCCTTTTTCACATGTTCAGATAGCCATTTCTGTGTACCTGAAAGATTTCATTAAAGATCTGCTTTTTATCAGCTGCAAGTTTTTGTCTTTTGATTTTAGGCAACATAACAGCCCATGCATATTTTTGAAAACCAGAGTTTTTATAGGAAAGGAATATAGAGTGTGGTACCAAGGGGTGGGTTAGACAGAAGAAATCATACAGAGCAGATGGTAGCCACAGTGCTTAATGCACTGTTGGAAAGTGCCCAGCAGCTCTAGTTATGAGTGACAGAAGAACCTATAGAGGATAATGACTTTGTCAAGTGCCAGCAATTTATTACATCGTTTCCTGAGAACAGCTGAGGTGAATTAACCACAGTAGCCATTTACTATTCCTTCTGACATCCCTGAGATCCTGTCTGTAGTGCTGCTGAAGTTGCTGGTGGCTCTTGGGTAGATGTGAACTTGTTCAAAGCTAAAACAAAGCCAACTGGCAGGGTTAGCATAGCACCAAATCCTTGCCAATCAACCACCCAGCAGGTGTGATCAGCTTATGCTTGTTGCTACACTAACCATCACTTGGGGTTTGGTCAGCTTGGAGAATGACCAGAGTGAAGAATGTTAACACACAAACAGCTTCACAAAGAAGGTACACCAGGTGTTATGGCAGTCCTGGGTAAAAATGCCTCCCTCCAGCTACTTCAAGCAAAGGAAAGGTTACAAGGAGTGTCCCTTCTATGCACTGTTTCATCTGACAAAGCCAGTATACATGACAAGATACTTGGATTCTTGGGTACGGCCTACATCCATGCCTATATTCATCACCATTTAGCTCTACAAAACACATTTCAAGTTGGATTATTTTTCATTAAAAAAAACCCATTGAGCAACTTCATTAAAATAGTGCTGCAAAATGAATATTGGCTGAACTCATGGAGGTTATTTTTCTATTGCCTGTCCTCAATTTTATCTTCCATTAGGGACAGGTGAGATAAAAAGCAGATTATTGATGACAAATACCTTGGATGTATTTTGGAAATGAAGCTGCCTTTTTTTTTTTACCCCCAGAGAACAGCCTGGTCCTGTAGGACTGGTATCTCATGCACAGAAGGGGGAATGAATTCATTCTTACTCACTAGAAAGCTACTTTTTTCTACCAATAAGCACACCAGAATTACTGTTACTGTTTCATGAACTTCTGATGATCAGGTAGCAGCCATTTTTAACATCATCTTCTGTTGAAAAAAGTGCATTAGTACTCCATGGTCATGTTTTGCACCTGCCATCTTCTCTTGAATCATCTGAAACATCCAAAAAACCATGAATCAAAGTATAGAGCAAGTTAAGACAGTCTTGGCAACCTTGCTATTCTGTATGTGCCAACTCAGTAATACAGCTTATTGTAGTTGGGGACACAGGTCTGAGTGGCTTCAAACAACAATTTAAGATTTTTGTTATGTTTATTTGGGCTATCTTGAGAAGGGAACATTCCACAGAATGATGGCATGCAAAAGAAAATCTAGCCACCAGCTGAAATGCATAAAGTTATTACATTTCTTAGCATAAAAAAATTATATAGTTAAGAGTCAGAAAATAAAAAAGGAATTTTCCTCTTTCTTTTAAAAATACGAAATCTTAATGAAGAAAATGTATCAGAAGTAACATAGAATATAATTTTTTTTAAAAGAAAATAATGTTTCAGATGTCACACAAGAAGCTTGTTAACAGGCAGTTTTATTTTAGTACAACTTGCTTTGATCACTTACTTTCAGATAATTATTTTTCCAGTTAATCAGCATCTCTGTCTCATGTTTTGACCTAAAAGGTGCCTATCACCTTTACATTTGAGTAGTAAAGATTGCCGTTATTTTTATTGAAATCACGACCTTCTTTATTACTACCCCAAATATTATGCCAACAGCATCTTTCCTGTTTAATAGCCACACAGAGTTTGAAATATTGTAGCAAACTTTATTGTGATTTCTGGTTTGATGTTAGGGAATGGAATTAGAGCTCTGTAGCATCAGCTTTCCCTTCTCTGGAGAAAGTTCCTTTCTTTACTTCATTATATCCTGTGAAAAGTTACCTCAAGCCTGTGCAAACTATTTTAATCTCAACTCTTTGCTGCTTTTTGGTGGTATTTCACTCACTGTTAGCAAGCTGTTACCTTGAGATGGCTGCTCAAAAGACTCTGGATTTTCAAAATTCAGCTTTTAATTAATAGGCATTTTTCTCTCAAATCATCCTGGCAGCAGCATCTCTGAGAATGGATGTGGAAAGGAGTTCCTCTAATACTGAAACTCAGGCTCCCTTTAATGTAAGATTAAGGCATGCTTACCAAGGAACCTACAGACCATTCTCTCTCTTATCTAAAAAAGGAGGATCTGACTTCACAAAGGTATTAAAAGACTACAAATATATACATGTCCACTAAAGAACTATATTGAGACTTTGTTTTGACTGTAAATGTGGTAGTGCCTGTGAACCAAAAGATCTTTCAGAAAGACAAAATCAACTGTAATTGTCCTCCAGCAAAAACTGGAGATCTTAATTCTTCTCTGTCAGTCAGCTTCATCCTTAGGATCCCTCCCTTTCAGATGCAAGTGCTTCATCAACAGATTTTATATGCTTCTCCCCGGAGTAAATGCCATAATGCAGGTTGTCATCCTTTACAGCAGCCCAGGACATTTGCTTGGTGGAGAACCTTGCTGCCCACTCTCCTGCCTTGTTGACTACAATGACACCCCCCAAACCCCCAACTCGTGTCTTCATGTAGTCTAATGCAGTGTCTGCTGCCAGCTCTGGTGACATTCCTGAAAAGAAAAACAAAATCACTTTATAGTACCTGTCCTGACACTTCAAATTCTCTTAAAATTTCACACACACACACCTGCATGGAACCAGTAAAATCTAACTTCTCTTTCAACTAAATCAGCAAGAAATTTCCAGTCTAATAAAGGAAGCATTTTTGGAAAGGCTCTGGACAGTTGCTAAGAGCTGCTATGGTGTGGGTACTGCTCCAAGTATTTATTTACATAGCTTCAGATTTTCATTCAGTTTCAGTGTTTAATACAAACTAACTCACAAACTTTATGTTCAAGACACACCATTTCTTATGCCATCATTTGACTAGAAAAAAAATGCTGATCTGCAACATTTTTGTCAGAGGTTTGTGACAAGCTAGATCTAAAGCATTTACAATTTGAAAAAACACACATCAAAACAATCCAGAATTTCAGTCATCATCTCTGTTCTAGTTCCACTGGCTGCAACAGAGCTCAAAGCACGTACTACACATTGTCATAATTTATCAAAAGCAGACATCAGCATGACTCTTCCTGAAACTTCTGAAACCATCAGGCAAAATGAGGTCTCAATGTACTAGACATCAGACAAAGGAGCAGCAACGCAACTTTTAGCTTTTCACTACTTGATTTGTATTAACAGGAGTATTTTCTAAATAAATCAAATTTAACAAGAACAACACACACACACAGACCTGTAATAGCTGCAAAATATTTGTTCACTACAAGTTTAAATATACATTCAGGAATGCAGTTGTCTTGGCCTAATTATCCTAAGATATAGACCCTCAGTAATGTTATGCAGCTTCGGTTATAGAACAAAACCTGACCTTCACGCCTTCCCTGCAAATTTTGAGTTAAAACCAAATAAAACCAGCAGAGTCAGAATTATTCACAGCACTGGTGACTGACAGGATAAAGCTCCTTACTCTGACGCATGGGTGACACTGTGACTATTCAAGTCAGTGGCACTGTCTTCAAAGGGTCAGTATTTCACTGTTTGATTTTTCACCAAGACAACAGCTGCCACCATGAGACTGAAATTCCGACAGCTGTTAAAGACTGGCAAAGCAATTCACTTCTGAAACACAGAAGTAAATTTTTCAGCATTTGTCCAAATGAGGGTACTTTATGCGAGTTACTGAATAGCTGAACAGAATTATGAAGGCTCTACAGTTGTTCTTACACATGCAACTTCAGCTCTGTTCAAGGACTCAAAAAGCTGTAATAACTTCAGGGTTTGTTTCCAGTGCTTTCATGGAAACATGTTGGGAGGAGGGGCCGGGGGGGATCTAATTGCTGATGTGCTTGCCTGGCAGCTGACTTATACTTCTGGGCAGGATGAATGAAGGTAAAGCAAGCATGGGCAGGGTGAACAAGTGCAAACCAATCAGACATGAATACATGTGGGTGCATTTTCTTTTTCTACTTTTCCAATAAACTTTTTAATTTGAGACTCATTTGCCTTTCAAACTGATTAATCACAAGCCAGATAACTGCTATCAATGCCTAAGTCTTGCAATGCAGTTAACTTCAAGCCAGAGAAGAAAACTGGTTTAGACAAGAGCTTAGAAAGCTGTTTGCTTTCTAAGAGGTGCAATTTAAAGAGTAAAGGGAGAGCATAACATGTTAAGAGCTTTGGGAAATAATCTGTAGGTTGTATTTTATGCTGAAACTGTCACGTCAGCTATGAGATTTAGAGAAATGCACCCATTATATGCAAACAGCCCTATAAAGAACAACAAAAATATTTGCAGCTGTTACTTGTCTCTCTACTTACTGCTTCTCCAATGAAAATGTAAATTGAATGTTTTCCAACTATTTCCACTTTGGTCGATCTCAAAGCAAGTTACACAGTACCGCCCCAAAGCTACAGCTTTCTAAAAATAATGGTGATATCTATATTAATGATTCTTGAGCTGCATGCAACACAAGTATGTTGTCTGGCTGTATTTACAGGCTGTAACATAATCAAGGGTTTAGATGACAGACTAAGCCATGAAGGTAAAGCTACAAAGGGTCACCCCACAGTCAGATTGTATTACAGTCACAGAAGACATACTGTGTCAGCTGTTTACCACATACCCACCCAGTCAGTTTAGTACATTTTCCAAAACAAAATGTAAATTGAAATCATGGTTAAAAAGTATTAAAATAATTACTGTTGCTGTAATCAGAGTTGTTGCTATAAAGACCTTTACAGTTTATTAGAAAGGAAACATGCCACACTTTCAGCTCCAGTCATCTGTTTCTAGCTCACCCTTACTGCTCCCTTAAATATATCTTCTTTTTTTTTTACTTTGTTTAAGGGAAGTTCTCTTTAATAATTTTTTCTCAAAGTACAATGTCTTTCAATGTACACTGATCTAAAGCATGATTCAGTATGAGGAAGTAGAGATAACTGTTTACCTCAGCTATTTTAGCTTTATTAATAATTTAATACTTTGTTTTGTTTTTAAAGTTTTTGTTTTAACCCATCCACATACCCCTGAGAGCAACTCTTCTGACAAGTGTTCTAGGATGACACTATATGCACTGAAACCTGTGATTATGCAATGTTTCCTATCCTCATTACTTCAGATTACAGGAAGTTTGGAATATACCTTGCTCCATGTGATAGAGAATCAGTCGGGCTAGGACCACTTTCATAATGCTCTCTCCATGTCCTGTGGTTGAAGTGGCACCAGAATGGTTGTCAGCATAACCTCCACTTCCTATCAAAGGGAAAAAAAAGGAGGCAATATTCTGTAATAAGATTTAAAAACCCTGCACTGTTTAAAATAGGTACCAAACATTTCTTCCTTTAGGTCCATTAACTCTGTGCATTTCTGAGAGCAAAGTGTCAAAAAAGCTTCTTTCTCATTTCTGACAATTTGAAAAGTAAAATATATCAAAGAGATGAACAACAGTTGGAGCGAGTCAGTTGAGAGAGAAGACTAGTGATCTGTCTGTGTACAAGAGGCAGAAGGAGACCAACACTCCACAGGAATGGGAAAAAATATTTTCCAGAACAGCAAAGGAAGGTATATTGAAGACCAGCAGAATAGGGTCGGGATGCAGAATCCCAGGTCATATCAATTGAGAAGATATGGAAGAAGACCTAGTGAGGACATTGGTGAGCTGACCAGTTTGAGGGGAACTTACCCTCCACAGCACATAACAGACTTTGAAGAGCATGCACTCTAGTAAAACTTCACAAAGCACCCCTGAAGAACCTTCCAAGTCCTCACCACAGGCAGAGTATTTCTTCCGTTGAACTCTCCTTCCCCCCCTTTTTTGTTCTTCCATCCTTGTTTTTGCTGGCACATTCCACACCCTGTTCTCCACCAAGCTTCTGCTTGCTCAATACCCATATTTCTAGCACATCTCCTAAGAAAAATATTTCCCAGGAGCTAGGAAGAAACATACCACAGCATTATAAACAAGGCACTGGGGGAGGGGAAAGAGGCCTTAGAAGAGAAATGGAAGTTTCTTCCCTTCTGCATTTTCTTGATCAGACTCTTTTAATGGACTCTGAGTAACATGTGGCAAAACACTGCCATATTAAGACAATTTCCCCTTACCAAAGCCTTTTAAGTTTGGAAGCACAGCTGACATTTCTGTATCGAATCCTGAAGATGCCTAGTGAGACCAAAACCTGCAAGCAATATGCTCAAAAGTGCCCAGTTTCACTTGTCCTTCACAAACCCATGTCCCAAACTATAAGAACACTGAACATGATCTTTAAAAGAGGAGGGTATTTGCAGTCAGAAGGCTGCAGCCAGACACTAAACTGAAAACCATAGTCAAAATCCAGAGGATACGTCAGCAACTTTGTATGCAAGAGAAAGACAGTTTTATAATAATCATATACTGCCAACAGCAATGCTATTTGAGTTTGGAACATGTTTTACTAAAAATAATTATTTTCCAGATCTCAGCTGTATGGCAGACTCCTGAAGCAATCAAATGGCAATCCTGTTTCATGAGAGGAAAGAGTCTGTGGAAAGGATTTCAAGTGTCTCTTTATACTAGGATAAGAGATCTCTTAAAATATTTTCTTTATTCCACACCACATCTATTAGGTTCTGAGACAGTCTTATCAGGGCTCTCCAAAGAACAGGAATTTACTTAAAATTGTGACTCACTTTATAATTCTTGCTCACTGATACAACAAGTGGTAGTTGCAATTATACCTACTTCCAGAAGTGTTAAGGAAATAGCATCTTAATATGGAGCAGGCTACATTTTCTGACTTAGTGGAAAGCAGAGCCATAAAAAAGGAGAGCTTTATCAGAATCAACAGAAAGGAAACACAGGTGCTAGCATTGAAGAAAGGACAGAAAAAACAAACTCCCATCCCCACTTTCTACACAGAACTCCCAATTCTTCTTTGCAAATCTCCATGCTGTAAGGAGCTTTAGCTTTGACAGATTTGAATGTTAGAACTCCAGTTCAGATGGATTACTACTTATGTTTTGTTTCACTAATGAAAAGGAGTATTTTAATACTTTTTGTTCATTCTTTAAATTAAATACCCCTAAAAAGTGAAAGGCAAGATCCCATACCTATGCATGCTGTGTCACCAACACGGCCAATCAGTTTGTTAGAGAGTCCTCCTGTGGATGTTGCACAAGCTACATTGCCATCACTGTCTATAGCAACAGCACCGACTGTTCCAAGGTCTCTGCCAAGAAAAACAGTTCACAAAATTAGACAGATTAAAGCATACCTGCCAAAGCACGTTGCCTTTATTTCCCAGGTAGCTTTAAAGAAGGTTTCTACAATAAAGTTACTGCACATCATAAAGCTATTTTTGCCATACTTCTTGTTACAAAAATAACAAGAAACATGCAACAATTCTTACAAGCTTTGTACTTAACAGAGTAGAAAACACTTTTTTTAAATCTTTTCCCCATGACTTGTTTACTTTCATAGCATGGAAACTTGGGGAGGAAAAAAACCCGCAAAACAAAAGCACACAGGGCAGAAATACTTCTAGTCATTATGGAGTAGTTTTTTGGCTGACACACAAACTGACACACAGCTTTCCCCTAAAATGGCAACTCAAAGATGCAACAATTGGCTCCACTGTCTCAACAGGAGGTTAACCGGAATTATTAATGACAATGCACGTAAATGAGTGAATACAGAAAAGGACAGTAATGTTATGCATGCACTGAATCATTTCCTTCCTGTTCCTCCTCTTTCCTTTTCCTTACTCCCCTTAATGTTTGAATGCTACAAAAAAAAAAAAAAGCTTATTTATTTTCCTTTCAACTCGTATTGCTCACAATGCATCATTAAGACATACTTTAGTCTTTGTACTCTTTAGCTACATAATCCTGAAGTTTAAATCACTTGGCCAGTAGACTCTGCTGAAACTGCACATTGGTTTAGAAATCTTCAGGCACTGAAGAAAACAGAAATCTCAACTATATCTTTATTTCTTCAGCACAGAAAAGACATGTACAATAGCCTGCTCAAAATATACATGTGTAGTTGTGTATGGAAAAAGAAAAAAAAGCCTGTCGTGACTTACTGTAACAGTTGCTGCACTGAAAAGTGAGACAGTACTGAGAAGCAACAGTTTAAATATCCATATATTCCAGTCTTAGCAATTCATGTAGGAACATAAACCACTATGTGACTAGGAAAAGTACACCAAACCCCAAAAATAATCTAAATCCCTCCACACGGGAAAATGACGTGTAACAATTCTTCAAGGAACTACCCAACAGGCAACTGGAAAAGGAATAACTTTCAAATTTACCTGGGTACTGGCGAGGGCTTTTCTATAGCTCTGCAAAATCTAAGCTAATTAAGTCAGACAAAGTCTTTGTGTACCTTGAAACCCACAGTCAGTTTCTCAGAGACCCAACTTCCTGTTCTCTCCTGCTTATGTAAAATACCATCCTGCCAGTCCCTACACTTCATTCACAGCAATTCAAAGTTGACTGATGAATCACAGGCCTTATAAGCTGCTCTGACATTTATGTAGAGACGGACCTCATCTCAAACTGATATGATGGTGCAGATGGGCTTCCCACCCATCCATCTGTTACAAATGATTTGCTGAAAAGAACATTAGTAAATTCAGTACTCCTTTGCACATTCATGTAGCACCCTTCAACCTACTAAAGTTAGATCCTCCTGAGAAATTAAGAAAGATGTATCCAGATGTACATTTTCTTAGATAAGTATTTACCTTAAGCAACTGTGAAAATAAAAGCACACAGATGACACAGGCAGTAATTATCTGTTTTGGTATGAGAGCACAACTGGCAATAAATAACAAAGTGAATGTGTCCAACACATCTCATCTGCAGTGAAGTAAATAGACAACTATGCTTGATTTCTTCCAGTCCCTTTTTACTGCTTCAGTGTAACCTTTTCTTTGATAATCTTCAAAACAAAGAAGATACAAATAAATATTTTTGTACCGCTAGTTGACTCCACAACATTAACAAAGAAGACAAAACTGTAGTCAAATTATAACCATCTCATTATTTTTAGTTATTGACAGTAGCACGAACCTCAACAAGCACCTGTGGTATACCAGAGGATGCTATTAGGAATTTTTTTCAATCAAGAATTATTCCTATATACTGCATATACTGTGATACAGAAGGTATTATTTGGATTTGTTCATTCCCTTTTGTCTAAATCTTTCATTATTCAATACCCAAGAAGTGTCATGTACTCGTACTATCCCCATGTAACTAATGAGTTACCTGCTATTTTGTCTCTCAGCCCTGCATCAGTAGTGGGGTTCTTCTGTTGTTAGGGTCCTTGTTAGTTAATAGCTCCTCACCTTATTCTAGCAGTGTGATTCACAGTGGGGCTACATTTACCACCTCACAGCCAGACTCAACACCCTTTCTGTGGGATTCTCAGAAAAACTCCAGTAATTCTTAACAAGAGCATTGCCAGAGTCTTTGCAGTGTGAGACTGCAGATAAATCAAATCACGCCTTGTTCTGGGCAAAAGGTGTGCAAGATGGAATGTTGGACATGCAGTGGAATCCCAAGCTTTCAGCACAAATCACTGCAGGCTTCTAACCAGCAGAGGAGAAAGGTATCTCTTATGGAGACACCAGATTACCTGCAAAGCCTATGAAACCTCAGGGTTTCCAACAGTGTGAGGATCAGGGGACTGGAGTAAAATATACACCAACCTTCAAATTCCCAGTATGATCTGGTACTATGTTGCCTCTGACTAACACTACTTCACCTTCTGTCTGCTCGCCTCAGGCAAGTTTCTGCATAATCACTGTGGACATAACAGGGAAAAAGAACATTCCACGTGTGATAAATGAGTTTGCATTAAAAAAGACCTGTTTTCAACTCTGTGAATTTGTGCTGATGTTTTGCTTTTCAGAAAAAGAACAGCATGGGAAAGACAAGCAAAAGTCTTCAGCTTTTCAGAAACACACAAACTTTTTATAATCAGATATTCCAGGAGAAGTCCAAGCTGAAACTGAAGATGCCTAACACTGTTTTCAGGAAAAATGACAGGAAAAAAAGGTAAAAATGAATCAGTTATGAGGAATGAATGAAGACTTAAATGTCATGTTATTCCAACTGATATGTTCAGAAGAACAAGAGGCAGTGGTGCCTACACCATCCTCAATATTTTTTGCAGTGAATGATAATACCACACAGTCCTTGGACAGACCACGCATCAAAAGAAAACTTCTGTTGTATACAAGACAAACTATGACCAAGACCTTTTGGTCAAGGAACAACATCACTTTCTTTACAAGTCTCATTACTTTGTTTTTCCTTCTAGCAATTTACTGAAAGTAAAATATAGGCTGTAATTTATAGCCTCATTTCATGGACTTCAATTAACACATTCACAGAAGAAATTTCCTCCTTCTGATCTACAAATTCAGCTCTGCTCCTGCCATTAGTCCTGTTTTACAAAACAGATGAACAGCACATAATACAGCATTTATGGAACATAATACAGTGTTTTCCTGCCCTACAACCATGGATGTACAAATGGAAGCTCAAAACAATTTAGTGTTTATGCTGACCTCACAGGCACAGAAAACAATACCTGATGGTTTTCATTCCTTTACTGTCCACCTCACCTTGCCCTGTACCTCATATGAGACTGGGTTGTTTTCCAAGTGATGTTCATTTTGCTGTTGGGCAATACCATCCAGCAGCATTTCTCTTCCCACCCACCACTAACTAAACTTGGTCATTTTTTTTCATTCTTTTTCATAACCAACAGCCACAATCACCTCTCAGAAGGAATTACTGGTCAGTCTGATGTTGTTTAACTATCTAATCCAATTTAAAGCCAAATCTGATCATCCACTTAACCAGGATCAGCTTTCTTAGGTTTTTGGGTTTTTTTTTAAACTTGCTTTAATATGTGCACTGGAGATTTTTTAAAATTAGCTCCTCCACAGAAAAAGCAATAAAAAAATAATACCTGCTGTTCATTAAAGCCACTCTATGCACTTCTGTAACTGATGATTTTAAAAGCAGTAACAAGTTCTTTGTTCTCCAATAAAGCCACAGAACCTAAGTTATTGTCAAAGTGACCAATAATCTTTTTAAGCAGCAACAAGTTTCAACAAGTTAGTTCCAGTCATTTAAGTTTAAGGAAATTCATTGAAAGCTTGATTTTCTACTGCTTTCTATAAAGACATACTGTAAAGACTGTATCAAACCACCTAACATCTGGAATACAGGCCTTCAAGGTTTATTTGTTTGAGCTTTTGTCTTTTTGTTCACTTTGTTCATTTGGGGGTTTTTGGTTGGAGTTTTTTTGTAACCAGATAGCACAAATTAAATTACTCAAATTTAAATATAAAATATATTTTACCTACTTCTGAAACTCTTCAGGGTTGGAATCTGGCTCAAGGTTCTTCTTCCATCTCTCCCGGGATCTCTCAGTTATGAGCTTCTCCCCTGGAATTTCAGGAATACCCATGGCCTGGGCAAACAGGTGTGCACCATGGTCAGTCAGCAGCATGTGCTTTGTCTGCAGAAAGACAAGAAATTTATAGACAATTCTTGTTTTGTCTTGTACTGAGCAGCTTTGTATAACTGCTATTTTTAGAAGAATCCACATAAAGAAAATGACAAATTTTATTTTAAAAATTTCCAAACTTCTGTCCATTTCCCTTTCCTCTATAGCTGAAAAAGCTTTCAGTTCTCCCAACCACAAAGTTTAACCATCAATAGAAAATAATTGTACCTACTTAACACTTAATAAAATGGGAGAAGAAAAATTGGTAAATTTGTTCTTTAGCTAATTTGTATGCAACTGTTTTGTACTGTTTCAAATGAACCACCAAATTACTACATCACTAAGTGTTTTGTCCAGTTAATTAAGAGATTTAGAAGGCTTTTATTCAAAAGAATGCTAAATAAATTCCTGTTTAAAGGCATTACACCTGCCAACAAATAACCAACAAATGTAAATAGCATACAACTAAAATATTCCTTATCATTAGCTGAGCAGTTTAATTTTAAATATTTCCTTCAACAAGCTGCTATTCTTATTAACTCAGAGAATCAAATTTAAGAACAGAATACTTTCTAATGGGTTTGATTAAAAAATATTTACTCTCTCCTAACAACACTTGAAAGTTCTGTTTTGATTCCTTTATTTACAAAGCACTTCAAACCAGATTTTAATTCAACACCCTTAGTTAATTCGATGCTTCAAAGTCTGAAGAGCTGGTTAATTCATATTTTACAAAAACTTGCCAGATAAATTTGTTTAATTAATTCTTATACTTTAGTAGAAGCTATGAAATCTGATTTTTTTTTTGTTTTAATGTGTCAAAAAGTAAGCAGTAGCTTCTTGCACAATTACACAGCTGTCAACTGGTGATCAGAGCCTGGGAAGGTTTTAGAGAAGGGGTGGTTGGACTATACAGCAGGGACCAATTCCAGAGCAGAGCACCCAGCTCCCAGCAGGCCTTTGTGTCCGTGCAGCAGCACAGCACAGCAGGCCAGCTGAGGCCCAAACAGAGCCATGTGATGCTGGAGGCAGCTGGCCTGCAGAGCCCTGCGAAGCACCCGCATGGCACAGTCCCAGCCCTCGGCCAGAAGCAAGGACAGCAGAGGCTGGGTATTTCTGCACCACACTACATTCAGGAGGACATTTGCAAAGCTTCAGGTTGAGATGCTGCAGACCATCAGCTGCTGTTGATTTCTAAAGCAATGACAAGCAAACACTACCATGACCAACGCCCAGCACTGCATTGTTTTCAAGGATTCCAGACAAACCTCTTGCCAAGGCAGACACTGATCTCTGCTTAAGCCGATTACAGCCTCTGTATTAAGCCCCTTGGACAGGGACAGAGGGACTACACTTTAGAAACACCTCTGTTGCAGCCCTGATATCAAACATTTTTGAAAAGTTAGATGTCTTTTTAACTAATCTTTAATTCGGGAGAGCATTGCTTTAGGGAACACCAAGGGTGACATGGAAGAAGCCCCTGTATGTGTGAAAGCAGGCATCAGGCTTTCATGCTGTTACCACATCACAAGGCAATGAAAGACCCACCTATTTCTAACAAAACTAAAGAGTAGTGTTCTTCCACTTGAAAACCAACTTCTCTGTGCAATACTGCCCCCCTCTGCCACTACAATTAACGCACGAGAAGCACACAATATTCACAATAGTTTTGGTTTTTATTTGTGGGTGTGGTGTTCTTTTGCTGCTTGGAGGGCTTTTGTAGGAAATTTGAAATTTGCTTTTGTCTTTATCTGTACCAGAAGGCTGTGTGCTCCATCTCTTGCTTTCTTCAGCAACTAAGACTATATCATCCTTTAAACAAGCTTTAAAAAAATGAAGTTTTATTAAAAAAAAAAGAGGTTATTTCTAAAAACTTTTTCATAGGAGCCCATTCCATATGCAAATTTGCATAACATATGCACATTCCTGGGCTAAACAAAACAAATACTTGCATATTGATAAATAAACTTCTATGATAAGACTTTGTGTTTGGGGGTTTTTTCCTTCTTTTTCAGTTCTCACTGAAAAGATGTCTTAAGGTGATTTTTGTCATTCTCTTCAGCAAATGTTGTCAATCAAAAGTAAGAGTAGAACACTCAAACAATGCAAAAGCACATTTTTGTGTCTCATTCTTCCAATAATGTTTGCTAAGGTAAAGTGCCTACTTTTCTGGAAGATATTTACCTAAAGTAATCCAAAGTACAAGAAAAGGGTTCAAGAGATCTTAAAAATAAGCAACAAATGCTGGCACTTTTGGTTAGTTTCACTGAAAATTGGGAAAATACTGCAAATTTCTGCCTGGCCTAAAGTTCAGACCATCATAGTACTTTTTTTAACAATTCTGGCAGCACAGAGCACGGAAAAAAGCCCAGACCTTTGCCTCAAGAAATCTGTGTTCTAAGCCAAATTCTGTTTTGTCTAATGTAAAGTCCTGCACAATAAGAGTAGGGGAAAACACACACAGTTTACATATACCAATAAATCAGTGCTCTAATGTTCATGAGAAGCCCATCTATGAAGTGCTGGAGCTGAGAAGGGTTATACCCCAAATTAAAAAAAAAAAATCATTTCAATGTATCATTCTATTAATGTTCAATACAAACAGGAATAATTCAACAGAAATTTAAGTGCTTTTTCAAAAATGTGTTACATTAGTTAATGTACTAAGAGTCTTCCAGCTCTACAATCTCCTGTGAAAAATAGTACAGTAAGTCATGAATGGAAATTATGCTCTCCTTTTTTCTACTCCATGAATTTGGACAAGATTGAGCCCAGTGGGAAAGTGATAGCCAAAAAGGACAAATGTGCTGCAACAACCTAGAGGAGCTGCTCTGGCCACCAGATGGAGCCCACACTGTTCCACAATAGGATGTAAATACAATTACAAACAGATGCACAGAGTGGTTTTGGTTGGTTTGTTTGTTTTCGGAAGCCGCATGTTTCAAAATTCTTTACTAGATTGAGGCATCTCAAAACCACTGGGAATTAGGCACACAGACTTAAGATCCCAGGAAAACTACCCTTATTACCCCCCAGTCACACAGTTCAAAATG
Organism: Thryothorus ludovicianus; assembly: GCA_013397245.1. Classification (NCBI taxonomy): domain Eukaryota; kingdom Metazoa; phylum Chordata; class Aves; order Passeriformes; family Certhiidae; genus Thryothorus; species Thryothorus ludovicianus. The sequence continues at coordinate 338,039 of VZTB01011136.1, forward strand.
TTTGTTAATTAAGCACAGTACAACAAAACATATTATGAAATGTACTGTGAAATACCTTGGGTTGGCGTCCCAAAATTCCTGTCCAAGATGAACAGATGGGCAACAATGAGCAGAAGAGCAACACCAGTTGGTATTCCCATTTACGGGAGATGGAACAGTGCAAAAACTCCTCTCTAGATACAACAAGCAATTTAGGCCAACATTTACATTTGAGATTTCATCATGCACACAGACTTTTTTGCATCTTGGCAAAGAGTAATACCTTTACCACAAAATGTCACAGTGTTAGGGCAACACCATTATACTCGGTCCTGTACAGAAGAATTTTATAATTCATTTTTCATTTAAATTAAGCCTCAACACTTTTGAACAACAGAAGCACCACGCTATGACAAGAAAGATCTTGCAATAGACAAGATGGAGGAGAGGGCTGTTTGCTGGTTTGGGGTTTTTTGTTGAATTTTTAAAACACACTTTGCAAGGTTCTACTCTCAAAATCCAACAGTGTTGACTTAAATGGGATTTTTTTTCACAGACAAGAAAACAAAGAAAATAAATCAGGGAATTTGGAGTAAGAAGTAAACAACAGGCATTAAAATAGGTTCTCTACAGAAGAAAACATTCACTTCAACATGCTAGAGACATCCCTTCCCCAACCACTTCACTGACAGTCTCAAGTTTTGTCTTGTGAAGCTGTCTACCACCTATACTTATTTACTGATCTAGTTAATGACAAAATAAAATCCGTATGAAGGAAAGAAAGTCTTATCACGCTTTAACATTATTTTCTACATTTCACTCAAGTATTTATATTCAATATTTTAATTAAATGTTCTGATCTTAAAAGCAGAATTATCTTTCAGTCAAGGACACAAAATTCTATCTGCTTTGGAGGCCACTGAAGACAAGATATATGTCAATCATCTTTATAGATCACCAAAACAGGTTTTATTTCCCCAAAAGCCACTTTGAAAGGTCAAAGAAGTACAAGCCCTTGTTATTAGTAAGTGTTTTTACAAATATGAACCTTTTCAACAATGAGGCAGCTGCACTAGTAAGATGAAAATGTAAACTCCAAAGACAGGATAAACTTCTTGATCGCTGTCAGTCCCAGCCTTGTAATAGTAAAATAGACAGAGATATAACACAGATCACTTAATCCTATCCTGACATACATCAGTTGCACCATATCTGAAAAATAAGAGAAGTCTGCTCTGCTGTGGCAAATATTAGATGGATTTCTTAGTGGAGAAAGGTGGGATTGATCTTATATAGAAGGTCAAGTAATATATTAGTGCCCTGATAAATTTGATTATCTTGGAAAATCTGTCAGCACCACACATAAAGCTAACGTTATCTCCTACTGATGGAAGACTACAACTGCACTGGTGCTACCACCTGATCAGGTCACAATGGAGAGAAGGCTACTCAGAACAACACAGGAGTGCATTACATAGCTGAATATGTAACTGGGTCATTTAATTCAGCTCCACATCACTGCAAAGTGAACACTGTATTACTTTAATCTTGCAAGATCAAGAACAAGACTCAGAGACAACATAAAAGCTCCTCAAAAATCAAGTGAAAAACAACAAAAAAACAGCAGCGGAACTACAGGAGACCAACATGTACAGGTCAAGTTAAGTTTCCCTAGAATGCTATTTTTTAGAAATATTTCTCAAGAACCCTGAAAGTAAGTGCTTCATGGTCATGACCATAGTTTCCAAACACTCGAATCCATTTCTCCCTTCCTTCTCGTTTTAAAGCACTACACAAACATTATCATTGAGGCATATCAATACACTGGATGAAGTTCAAAGGAAAAGAAAATGCTTCATACTCAAGTAGATAATCAGCATACCTTTTCCATAACAAGTCGAGCCAGTTTTATTGGGTTTGCTATGCACTTAACTGCAGATACTGCTCCAGAGTCTAAATTTTTTCCATCCATGATAATGGCATCCATTTCTACTTCACCTTTTTCATTTAGAACAGATCCACAACCTAAAGACAAAAAAAAAAAAAATAAAAAAAATTAGAGGGCAAGAGGAAAAGAATAAAGTCATTAGGAGCTAACCACCCAGGTGATTCAAGTTCTCATCAAGCAACCTTTCTCTTTTCCACTTTGCTGACTTACCAAAAGTATTTCCCAAAAATAAACAAAACAGCAGAAGCACTGCTGAGTATGAACACAAAATCCAGCCATTAAGAGAAGTCTCACAGAGCACAACATACACTTTAAAACTGAGTTTTATTTTTTAATAAGATGAAAAACACACTTCCAATCCCATCCAAATTATATATTTGATATTAAAGTTAAAATGACAAACCATCATGAAAGAATTCTTTATTCCCCAGACCACTTTTAAGTGTACAAAATTATTTTGCCTTTGCAGTTCTTCCAAAGGAGGATACAGCCTCACCCAAAGAAATAGTATCGTGTTTGATCCTATCAACAGATTAACATCACACAGCACTCCAAGAAACTGCCAAAATTAATGGGGCAGAATAAGTGTCCCCTCACTACTGTAGCAAAAGCTTGAAATAACAAGTTCTTTCATTACCAGATAAAAACAGTATATAAAGTAACTTTAAAAATAAAAATTAAGTAATAAACCATCAGGTAGTTATTTTCTTCTCTAATTATCAGTGCTATCACTAACCTAATTGAAAATTAATGATATACAAAATGAGACAATGCAAATAGGGTGATTTTTAAAATAATGTCAATAATTGTACCACAGAGGAATAATAGGTTGTAAGTCATCAAGTGCACAAGCCTTGCTAATACAGATGGGGAAGACTAAACCTGAAAAGAAGTAAAAAACCAAACCAAAACATGGCAGATTTACAGAGTACCTCAGGTAAAAAGACCTGAGTGTTGTACATAACTAATCCAGTAGGGCTTTTCTTCTTTCTGTAAAATCAACAAAGCAGTCCAGAAACCACTGCTAATAACAGACATAAGAATTCTATACCAATATACTTCAAACCCTAATATATGAAATTAAATCCCTTGTGACAAAAGGTAGCTAAATCCTGTAATCCTCTTCTTGTAATCTCAAAAACTGCCCCTGCCACATACAGATACAACCCCCCAGAAGTCATTTTTCACCTGTCTCCAACTACATAAATTATTCCATGGTTCAGTCTGGCATCATTCACAATATGTTAATTTCTAGACTGATCTGAGAAGAGCTTACAGGTTAATTGCCTTGTGCCACCCGTGTTAACATCATTCCAGCTTTTCCTCATGCTGGTAAGGAATTGTTTTCTTAGCCAAATCCTGCCATGCTCTTTTAACTTTCTTTGACAGGGTAGGCTTTCTATCCCATGATCACAAAATTCTCACTAGAACTAGAGTACCCTTTTCTCAAGCACCAGTGACCAGAACCACAGTTCCAGGGAAACTCAACGAGGCCCTTTCATCACTGCATTAAGAGTATCCCATGTCTACTGGACATATCTCATAGAATGCAGTTTAGTTTTTCTAAAATTTGCTGAGAAGAAAACAGCTGCAGACAGCTTCTGTAATCAGAGGTAGCTTTCTAAAAAAGCCTCCTTTTACAGCTGGTAAAGAGAGACTGGTACCTTCTGAGAACACTTCATCCCACTTGCCATACTCACACAAAGGCCTGGGTTGGAAAGGACCTTAAAGATCATTTAGTGCCAGCCCCTTTCCACAGGCAGGGATGCCAACTACTAGATCAGGTTGCTCAGGGCCTGATCCAACCTGGCCTTGAAGGCTGGCAGGGATGGGGCATCCACAACTCCTACAGCTCTGAGAGCTGTATGGGCAACTTTTCTCATTCCAGTAATCACCACGAAAGTCTGTACACCACAGCAAAGCTCGTTACTGAACTTCAAGTGATCTCAGACAGGAGGAAAACTTCCTGCTGTAGTTACAGGCCACCTTTCCACCTGCCTTCCAAAGCAATGGGTAGGGACTACCAGCCTCTGAAGCCATAGTATCCATTGGAAGCAGTGCTGCAAAAATAGTTTTTGGCTTACTTATTAAGCAAGGGGCTGGGAAAACAAGAGACAGACAACAGAAGGCAGAAATCTAGGATGAAACAAATGTTCAACATGTCTGACATCAGCCTTACCATAGCTGGGATACTTAGAGGAGGAATCCAACTCTCTCTACCTGTGGATAGATAGATATGTCCTCTGTCCTGCAAAGGCTGCATAGGAAAGAGAGCTCAAGGATCAACTGAGTGTCAGTTCTTACACATGGAGTACTCATACCAAGCTTTGCCACACTGCTAGGCAAAGAGATTGCACAGAAATATAACCAAGCCACAAGAAGAACTTGATAACTTTATTACACTGCACAAGTCACTAAGATGGTAATTTTACACACCAGTGTAGCTTCTGAGCCCTTGCAACAAGCCTACATCAAGATGACCCTACAAAGCACGGCTACACCCTATCGTGCAAGAAAGGACACTACTTGATTATTCTGCCCATTCTTCCCCATCTTCATTGTTGTTTCTTAGCAAAGTCTGTGTTTGCCTAGAAAATATTACAGCAAAACTGATTTTATCCTTTCATGAAGATAAATACTACACAGTGAGTTTTAAACAGCCACTTCAATCAGATGGTTTCTTTTTACATAGCTCCTAGCTCATTTTTGCCAGATTCTGAGAGCAGCTGTACCTAATGATCATTAACACAATGAGATATATCTGTAAGTAACAGACTACTTGCACTTGGATCATCATACTCAAACCTGAACTATGGGTGAAGGCTCAAGTCGTTAAGTAAAAGCTAAATGAGAGAATGCCAACCTGATGCTAACTGTATAAAAGTACACACTATGCCTCCAAGTCCACTTCATGATTTCAGCTTCAACACTCTTAAAATCAAAATGCTCAACCCAAGTCAATAAAAAAAACAATGAAAGCTTTATATTAAACAAAAGCCGCTCTCGACTGCAAGGTGAGACAGAACAAACCAACCTCTGCAAACTAACCAAGCACATAACTAATGCAATGTTATCCAAAATACTGAGCACCTACAGATACTCCATTCCTTGTTCTTTGCTGACATATCATAGTAGGAGTGGGGAAATAGTTTTGCTGAAATTCATCAAAATAAGAAACTTGAGGTCTTAAGTAGAGAAGAAAGTATTTGATTACTACCACTAACATTATTTCACATTACTGATTAGGAAATCCAATAATGAACCCTTACTATAAGAAGCTATAGATTTATGACTCATATAACATAATTGCATTGCTTCTCTAGTATTATTTACAAAATAACTAATTTGAAGAATTAATGAAGTGGAAAACACCTAAAATCCCCAACACCAGTGTTTCTGTGGCAATAGGTAAAGGTCAAGCACTCAGGATTAAACAATGCTGCAAGGTATATCTAAGTGCCTTAAAGAGGAACATTAATTTAACAAATATTCTGTAAGAGTCCATGTCTTAAAACTGGATATACATAGCACAGTAACAGAAGATTTACAGAAAAGTAAAACAGCACTATGCAAATTAAATGGCAGATACACAACACTGAAGAATGGGAAAAGCATAACTCATCTTCCTAAGCATACTCATGAGAAACTAAAGTACATACCATGCTGAGAAATCACTTTTGTGACAGTGATATTTACTCCACTGCAATGTACATAAATCAATAATAACACAATAATAATAATAATATAACAAACAAGGATTTTCAGAAGCACCAGGGCAAAACACTTGAAATATGACTCTAAATCCACTTAATTCTTAAAAAAATTACCTGCATTGAAATGAGGATCATCTTCCATTGACCGTACTGCCTCCTCAACTGCATCTACGGCACTTCCTCCCTGCTTCAGGACCCCGTAGCCTCGTAGCACAGCTCTGACGACCCCAGCACGACATCCCTCTTCTCGTTCCTTGAAGATCCGGCCGGCTCCACCATGTACCACGATGACAGGCTTCATCCTGCCGAGTTCCTCCCCAGGCTTTCAGCTGTGCACACAGGTCAGTCGATTGGAAGGGGCAGTCTTCAGCATGTGCTTCTTTCTACATGGAGAGTGGCTGCAGGTTAGGTAACACACAGGGGTAGCTTGCCACAATTTTACCTTTTGGGAAGCCAAGTACTCACATGGAGGAGCTCCTAATTCAGTCTGGATGAGGCCCCAGGCAGCTTGCTGCAACTCTGAGGCCAGCCACGTTTTGAAAAACAGCCTGGGTCAAGTGGCACAGGAAGGGCACCTTTCAGGCTAAGTTACTCTACAATCTTGTTGTTTAGTATGTACCGTGTCTGGTGATAATATATCACATGGGAACAAGCATTTGAGTGACCCTTCAACCTGCTAACTGCCCTTTGTTTTATGGGTAGCCTGCTGTCAGAGTACAGTAATATCAGCAATAAAGAAAGGCAGCTGACCCGACCCGAGTTAAAGGCTTACCCAGCTCAACCACCTGGATCCCAGACCTCTGACTTCTTGTAATACTTTGAACTTCGAGCAGGAAAACAAGGTGTTCATTCACACCTGGCAGCCAACACATTGTTATTACTGCTCATGGCCTCCTGCGAGCAGAAGATATTGCTGCTAGTTGCTACACATCTTTGGTGATGCAAATCACGGGTTTTGCTTCCAGAAAAAGCAAAGAAGCACTAGCAAACTCATCTCCCACTGAAATCTGGGGCATCTCAGAGAAAACTCCCCTCGTGAAAAGTTTCTCGGGGACGGCTATTTCTGGAGGATGCGAAGAATAGACTCCAACAGCCTCCCCTCTCATCCTACAGGCAAACCTTTCCGGCAGAGCCTCCCGCACTCCTCCGGTCCCTCGCACTCCGGCTGCCCCAAGGGAGGCCGGTCGGGACGGCCGCAGGCGGGAAGCAGAGGAAATCCCAGCTGGGGCCGCTGTGGGGCACAGCATCCCGTAAGCGAGGCCGTTCACACTTTCATTTCAGCCAGCAGATACGCTCTTCCCTTACCCAGCACAGCCTACCCTGGGCCACAGACCCAGCCCTGCCGCGCTCCGAGGCGGCACCTCCGCTCAGGGCGGGCCCGCGCCGCTCTCCCGCCCTCCCCCGGCATTCCCGCGGAGTGCGGGGTCGGATCCCACCTGGAGCGCCCCGTCCTTCCCGTGACTCGCGGCCGCCCTGGGGCGCGCTCCCGTGCGGGTGCCCGCGGCCGCCCTGGGGCGCGCTCCCGTGCGGGTGCCCGCGGCCGCCCTGGGGCGNGACATGGCGCCCCCGGCTGCGCCAGGCGTGCCCGCCCCCGGCATGGCGGCCGCTGCAGCCCGCGGTCTCCGCCCCGCAGCGGCAGGGCCCTGAGGCAGCGCGGGCGGGTGCTGGGCCGCAGGCTTCGGGTGTCGCTGCGTCGTGCTCGTCCCGCCGTGGTTCGCCCCTCAGCCGCAGTGCTGCCGCCGCGCTGTGCACGCCACAGCCGCGCTGTCACACCAGCTCACCGCCTGCCACCGCTTGATTTCCCCTCGAGTTCAATTGGAAAAATGGCCCCTCTTCCCAAAATCGCTCCCCAGCAGCACGTCCCGCGTGCCCGCCCTTCCCTCTGGCCGGGCCACAAAGCTCGGGCTGCCTGTGGAGTTTTGTAAGCTGAAAGGAGCTGTAGGCCGAGGGAGCTGCGGTCTGTGGGGATCATCGCCCACATCCCAGGCAGCTTGGCACAGAGTACATTTTATATATATATATCGGTGAGGATAAGCTGTATATGGCCACATTGTTCCCAAACTATTGGCAAAGACAAGAACTGTGCTTGATGTTTATTTCTGATTACACGCTGCTGGTGAAACGAACTAGTTAACTAAAAGTAGAGGTGCTAAAGGTTCTTTTTGAAAGGTAAAAAATAGTTTATGGAAAAAAACAAAAAGCTCTCGAACTCTCCTACCTGTGTAACGAGAAGCGTAAACAAATATTTCCAGCGTTCGTATAAACTAGTGGCATGTATCTGGCCTTGTCCCCTGGCCATTCCGGCTCTGTCACCGCCTCCCCGCTCCCTTGTCCCTGCTGAGGTGCTGCGGTCCAGCTGCAGGGAGACAGGGGATGCAGCCACTGTGGCCACTCAGGGCGTTGAGAGGTGGCTGTGCAAAAAGGGCAAGGATTTATGGCAATGAGAAGTCACTCAATTTAAGATCATGTTTTGATCATGAAGGCTTGTTGAAAATTAATTAGCGTGGTTTAATTAAAGGGAAATACTCCTGATGGTTTTTCTTTGTCACTGGTAAGCTTAACGTAGAGGCATTAAATCTTACTTAAATTATTTGAGAGTTCCGCCTGTTTTTGTAAAATGTTTATCTTGTTTTCAGGTAGCGTCAAGACAGGAAACCAATACTAATTAGATTAAACAGTTTAGAAGACTCATTTTGGTTGTTTGCATGGACAGCCAAACAAAAAATTTATATATAGTAACTTTAAGTTGAAATTTTAATATTAGTCTAATATGATTCATTAAAACAAAGGTGTCACTTGATAGAAGTGGAATAGCTGTTTCTACATGAACTTTTAACCTTAAACAGGCTTTGGCCACTGCCTGTCATTGTGGTCAAATAATTTATGTGCTTTTTAAAATCCTGTAAAGCTTCTTAGAGCCAAATGGAAAGTATTATTATTAGTTTTATGGTTATTATTTAGTTTTTTTAAATTAGCACATTGAATTGCACATCAGGAACCTGTCCTAAAGCTATGTAAACTTTTAGGATAAGTTTAAAATAATTGTTCTAGAAATCTATTTATTTTGTTCTCGCTAATTTTCATAAGAGACCTTTGTGTAATATAATTGCCTGAGAAATTAATTTTAAAATGTACAGAATAAATTAGGGGGGGTTGCATGTGGAGCCAGCCTTGTGGAGATGAACTTCCCTGCTTGTAAGCTGAATGTGCCTTATTTGAAAGAGGTGGGAGCATGTTATCTTTGGTGAGTAAGGGTAGAGGGCTGAAGTGGGGAAGTAAGTGATCCAGGCACATGTGTGTGAAAATACTCGATGTCATAGGATCTACTCTGCATTTCCAGTGACTAAAATTCAGCTGTACTTGTGCCTTCTCTTTTCCTGCAAAATCCATAAATTAAGGACATGCCCTCCTTCTAGAGAAAGAATTCCCCTAGAATCTCATTGAAATGTTAATTTTAGGAACCGGCAAAGCAAGTGAAATACATTGTAAAAGTAACTGTTTTAATGCATATTATAATAAATCTATTTTTAAAATAAATGTTTATGTAGCAACTTGTGTGCTTATCCATAAACTATTTTAAAATCTTCAAAATCTGGTGTAGCACAGAAGCAGTCCTCTATATTTTATTAATTGGATTGGAGGAGCATGCAGAGTTGATCAAGGCTGAGGCTGCTTGAGCAAGTGTCAAGCATGCAGAAACAGAATGCTGTTCACAAAGTCTGCAAACTTGGATCTTTTTATATTAGACAGAACTGTCATATGGAGATCACTGCAGCATTAGGATGCTCAAGTCACACTCTGGAAAAACTCATGCATGTTGAATAACTTTGTTCATATGCACAATTTGATTAAGTCTGTAAACCACTTCTTACCATCTTCTTACTGCGAAGAGTGTGCCACCATTTAGGAGAGCTGGAAAAATGGTTCCTCTGAGAGTTTAATTTTTTTATGCAAAGTTAGAAGTTATGTTCAGGTAAGATCAGCAGTGAAATGTGCAGTAGGAGGATAGTAAATGAGGTATTCACTAAAACACAGTTGTGTTTAATTCTAATTGACTAATGAGCTGTATGTTGAATAATTCAACTGAAAATATTTTCTTGGGAAGAGGCACTAGACTCACCAGTGTCCATGATGTTTCCTCCCCTTTTGCACAGAAGTGAGATTAAATTGGAGATGGGTTCATTTTCCTGATTTGGGGAGAGTTTAACTGTAGAACTTAGATGTCTTCCCCATGGTAGATTGTCCCAAACAAGAAGTTAACAGTGCCTTACTGCTCCTAGTATTTAAGCATTTTGCACACAGAGGGGTGGCTGTGACTCTCAGAAACCTATGTGAAGGGAAGAAGGGAGAGAGGCAGAGGTGGTCATGGGAAATCCCTGTTCACATCCTAGTTTTGAACTGTGCACATCATGCATTTGACCAGTTTTCAAAGCGAAGGTTTAAAAATGGTCCTGGGGGTTCCTGTTTCTCTGTTCTGTGTATGTCCTGGGTTGATGCTAAATTGTATCCCCATTCGTCTGTTTAGCTCAGAAATAAGTGTTGTACCTTTAAAAA
>VZTB01011136.1:348370-410514 GCA_013397245.1 Thryothorus ludovicianus
CGGGAGAGACTTTCTGAATTTGGCATCTCTGGGGGCACAGAGAGGTTTTGTTATTCAGTGTTGTTCCTTCATTTGTTGTGCTGGGCAGTGCTTTGTCTGTTAAATAAACAACTTTTTTCCACTTTCCTCCAAGGAATTTTTTTCTGTCCCGATTCAGCTAAGGGGAGGGGTGGTTCGGCTTAGTTTTCTAGAGGGACTCCATTCAGAGTTTTTTTTTTTTTTCTCTCCTAAATTTGCCCTAAACCAGGACAGTGTATTTACTGAGATTTTATCAGTATTTATCAGCTGTGTGCTCTGCTGAAGGTGCATTTGAGGTGAGTGTCCTGGGTAGGAGACAACCAGACTGACACATGGATGACTGGCAGGGACTAAAATTAGAACTTTTTGTTTTCCTGTTCTTTCTGTTGTTGCAAGGAGCCTGAAACCATGTTGCATTTTTGTCACTGCACAGCTGAAAAAATATGTTCCTCTGTCACCTCTATGCTTTTGAAGTCCCTCCCACAGCCTATGAAGTGTACAAATCCCAGTCTGCTCCATTCTAATCACTTTAACTTCAAAGAAGGCAGATCAAGTTCAATTTTTTGAGATTATTTTAAATTCTCTGTTTATCCAAGGCTTTCCATCCCCTCTGTAAAACTCTTTCAGACATTCTTGTTTTGGCTGATCGGCATAAAATGCACAAACTTATTGGAAGACTTGTCCATGTGTCTGACAGAGGTTTACAACTTCAGTGCAAGAGCAGGCAGCTTCTGGATCAATCCATTCAGTGAAAATGGCACCCTCAGGCTGGCAAGGGTTAAAATTGCTTTGGTTCAATTCCATGCCCCTTGCCAAAAAGCCTTGCAAACTCCATAGCTACCGCAACAATTGCAGCATTTTAACCCCCAGAATTTAGGTATTATTTATCTTATGTAACTCTCAGATTTATTTTGTCTTATATTTTGATTACATTAGGAAAAATGCAGTTTTCTTAGTTCTTAATGATATACCAGTAACATGCTAAAGGCCATAATTAAAAAAAGATTTCAGCTTAGCCCGTATTTTTGGCAAAACCATCATTACTTTTTAAGGTGCATTAGCAGGTGTTTGCTTAAGTATTGCTTGAGATAAGAACTCAAACTTCCAAACACTCCAGGAATTTCCAGGGAAATTTATAATACACCTTAGCAGTAACAAAGTAACAATTCTAAGGATTTTGTCATGTGTAAAGGTTTACTGAGGATGATAGAGAAGTATCCACAGTAAAGATTTTAGGTGGATTTTGTCAATATATGGAGCNTCTGACAGAGGTTTACAACTTCAGTGCAAGAGCAGGCAGCTTCTGGATCAATCCATTCAGTGAAAATGGCACCCTCAGGCTGGCAAGGGTTAAAATTGCTTTGGTTCAATTCCATGCCCCTTGCCAAAAAGCCTTGCAAACTCCATAGCTACCGCAACAATTGCAGCATTTTAAGCCCCAGAATTTAGGTATTATTTATCTTATGTAACTCTCAGATTTAGTTTGTCTTATATTTTGATTACATTAGGAAAAATGCAGTTTTCTTAGTTCTTAATGATATACCAGTAACATGCTAAAGGCCATAATTAAAAAAAGATTTCAGCTTAGCCCGTATTTTTGGCAAAACCATCATTACTTTTTAAGGTGCATTAGCAGGTGTTTGCTTAAGTATTGCTTGAGATAAGAACTCAAACTTCCAAACACTCCAGGAATTTCCAGGGAAATTTATAATACACCTTAGCAGTAACAAAGTAACAATTCTAAGGATTTTGTCATGTGTAAAGGTTTACTGAGGATGATAGAGAAGTATCCACAGTAAAGATTTTAGGTGGATTTTGTCAATATATGGAGCACCTTTGGGAGAAAAGATAGCACAAAACAGTTTAAAGTAATTCATAGGGGATTTCCCTGTCACAATGTGGGAACAGAATGAAAATTAATCAAATGACAAGTGAACATCTGTCCAAGTTTGTCCTTTCTTTGTGACTTCTTGTCACTCAAATGTGTGAGCCTTTAGTGACCCTAATCGCAGGATACAGGAAATAAAAGAATGTGATCATGGCAGATACGTACCAAATGTATGTACAGGACCTGAGATGCTCTTTGTGTTTGAGAGATGAAATAGGAACAAATGAAACTAAGCTGGGATACACAGTCATGGAATTAAAGAAACTACTTTTGAGTAACTTTTTAAGGACTTAACCTCCAGGCACTGGGGAGAATCACAGGGCTCCTGTGTCAGATAAAATATTCTCTCTCATGATTTGAAATGGGGTTCAAATCATAAAATCCTAGCAAATGATACTCCAGGGAGTCACTATCATTACCTGCAAGTGACCCTGTGGAGGTATTTACTTCTGCAGAAAGGTGGGCAGGGAAAAATTAAGCTTTGGAAGTTTGCTGGCTGTGCGTTTTATTGCAGGTATGCTTATACGTAGCAGTTACCCAATTACCAGGAGGATTATAATTACCATGTGGGGCCACTAGAAAGAGAAAAAAAAGCATGATAGCTTTCCTTAGTTCAAGTGTTTAGTGTATTATTAGAATGATGTTTGTTTTTAGTGAAATAAAAAGCTGAAATGTGACAGTAGAAGAACAATGGAATTTTAATTGATAAAGTTGTTTTAATGCTAATGGTTTATGTATCCAATGAAGTATCTCCTACAACAGTAATTAACATTAAGAAATATTTAGGGAAAAATATGTACCATGTACATAAAACTAGATTCAGAGGCATGTTTAGAAAGATTACTCTCCAAAGTTTTTCTACAATTAATTTCTTAAGAAAATTTCAAGTTTTTTCATACATCTTATCTGCTGTCAGACTGGTTTTGAAGAAACATTGTGTTTTGGTTTTTTAATGAGGAATTGCATTTCTTTCCCTTCAATTCCGCCTAAATATAAACTCATACAGTATAGGTAATACTATAGTAATAATTGATAAAAAATACAGTTGGAAAAGCTTACAGTTAAGACATCTCTGAAGTTGTAGTTTTTGATGTGAAAATGATTACAAGGGAAATACCAGTAGCTAGTGGGTTTTATTTTGAATGCCTCACCTTCTATTTTATTTCTATCCCTAAGTCAGCACCTCAATTCTAATGAGGTAACTAAAATCTATGTTGTCACATATACATCTAAAAGCCATATTTCAGGATGAATTTTTAAGATGTTTATCAAATTATTTATAAAATGCAAGAATACTGCAGAAAGTAGGCCGTGAATGGTATGCTAACAGAAAATTCTCCAGTATAAATCAAAGAAGTCAATCATAAGGCTGGTGGCAGGGAAAACTAATCAAGCAGGGAAAAGAAAAAAGGTGTATTTTAAAATGAGAATACTAAATGAGATAGCCAATTGATGTCTGCCAAGCACAGACATAGGTCTGTTATAGTGAGAATTGATGTCAGATCTCTGTAAATGCAATGTAACAGGTGACAAAATTTGTGTGAGATCTTTGGGTAAGCCATATAAAAATACTGGGAAAAAAAAGCACTTTTAAATTGATTGTGATGTGAATGGGTAACCAGTGGAGTTGGATAAAAGTGGGAGCATTGTGTGGTCTTTCTCCTCAGTCACGGGGATGGAAGCAGTGATGTTTGCCCCCAGCTGCAGTACAGAAAGTGATCATCCCATGAGAGCTTGGAGATGAATTCACAACCAGATTTCCATAGCGTTACTTGTGCTGATCACTGGTGGGAAATATTGTTTATTTTGGTACCATTATCTGGGAAGTTTCCTAAAGCTGCTGAGAGCAGCAAACTTTGCCTTCAGGTAAGCAAAAATGCAGCTTACACACGCATACTGGACTGCTAGATGGCTGCTAAACTAGTTATCTTCCTGAAGATTTGATCATGTTGCTGGTGCCAGCATATCCTAAACAAGCTCATACAAAAAGAAAACTCAGGATTAGGCGTTACTCTGAGGTTGCAAAGAGGCAATTTGTCGTCTGATCTTTGAGTGAAGATAAATGAATGGATATGGATTCACAGCGTATTTCATTTTTATTTAAAATTATTGCAGTACTAGCAAAACACAAATGTAAGAACAAATGTAATTAGGACTGGTTTAAGATGAGTATTGAGTGTAAAGAAGGTCAAGAGAGTAGGCTTCAAAATGTTGGTACCATTCTACTGATCTCAGTACTGAAACATATGTTAAGAAATGAGACAAATACAAACATGATACCTTGCATTAAAGCAGCCCAATTTAGGTGGAGTTGTAAACTGCAAATAAAGTATTTTATGAACCACAAATTCTTAGTTTCTCTACTTCATTCACTTACGAATAGCCTTTGATGTTGTCTGTTAAGTCCTCATTTTAATATTCTTTCATAATATAGTCTCAATTTAAAATGTTATTAAGGAAATTTTGAAATAGACCATCATGCATATTGTTACATTCAGTAGCCACCTTTAGTTGGGTATAAATTAGCTCAATATGAAACAGATCTGCTAAGAGTTATATACATTAATAGTTACACTCAAATTATATTGAGGGTTTTGTTGGGCTCTGCAGGAAAGATTTATTTCTTCATCCAAATGTTTGCACAATAAGACTTACTTGGCATGTGTGTTCAGGACAATGGATTTTAAGGGCAATCTGAATCTAAAAACTTAGTTTTGAGTGTCACATTTGTCCAGCAAACTGGAACAGGCTTTGTGAACAAGTGCCAAAGCAAGGCCAAAAAACCCCCTGGTTTTGAATATCAGATAGTTTCTAGTGTTAAAGGGAAGGAGAGGAGACTCTCAGGAATTGTCTTCCACAACTGTTGGATATTTCATAGAGGGGAGCTGAATTCTGATCAGTATTTGGGAAGGAGGTTTGTGGCGTGGACCTAAGGTAGCAGAGCCGTGAGCTTTGACAGTGCTTGGGACTCTCAGTAGTGGTGATGGAGTTTGTGTTCCTTCTTAGGATGTCAAGGTTAAAATGTGATCTCTGTTCTTGTGACTCTACTTTGTGTTTGGTATGCAAAGTTGACTCCTGCTATAATCAGGAAGACATTGTCAATTCCAAGGCAACTGCCATTGCTGACCTTTCATTTCCTCTACTTTTTTCATCTTTGTCTCTCCTCCCTTCCTTTCCTCCTCCAAATTTTCTTTTTTTGTACAATAGGCTTCGTGAAAAAACTGGCAATGCAGAATTGGTATTTCAAGTTGATGGAAAATTCAAGAACATGAGATAGTACTAGATTCATCGTATTTGGTGAGCTGTTTCTGCAAAGGAATTTTGAAGAAAAAGTGGTTGTTGCAGGTTCAGTACAATAACATCTGAACATCAGTATCCTTAAAATTTTGAGAATATGTGGTTAGATCTATTATCTTTCTGCTGCTTTTATTCCTTTTCTAGCTTTTACATTTTTAAAGAGATCATTTCAATACCATTTATTCTTAAGTCATTGGAAGTTATGTTTTTTCCACACTTTTTTTTTTAAAAAGGCTTTTATGATTACAATACTGTGGATGAATGCTGACTATAACCAGTAGAAATGCTTCAAAGCTGAGTGAAAGGAGGACACTAGGCTTTCTGAAATGCTCTCTGGTCGAGCATGAGGTATGGAAGCATCCAACTTGTTTTAACAATGGAAACTCCTTTTTTTTCCTGTGTAAAAATAGATCACAGTGCAGTGACCCTAGAGGGAGAGAAAGAATGAAAAAGATGCGTATTTCTCTCAAAATTCTGACTACATTGTTACAGTCTGTGTCAAAGGATGACAAATCCAAATTGCTCTGCTTCCTGTATTCTTTGAATTAGAGCTTAGTGTGAGTTACACTATTTTGACCTCTTCAAAATTTTGTAATTTAATTAGCATATTTCCTTTTCCCTCTCCAGGCCATTTTGAAGTGTGGGGCAAAATGTATATCAGTGTCATAATACTTCATTCTTTTCTGAATCTAATTGCATATTTTGAATGGAATTTGTATGAAAGCCCTCTTGTATAAATTTAAATCAGGATGATACAAAAACAATAAGGTGTGTTAACCAATGGATATTAAAGATTATCTGAACTGGCTAGAAAAAAATTACTGCCCTGTCACTAATTTATAGGCTTAATGCTTGCTAGGGTATTTGCCTAGCTGCACCTGCCTTATCAACATGTTCAACTGTGAATTAGTTAGCACAAAAAGTTGGCAGAGGAATAGGGAATTTTTCACCTCAAGGTCAGCAACAAGGCAGGCTAATATTGATTTAATGCTGTTATGGTCTGGTAGTTCGGCATGAACATGACTGTATTGCCATCAGTTGACACATGTCTACATTCAGAAAATCACTTTTCTAACTGACATCCTTTCTGCAAGAACATCAAGTAGCAGGCACTTACCTTAGCTGGCAAAAAGTTAAGTGTCCTGACTAAGCTGGTTGTCTAGGCTTCCTCTCTAAGTGTGGGGAGAGGGATTTTCAGAGTGATTCATCCAGCTCTAAGATGTGTCTAAAATAGAGGAGATGACTCACCCTGTGCAAGTACCTGCCACTCTACTGACGGCAGAGGGAGACCTACATGAGTAACTTACCATAGATAGCTACATTTTGGACTGGGAGTTAATAGGAGAGAAAGCTCAGTACCAATGTCTTTTTCTTTTAGTGAAAAGAGGCTCAAGTGTGCAGCCATTATGAAGAAGTCTGTACGACCACTGATCATGCAGTATATGCTGAAAAAGAGATGGACCTGCACTGCTATCCTCCTGTATCTTTCATAAATATGCTGATTTTATTTCTTGCTAAATTAATCTATAATCAAGGTGAGGAAAAGAAGATATTTTTTACCTTAAAAATCCCACTGGAAAGGGATAAGTGTTATTTACTTTACACAGATCTATGAAACAATGAGCATGATATTTATTTTGCATCAGTTTACATTATTGAAATTGTATTGAAATCACTTTGTGTTTATACTGGTGGTATTGGACGTAAAATTGGTTAGGT
The DNA here is from genome assembly GCA_013397245.1 of Thryothorus ludovicianus. Lineage (NCBI taxonomy): Eukaryota > Metazoa > Chordata > Aves > Passeriformes > Certhiidae > Thryothorus > Thryothorus ludovicianus. The sequence continues at coordinate 355,293 of VZTB01011136.1, forward strand.
GGGGTGTAACAGATTGTTAGCATGTATTTATTTACTTAAATACAGCATGAAGATCTGCAGTCTGCAGGGCATTAACTTCATTGTCAGCTGCTTCAGATGCACCTTTTTTTGGAGAAGTTACAGAAATTGAGCTTTAAACTCATTAATATTTAATTAAAAACCCATCACTTGCCCAATTTGAAAATTCCTAGGTCTTAGGGAATATTTAGGATTATTCACCACATTTGATTTTAGATACCAAATTAGGTTTCTAAATAAGGAGTCTAGGCACTGTTTGTAATCAGCAGAGTAGAGTTGGCACCTCCGGGGAACAACTTAGAGCTGCTAGGGTAAGCAGGAAGGCAGTGCTCTGGTTGCCCTCCAGAGGACTTCTACTGCTGCCTAACTTGAATCCTCTGAAATAACGTCTGAGATACTTATTTATCCCTCTGTGGAGGAAGCCTAGTCTGGTTTTGTTGGCTGTTGAAGCGGGCAACGTGAATATTCCCCTTGTTGTTTTCTGTCGTAGTTCTTAGGTTAGTAGTACCTTGTCAGCTCAGAGTACAATATTTTTCTGAATATATTGAGAGTGTATTTCTGAATGTCAGGTGTGCATTAGAGGTGCCTGCTGCATGGTTACTGTACTCATGCTCAGCAGTGATAATGTAGTAGCGTACAATGCAGTGGTGTGTGTATGTAGTCTATGTAGCATGCTGACTTCTAAACTATTTTCTTGTGTCTTGATTAACTGAGCACCCCCTGGATGTCCAGGATAATCAGCAAAATCCATTTGGTTTTCTCAGAAAATTTGCTTTCATTTTGGGTGCTATCCAGTTGAATCATAAGCAATCCTAACCTCTACCATGTCTGCAAGGCCCTGAGTAGGGAACTGCTGCCTGGCACAGACACTGTAAAGCTTTCTTCACCTGCCCTTGCATCCAGAGGGTCAGAACACAGTGCTTTGGATCAAATGGCCCAAAGAATTGATTTTTTTTTTTGTTGGTCAACAGCTGTTTTACCTAAAGCAGAACACTCCTACTGTGGCTTTGAAAGTATAATAACTGATTATATATTGCTTTATGCAGATTGTACAGGGCTTCGAAGTTCAGGGTGTTAATGGATTTGCTACAGTTTGAAAAGTCATCTACAGAATTTAGAAATGTATTGTCATGATAAGTTGAGATCTGTGGATTTTCCTTTCATTTAATATGGAAGCCCAAGTTTATGCATAAAGCACAAAATCAGTGAAGGGTGAAGAGAAGTGATGAACACAAATCAGCCTTGATTAATCTTCATTACACACCTGGAGGAAAAGCACAATATAAGATATTATGTTAGCACCAGGAGGAGGAGTTTCCAGACTTTCAGGAAGAAATGCTAACATAATGTTACAAAAGACAAGCAACAACTGCAAGTGCTGTACCCTTGGAATTGTCTCCCAATGACGGAGTTTAGGTGAAAAAATTACTTTAATATGTTAGCCATAAGAAATAGTGAATGTTTCATTTAAGACAATAAACAATCTTGAATCTGGTGAATAAGTTCAAATTCTGTTCTTTGGTAATTCTTCTTATAAAAGACGAAGGTAAAATTCCAAAGGACACAAGGGTGTATCCAGGGGAACAAAAACATCATTTATAGTCACCAGAGTTGTTTGATGAGGGTCACTTGCTAGATACCTGATAGCAAGGAAAGCCAATCTGTCACTGTATGGTTCCATAAAGATTTGTCTATAATAGAAAGCATTAAACAGGGTAATGGAAATTACTTGAGCAGCCACTGAATTAGTTTTCATTTTAAACATGCTCTAAAGATAACTGGCTGGACAGCATTGCAAGTTCAGTATCTGAGTGCATCCATTAAAAAAGGACCATGAGAAGTTTGCTGGTTTTGAATATAAACTTGGCTGTGCTGTCACATTACATCTCCTGTACCTGGAGCAAAACTTTAGGTGATGCATAATATAGATAGACTCTGTTGTGGACTCCTGAAATCATTACCTCATACAAACTGCTTTTATTTAATAGAGCAGTGTAATTGTTTCTCTAGAGGGTGATGAAAGTGATTCATTATATTTGATCTTTTCATACCAGAATACTGCTGTTGCTAGCTCAGAAGACTTTTTGGCAAATCAAAAGGAGACTGCTAGTTTGGAGCATTTCTCTGTCAGCATGAAATCCCCAAGCTGTAGCTTCAAGCTCAGCAATAAATGCTTTGCAGTAGTACCAAAAGAGCTGAAATAATCAACAATAGAAACCTTTTATCTCATGTCTGAAATCCATAGATAGAAAGAGAATATATATATAAATATTTCTCTTTAATATTTCACATCATGCTTCCACTTAAAAAGTTTAAAGTTCTTTCACCAAGAGTGGACATAAGCTAAGCCAAGCCACAGAATTAATCATAAATAATTTACATGAACTGCCTCTACTGTAAAGATATCCCACAATTTCATAAAGAATGAACACGTTGTGAGAATACAAAAGGATTGCTATAATTGGCTCACTTTAACACACCTGGGAACAACACATGAAGCTGCTCTTGCAGTTTTTCTGACATAGCTTCTCATGTTGCTCATTGTCCACAACAATTAAATGTTCATTTTTCTCCACTTTTTTTTTCTTGGAACTGCATCCAGATTAAGGAAAAAAAAAATTTGCTAAAAATTCTGAACAATGTTGACTTGTGAAGGCTGTAGAACAACTACTGCTTCTATAAACAGGATTAGTTTTGGATTACTTTTTCTACAAAGACTCTGGAGCACTGCCTTACTCCTCCTTGCTGTGAAACGTCAACCCCTTCAGATCTCCATGGTTATCTCACAGAATGAAAAGTAAAAGCATTTTGGGATGATTATATAAAAAACTTGTAAAGGGTAAGTGCAAACTAAAAAACTGTATTTGAGGACTAAACAGCACATTTTCAGATGGCTGAGTTTGTGTGTAGACTTGGAGAGATAAATAGAAGCCTTAAACTGTGCAACATGGAATTCCCCTTGGTTTGGGGAAGATACAGAAAAAGCCTTACTGATTTGTTAGGGTGCCTTTTGAACCTATACCTACCAGTTTGACTAAAGCAACAAGAAATTAGCTGGACTGTATTTGGAAACAATGACTTAATCATTAAACTTAAACTTTACTAAAACACAAAAAAATTCAATGTTATTAAACACCTGTACAAAAGAGATTTAAGAGCACAGTTAAGGCTAGGCTTGCATATGGATGTGCATACCATTAAAGCTGGGGAAGTGTGGATTTCTGCCATGTTCTGTAAATGTAAGATACATAAATTAGAATTGCTTAGATATACTGTTCCTTACATGAATCACTTTTCCAGTCTTTAATTTAAGAATAAATGTGCTTGTGACTACTCTTGTCTCACACTGATCTCAAATGGCAGAAAATATCCTGTGTGCAATAGTTTGCAGATATATAGTATCCATGAGAGATGTTTCTCAATATTGATTACAGTTATTTTATGTTTACAGAAAATTTAAAGCTGGGAGAACTGAAATACGCCCAAGAGAGGCTTAATACTGATGTGGAAAAATAGTCAGAGAAAATTAGGATGCAGTTCAGGGACAATTTCAAAGTACTACTCTATTTAGATGGTGTTTCTTGTCTAAAATGTAATATGAGGAATGGACAGTGGTACTTAGGTTGAGCATGAGTCAACAGTGTTGTGTTACTATAAAAAAGTAAATGTGCTGGGGAGACATGACAAATATCAAATATTTAAAAGACTTGGAAGTAGAAAGAGAATAAGCTGTGCTGTGGGCTAATGGGAGTAGGAAAATATAAAATGGGCTTAAATCATAGGAAAACTTCAGGCTAAATATTATTGTTACATTATTTTTGCCAGACATATTGAAAGCATTGGGACTGCTTGTTTATGAGCTGGTCAGATGAATATCTGTCAGAAGTAATAGACACTGCCTTGGGACCAGATACATCATTTGGTTCCTGCCAGCTCTGGACTCTAGTATTCAATATGGTAATAAAACTTCCCAAGTAGTTTCATGCAAATATGCATAAAGATACAATTCAAAGGACATATAAAGCCTTTGACACTAAGTACTACATGAGATATGCATGCAGTTTTTCTCCAACATAATATCTACTTCTGGTTTTGGTGAAGTAAATAGTCAAGCTTCTAATTTAGCCTTGATTTTATATTGTCATCTCAGTATCACTCCTCCTTCACAATATCTCATCCCACCCACAGATCCCTGTATCAGAATAATACCTTTTCCACCTTCCTCAGTAGGTTGGGACAACACAAAAAAGAAGACAGCACCATGGACAGCAATTTCAGTTTAAGTTGAAACTATGATGCTGTTGATGAAAAGCCAAAGCTTGTTCTGTGATTCATTAAATATATATCATATGTAAAGCACTGGATGTATGTGGTCTGTGTGGCATCAGCTGGGCTACTAGAGGGTAACACACCATTAAAGAGAGTACAGAGAACAACAGCAAATACAAACATGGTAGAAAATACAACCTGAAAGAGAGCAGAATGCAGTATAGGAAGGGGAAGTGGAGAACACTGCCTCCCATTGAGGTGCCTGACTCATGCTTTACCTGTATGTGTTTTGTGAATAATATTTAGTGTTTAATGAATGAGATATGTATGTAAATATCTATGGATATAAAGAATCTCTTAAGAGAAAGTAATTAACTCTTCCAGTCTGTAGAAAGCTGTTACAAAGGCAGAAGCTGCCACTTGAGCAAGAGGACAGCAATTAATTTTTTTATCAAAATCTATATTCAAGAAGAGCTTCTTTCTAAAGCAAGACAAGCTCTATTGTACTACTGTTTCTTTAATATTCCTGTTGGAAAATTTTTGAAGTAGGTTACCTAAATATTTTTCAAGGCTGATCTTGATTTGGTGAATTCTGTTTCTCAACAGATCCCCATTCTGTGACATTTTCAAGCTTAAATCAATGTGATTTCTAATATTTAATAGAGTTTGGTTTTGGTATTTGTACCCAATTCTTTTTTTTCCTCCCTGTTTTCGTTCACTGTGTCCAGAATATCAAAGGCAGTGAAAAAGAAGCATCCAGAAGTGCTAATGCTGCTCTTGTACTTGATTGCTATCGGAAAACATAGCAGACAGGTTTTGTAAAAAAGTTTTCTTGACAGAGCACCATATGCTGGTGTGATTAGGTTGGGCTGGACACATGCAGTGTTTTCTTCACAGAGAACTTTGTGAAGGGTTGTTGCTTCTGCTATCCATGTATCAGGATGTTTCATAAGGCCCTTGCATTCTTTCATTCACGGCCTCAACATGCCAAAGATTAGATGAGAATAGGCATCAAATATGTGCTTTTACATTAGCTCACTGATCCAAAATACTTTTACCAGTCCACAGTCTAGATGAAAAAAAACCTGAGAGATAATGGGAAGTAGGACTGTTTAAGGAATATTAAATGAGTTCTATTTTATATTGTGATATATTCAGTCAGGATATGCTGCATTTTTCTGGGTATCAAACAAGAACAAAATTCTAAATTCCCACCTCAAAGTGCTTGAGCTTTTCTGACTCCAGCCTCTACTTATCTGATGATAATGCCATTTGCTAAAGGAGAGAAATGCTGTGAAATATTTTGTGACATTCATCTCCATAATTATCGAGTGGTTGTAGCCTAGAAGGTGTCTCCAAGCAAAAAGGCACAAACTTGATCTCTTATGATGTCTCTCAGATTTAGTGCATTCAGATACCTCACACCAATAACACACCTTAAACCACTGGGTAAAGATCTTTCCAGGCTGAAATGACTATGGATTTTGCATGGCAATTCAGTGCAAGCAAACTTTTGAGAGCATAAAAAAACAGAAAATCACTGCAGAATAGGTATTTTAGATAATTAGTGTAATACATTTTGGGGAGCAGGCTTTGAGGCTTGCTTTTTGTTTGTTTGGTGGTTTTTTTCATTATAGATAAATTATATTTCCTAACACCTACTATTTATTTTTTTAATGATTATTTTGCCAGAACGTATGTTCTATAAAGAGTGTTGAAACTGAATTTACAGCCTTTATTAGGAAATGACTGACTTAAGAAACCAATGCAATTTAGATGACTCCAGTCTATTTTAAGAAGCACAGAGATTTTTTATGTTTGCACACCAGTATCCCAAGTAACTCTTTTGTAAAAGGAATATGTATTTGAATTAAAGGCTAAAGTATGAGCAGTCAGTAATGTCTGCAAAACAATATTGGAAACCTGTCTTTATTTTTTTACATTTGAAAAATTTGATTGCCTTTTTCAATTTCCTGTGAGACAAAATATATTTTCCGCATTACGTGTAGGTGACAGCAGACTCACCTGTTAATCATCAATTTCCTCCTTAGAAGTTCTTACCTCCTTTTTATATAATTCTTCTAAAATATAATTTCTCTTCAATTGACCAGTAGATTCCTTGAAATAATTACACTTTGATGGAACACATTTCTTCTATCCTTCAGAACCTTTTAATCTAGTGCCTCATTTCAACCAAATTTGAGAAGAGGCAAAACTTTGAGGTAATTTTCTACAAGTTTCATGAATTAGGATGTTCAAAGAGAAGAGGTGCCTTGAGCAGTTTTGAAGGAAGATGTGTATATAAGAGCATTCCTTATTGAAAAGCTATCAACGAAGCCATGTTGCTGTTCAAACCTGAGAAGTATATCCATAGGATAATAGATTTAATTTTAAATTTCTTGGCATGGGTATTTATTTCAGTGGAATTATTCAAACATTTGAAAGTCAAAACTCCAAATAATATATAAGTGAGAACACTGTAACATAATATGAAACTGGAAAAGTCTCTAGCAAAGATTATGATGAAAATTTTACGTTCTCTAATAATTTATGTATTATATTGAACTAGTGTACTATTACTAAAAGAACAGTAGAAATAAAGAGGGATAATGTCATCAGTGGCTTACAGGGGTGGAAATCTAATGGAAATGAGAAGTGCTGAGTCATAGTCAAAAATCTGTATTGGTGGAATATGGGTTCCTGTAATGCTCTCAAATTTTAAATGAATCTGGTGAGTGTTGAAAAAGATATTGCAATATTGCCCTTAATTAATTTAATGGATAAGAAAAAGCTTTCAAAATTTTTAAATGTTTGAAAACCTGCAGAGGAATTTTAAATGCCAGATTTTTGGAGTTCCTTCTACATGGTCTGGAATCACAAAATTCAGTGTAAGTAGTTTTGTTCTTGGTTTATGAGGATGAGAGTACTGATCCAAGATGGAAGTCCTTGAGACAGAGACAGCCAAATTCAGTGAAAGCTGTTGCAGGCACCTGGAAATTACCTGATGTACAAGAGGGAACAATACAGAGCAGCTGAAGAGTTCTGTAGTATTGGTGACATACCAGGAATGGTGCAGTGTGTTTCACTCTGGGCAAGTCAGTGTCCTAAAGGTCTCAACAAGTCAGAGTAACACCAAAAATGCAATAAAAAACATCATAGAAGTGGAAGAGAGAAAGAGGAAGACTAAGCTGGTATCAGTTGGCTACATGATAGCCAAAACTACAGAGGTACAATAACAATTTATATAGTATACAGGAAAAGATGAGATTTACACACTTCAATGAACAGAGTATAGAATTGAGGATGAAATGAAGAAAAGTTGTATTGATTGGTTCTAGAACTCAGCTCCTGTGATGTTAAATTTCCTTGTTGCAACAATTCCCTCAAGGGAAGAGGAGGAAGCCTCCTATTATGGAAAAACGCCAGTAAATGGCTGGAAAAAATACCATTAAAAGACTGGAAAAACACTAATTAATGAACAATCCTGTACAGATACCTGGTGGTGTGCATGGTTGGTGGTTGGACTTCATGATCTTAGAGGTATTTTCCAACCTTAACAATTCTACATTTCCATGATTCTGGGATGTAACTCATGGCAAATTCCTAGTTTAACAACAATATAACTCTGAAGGAGCTAATGTGACCATATTGTTTGACCTACTGTGTAGCACACAGGATACTCTTGAATCAATTCCTGATTGGATTAGATTTCCTTCTTGCCCATTACATATGGTTGCACCTTTGGTGTTCAAGTCTTTATGGAATTTTTTCTTTTTTCAGTTCTTCACCTGGAATATTGTTTGAGGAGTGAACCAAAGCTAGAAGATAGACAGTTTGAGAGCATTTTGTGAGTCCTGTACTTGTGAGGGAGGAAAGGGAGGGAGAGCATAAAAGTTTGGAAAATTATCTATTCAATCTGTCTTTTCCTTCTATTTGTTTACTCTCTACATATGATTTGTTTCGCTGCTAAACATATGTAAGAAAAACTTTATTGTATTTGTGTCATAGGACTAGTAGGAGATGTGTATTCTTTCACTACTGGAGAGAAAATGTTTAAAGGAATTCTATGCATCTTGAATACATATTCAGACTGAAAAATGAAAATTAAGGAACGATATTTCTTCATAGTCAAAGAAAAAAAGGAATTTAATGAAAATTCCCTGTTTACAAGTGGACAAGTGGTTACCCAAGCAATAACAGCTAGCAGTAGATGGACATTTTTAAAAACTTTTTAAGCTGTTTGTGAACTGTCCAAGTTATGGACTTACATCTTTTTAGCCATTTTTGCCCCATGCCAATTTACTGGTAGCACACTTGTGGCTCCTGTTTCAAACTAGGCTTCATCATGGAATACAGGCATGAGGATGATGCAGGCTCTGCAGCAATACTTACATGCAGACTGTCAGTGCTGAGGCCTGAGCAAGAGGCTCTCTGAAGTCCAGAACAAATTTGCAAGAAAAAGGTTTCAGGACTGAAAACAGAGATGATAAATTAACTAAAGGCTCCAAACATCACATGTTTGTGCATCATCCAGCATGATATTGCCTTGATAATGTCTGAAAGCCTTGAGTATGTGACAATTCCAGGTAGCATTATTTTATTTATAACTATATATATATATATAATATATATAACTATATAACNAAAATACTCAGTATTCCAGGGTTGAACCCAACAATTCATCCTCTCTGGCTCCCAGGACTTAAACCAGCTCTAAAATAAATGAGCACAGTCCCAAATACCAAGGCTGACTTGTTATCTCTACATGTACTTTTCAGATAACAGACATTAAATAATTCACTATACAAAGTCTTATTTCAATTAAAATGGTAAAACTGATAAAGAAGTTTTCTTTACTTTTGGGAACACATCTCTGGCTTGTAATTGCATTAATTACAAATACACACAGTTGAAAAGTTATTCAAATGCAAATTTTCTTAATGAGAAGAAAGCAACTGGGAGTATAATTTTTAGTTGTTGCAGTTAATGAAAGTATTTGATTTTGTTTTAATTGCACTTTTAATAAAATAAAGTGCTCTCTCAGTGATGAGGTTTCACTAATACAGCATCATCTAAGCAGTGCTAGAGCTTCCCAAGGTTGCTGATGGTGGATAGATCTGCTGGCACTGAGCTCTTGCTGGAGATAAGTGAAGCGAACAGCCCTTGCTCCAGCAGTGCTGGTCTCTGTCTAACAGCAGTGTGCTGAAGAATGTCACCAGAATGATCCTAAAGGTTCTCTGGTATTTTATCTAACACTGGTAAGGAATTGCAGTAATTTATTTTCAAAAGGATTGATGTCAAAATGGATTTACCTTCTTCCCCAAACATCCTTCCCTCAATATACTCTAAATTATTATTAAAAATAACCAAGTATATATCTGCTAGTGCCTTACCTTTCAGTCTTGTGAGATGGTATCTTTGAGGAAGAGCAGCCATCCAGAGAAACTGGAAGCAACAGCCTGGTGGCTCAGTGACCATATCCTGCCTCTCTTCATACTTCAGTCTGGAATGTTGGGAAAAGAAGGATGGCAAATCCCATCACTGGGTGAGGCTCCTGGCACCCATGAGTACCAAACCTCAGGGGTTACATTTCCTCAGCTGTGATTTCAGAATGCCATACTTTCAAACTGGGTTTGCAATGTAAATCAAGAGTGAGTTCCAAAAAGGTTTGGTCTAGTTGTAAACAACTTAGGAATAGCAAAAAGACAAAATGCATCAAATAAATAGAAATATTTTCATTTAACTCTAATTATAATTACTATATTTGAAGGTATGATAAAAGATTCCCCAAATAAATCTGAGCAGTTTGTTTCATATGATGAAGAAATCTAGTTATTTTTAGTATTATAACAGAATGTAATTTGGTATAAATGTAGAGTGCTAATTTTGTGGGTTTTTTTTCCCAAAGAAGCAAGTATTCCAGAGGTACATACATGGCAAATTAATTTTTCATAGATATTATGCATAAATGAAATTTAGAGGAAATATGCATATCTTAAATTGAATAGATTCACCATAGAATCCTGATAAGAGTTCACCTGCTGTTAATTTTCCTCTGAGATGAAAACACTACCAAGCAACAAAACCAGATGTTTAAGCACATCTTCACAGGGTGTAAAAGAGGATTTTAAGATTAGAACTTCCAACAGATTTTGATCCCGAGCAAGAATTTATAGAAGCCCATGGAGATCTCTCAGATAGGCTTAACGGAATCCAGTATATCATAAGGCAACTGACATGAAAATCTCAGTGTTTTACAAAGAAAATGTAAGGGGTACAAGAGTGAAGAAAAGGGTAAGGCAAGAGCAGGAACCAAAAGACATCATTCTGGTAAAGGAAAGGTAGTATAGTGAAGTTCAGGTCAGAGAGGAAGGAAAGGATAGAGCAGCAAGAGAGACAAGGGACAGTAGGTTTGCTGTCTTCCCCAATTACCCATTTTCTTCCCTTGTGTGAAAATGAGGGATATCTCCTTGTCAATGCTAAGCATTTCACCTTTTCCCCCACAGAAGCTCACAGCAAGGGGCTATCTCAGACCTTCTTCACCCAGCATGGGGGACATGGCCAGAGATGGATTTGTTCCAGGTTGTTTCTGCTCCAAGGGTACCTACACTTGTTTAACCGTGTTTGGATAATGCTTTTGGAGATGCTTTTCATGTGCAAAGGATAGCTAATGTAAGTGCTTTAAAATACATATGTTAATTCAATTTTTACTGTATTGTAGACATTGAGGTTCTCAGATGTATTTTGGGGAATTTGTGTCCTGGGGTTCTCCAAAGGAAGCCTCTGGAGAAAGTAAGAGCAAGCTTTTACAACAACTATCAGATTCCATGAATGCTTTTTGCTTCTTAAATATTGTTGCTGTAATGAGATGAAAAAAATGAATGGCCAGTGTGGATTTAACTTTTATGGGGAAGCAGATGATGACAGGGGCAGACAGTAACTTGCTTTTAAGTGCTTACTATTACTGTAACCATCATGTCATGGAAGGTCATTGACATCATCAGCTATAGAGCCAAGTTATTTTCTCTTTCCCTATGCAGTATTTCAGACAACCATTAGCCAGTCTCCATTGTGCTATAACAAAAAAAATGTAGGGATGGGAACTGGGCATTTCTGTCTGCCCCGGAGCTAGTGGAGAGAAAGGTGATGTGGGATCCCTAGAGCTGCTCACTGACCTTGGGGGACACTTGTGCCTGTGCCCTTTTCCTTCTCTGTTCAGTATTGATGGTGGTGTTATCTCCTCCAGTAAGAGCCGAGGAAAACCAGTCTGATTTTGTCAAATATGACTATAGTCAAATATGACTATAGTCACATCTTAAATGGCAATCTGCAGCTGCTTAAAAGTCCACTGGCTTGTACAAAAGTGGATGGAAATGCATTCTCTTCAAAGCAATTCATTGCTGCAAAACTCTACTAAGGCAGTAAAGGCATCCCAGGCATATCTTCTGCCCTTTCAGATTGAGACTTCTAGAAAACCACAAAATGAAGAGTTATTTTCAGTTCTCAAACAACCTTAATTTTACTTTATTTGAAAAATGACTCAATAAACGTAGAACTTCTCCCTTTCTGTCTCCAAAACTGTAATGAAAGAGAAGCTGTTTATGTTTTCTCTGTGGTCATATTTTCTGTAGTCAAATAAAGTACAACTCACCTGCTAAATTTTACAGCTACGTCACCTTTAGCTGGATGCACATGTACAATATAACACTATTTTTTTTCCTTTTTTCAATTAGCCTCTACACAAACTATATTATTCTCCAGCTTCAGTGTTGAAAAGCTTGTTAACAAAAATACCTGTAAGCTGATTCTCCCCACCTTTCTCCATGAAATTTCTAAAATGTGTAGAAAAATTAGGATTGGAAGTGACCGGCCAATAACCCAGCACCTCCATGTTCACCACTAAATCCTGCCCTCAAGTGCCACATTCACACACCTTTTGAACACTTCCAGGGATGCTGATTCCATTCCCTGCACAGCCTGTTCCAATGCATGACCACCTTCCCAGTGAAAAATTTTCCCAAATACCCAATCTAAACCTTCCCTGGTGGAACTTGAGGCCATTTCCTCTTATCCTGTCAGTGGTTGCCTGGGAGAAGAAGCTGACCCCTTCTCACTACTACCTCCTTTCAGGTAGTTGTGAGAGTGATAAGACCCCTCTTGAGCTTCCTTTTCTCTGGGCAAAGTAACCCCAAATGTAGTTTATTGCATGTCTGAAGGCACCAGCACATCACTCTTTTCTCTGATCACATGTTTTGGTCTGACAGAGCTCCTGTGATTGCACAGAACATCCCCTGATGCCTCCTCTTGGACCCACAGCTCACCCCCGCTGCTCTTGCCACATGCTGCAGTTACTTTCATCGGGAGCAGGACACTGGGATTCTTACCAGCCTTCCCAGGGCTGATGTGTCTAAGGGAAGAAGAGGGAGGACAGAATTCAATGTCTCTGTATTTATTAAGCTTTCTCACAAATTTGGGGTTGCTGAATTTGAAATTATACAAAGGTGTCATCAGGTAGCCATAGTTATTCTCAGTAAATTCTTGCACTGGGATGGCAGGGATTCTACCACCTCCCCAGCTAATCTCTTTCAAGGCATATAATTAGAAGACAAACTGTTGATAAACATTCCCTTAAGCATGATTAAAAAAAATAATGTTAACTGAAAAGTAATTGTATACTATTTTCATCTTTTCAATAGAAAGTAGTTGTCTTGCCTATGGGTAAATATCTGAAAGTTGGTTGTCGATGTCTAGACTTATCAACCTAGATTCCCTTTATAGCCAGCTGAAAGAAACAGGCACCTCCAGGGCATGATTCATCTGTCTGTCTTAGAAGAAATGGTAAGTGAAGAAGGATTTCTTTCTGAAATGTATGCCTCAGAAATGATTAGAGTTGTTCAGGAAAAGGTTTTCATATTCTGTGGGAAATGGATTTAAGGAGCTGGTTTTCTTCAATACTAGATTGAAGAAAAATACTTTCAAGAAATTTTCAAGAAAATTACATATTTTAAAATTCCCTCTTAGTAAAATGAAAGGCTTATTTTCTCATGTTTTCTTCCTTTATGTTTTATAGTTCACAATGGAAAAATTACATTTGAAATGAAGAGAGGTTTTAATAAGAAAAATTGAAACTTGAGATCAAAGTGGAATATTTTGATCTCACTGGTATATTTCAACTTGAATTGCCTTTTCCTTATGAAAGGTCACCAATATTGCTTCATTCCTACATAGTTTTGATTTCCATGGAATAGCATTTTTGTAGAAAAATATGACAACAAAATTTTTTCAACCAGCTGCACAAGTTATATGTGAGTGGACAGAACTTTGTACAAATAACTCATTTTAATCTTGATACCCTCTTTATAAAAACATTCTGCTTTCAATTAACAAAGTTATTTTAACTTTCTGTGGCCTAACAAGTAGCTCTCACTCTAAGAAAGGGCTAATTCTTGCTTAGTTTTGAGAAATGTCTTATAAAGGCAAGCTTCTAATAGAATTAAAGTAATTAAGCATATAAGATTGTTTTGGGCTGATTTGGTGTCACAATTTTCTTGAAGAGTGTGACCAAAAGATTGAAATGTCATATAGTCCCTACTTTCATGTGATAAAAAGAATTGTAATAAAAAGAATTAATAAAATTAATAAAAAGAATTTGGTTTGGTCCCCCATAAAAAATTAGCCAGGGGTTTGACTTTTGTACTATAAATGATTGATGGCTATCAAGCTATCTGGGACTAAAGCTAATACATTGAGCTACAGTATGACAATAATGAGCTGTGACAGTCTAACTGACTAAGGGAAAGTTTCACAGAACTGGGTGTCTGGAAGGAAGACATCAAAGTTGACAAATGACTTCTAGCTAACTTGCTTCCTTCTGCAAGGCATGTTCCAGTGTTGCTGAGAGACAGAAGTTAAATGGAGCTAGACAGAACTGAACACACTTCAGTAAATATCTTGCTGATAGGATGATTTACCCACCAGAAAGAGGGAATAAACATTTTTAGGAAAACTTGAATGAAATCTTAGTCTTCATTCAGACAATGTGGGATTAACCTCACCTAATCATGAATTGTCTACTATGCAGCATCTACACTCTAAAGTAGCCAACACACTTTATGGTCCATGAAGAGAAGTACATGTTTCTAGGGCACATTTTAGATCCAAGGTTTAGGATAAACACACCTAAAAAGCATGTATTTGTCTTGCCAGATTTAAAAGGAAGTATAGGGTAACTAGTTTTGATGCCATTGCTTACAATGGACCCATCACAGATCTTCAAAAACTCTCAGAATCTGATGAACTAAACCACTGCCTATGGAATGCTCTGTAATTAGTTTTCCATTTTTACTATATTGATTTTTTTTAATCAGTGAATTTGATTTAATTTACTCCCAGATATTTTCTATGAACTAATTAATTAATTAGTTTGTGGGAGTAATGAAAATTAAAATATATATCTGATATCCTAGCTAGGAAGAATTTGACCACAATGCATTTAGACTGACCAGAAAAGTCTGATCAGCTTCTATGCTATATTAACTTTTGGCCAGCATAAATTAACAAATTGTTAACAAGAACATACTAATTAAATAAAAAGGTTTTGGCTTATAGTTCCTAGCATGATACTTATTATTCTTCCCCTATGATTTCTCCATTTCCCATATATAGTACTGCAATATTTGGTGGACACAAGGTTAACTAAATGCCTGAGACTGGAAGGTGCAGATAGCCTTGCATGTCCCAGCCCAGCCTCCCAGGGCGTCCCCCAACCCTCTCCTGAGTCCCAGCACCTCCATGTCATCCTGTTTTGGGGTCACCAGTCCCTGGCCCATCTACATGATGGATGTGTATGTCACATCCTGTCTCTGGCCCTGTGTGCCCTACCCATAACTGGTTCCCTCAGCAGAAGGAATCAGTGTTCCTGGAGCAGCTGGGCTGCTGGCAGTGCCTGGAGCTGTGGATGAACCTTTCCATCTCTGCCCCGCAGGATGGCACCTCTGGCGAGGGTACAGCCTATGCTGGGGTCACCCTCTGCTCCTTCCTGAGGGAGCAGCCACACCCTTGCTGCTACCTTGCATGTCATCTTCTTCAGTGTCCTCTGAGAGGATAAAACTTTGCTGGTCACTGCTTGCCATTGATCTGTGTAAGCTCTTTGTACAAGCAAGCACTGATCTTTTATTTCAGAACAAGTACACAGATGGAGCACTTTCACCTGAAATGGCAAAAGAAGAGCTCTCACAAGTCCAGGCTAGGACCTCAATTCTCAAATTCTCAATTTCCTAGGCTGTTTGAAACATCTCTTCACTGGAATGGCATCAGAAATGCCCGAAAAGTGTAGACAAGAAGGTTAGATGAGCACTGGGTGCTAGTGTGTTTGCAAGTTTGGGAAAAGTGGTTTGCCTGTAGATATGGGTTAGATCCTAACCTTAGCCATATCTTCGGCTCCCAGAAGGGGACAGAGCTGCAGGCACTGCAGTGCTCTTGATGCTTGGCGTGAATTGGTCACGCTGACTACCATGGGGGTTTCAGAGATGTGACTTCCAGAAGGTGGAGGTTGCACAGCAGAGGTAGTGAAGATCTTTGTTTTTGAATTACAGTTGCCAAAACATGAACCTGTTCTCAAGCATTTTCAAAATATTAAAAGATGGGCAACATGGCAGAACTTCTGTGGCACAGCTGTGTTAGAAAGAGCAGATACTGAAAAATAAACTCAAACACACAGAAACTACTGAACCAACACCGAAAAATGCTGAATGGCTGATATGGAACAGAAATTAATAGGATGGAGAAAAAAGAATGGTATCAGAAAGAACCATATAAACAGGATTATGTTTTTCAAGACCTGTAACTAGAAGGTTTAAATGGCTGGAACATATGGTACCATGGCAATGAGAGGCAAATTTCTTAACTGAGGAGAAAGTGCTTAGACTAGAAGAAGACATAAACAGGCATAGTATGACAGACCAAAGATCACCCTGGCTACCTTTCATGTATCCAACAGCAGCCACGAGCAAATAGAGAACATAAGAGCAAGGCTGGTACTTACACCTGATACTCTACCAGTCTGTAACCATCCTCATCTTGGGAACTTCCGTGTTTCATGTGATTTCTGCTTATTGTAACCTTCAGGAGTTAATTTTCAATTAACTTATAGTGGCCCTTTGAATTAATGGAAGCATCCAGACCCCATTGGCAAAGCAATCCCTATCTGGGGCCATCTTGCACCTAAACAATTCCTCTATGTTGTGTTTTGAACCAGGTTCCTATTTTCTTCATTTAAAGTTTTCTTTTTTTCTTGGAAAATGTTTTGGACAGCCTATTAGAGATGAAATGACTGTCTGTAGATATGTTGGACTGCCTAATGAGATAGGATTGCCTTTTGAACAGTATTCACTGAAACCTCAAATTTTTAAGCTGTTTGGACAGCAAATTTTAAATATTTTGACATTTCCCTGGTTTGAATATAATTGTTAGTCTGTTTTGAAAGTATCTCATTCTTCAGTGTTTCAGAAGGCAGACACAGTTCTTAGCACACCTTACTCCAGCCTAGATAAATCCTAAACATCTCTGGCATACAAGAGTTTTCTCAATCACTTCTAGGTTATTTTACTTTTTTTCCTTTTCTTGTTTTTCTTTTTCTTTTAATGTGAGTCTGGTTTAGACAAAATAACTCTTTCCTAGGTAACATTGTTATTATGTCACACCAGTCGGGTTTTAAACAATGCATTAATCAATTGACATTTCAGAATGGTCAGAAACTTCAGATGCTGTCCATAATATTTTCCATCAATGAATTGAATAGTGCAAGGAGAAACTAAAGTTGCATTTCCCTTTATATGTGATTTATCTAAAAGATAACATAGATTTTAACAGCAGTTCAAGAACATCTAAACACTTATTTCCATGTAAGATGGTAATAAAAACCTAGTAATCCAGAAAGTAAACTTGCTTGAATTCATCCAACAGGAAAATTAAATGGGAATGGTAAAGTAATATTTGTTTACAATAAATAGTTTTCTTATTTATTCTTTCTTCCTTCTGTATTTGATGGTAAGTTAAAAGCATTAGGTAAAGCTGTCTTTATAATAGAGTTATCCAAAGATAACTTGACAACAGACCTCCTCTGTTTAGCATAACTGAAACAAGCAAATGTGCATTTTAGCTTTTGTTGGGCTTGAAATACCCTTCACCAAAGCAAGACTTCCAATTTTGTTTCCATGACAATATGCGTGACTTATAAAAGCCGTGGATCTTTTTGCCTAAGAGATGTGACTAAACCAGCAACATTTGATTTGCCTTTAAGTCTGCTTTTTTCTTCTCAGACATGAGAAGACTTTGTTCAAAACATTTATTTATAAGAAGTTTTGCAGTCTAAGTTTACATATTGTCATTCTCTTTCACTTAATTTTCAGCATCTTCTGTGTAGGGATGTCTTCTTCTAATTTTGTAGTATTTAATCTAATTCTCATCTGTTTTCTTAATCTTATCAATACATACTTTCCCTGTCTTTAGTCAGACCGATTTTCTTTCATTTCAACTATTTTAGTGCTTCTTTACTGAACTACTTTTTACATTGAAGATTCCCCTCTCTTCTGGTTTGTTATGTAAACATAATAGTAGCTTTTTCTTAAAACAGTCTTCTCATACTTGTGTCTGCTCTCTGTATTATCATTCTCTTGTTAGCCCATTCTTGATCAGTTAACAAATTTCTTCCTTTAATATAGGGTCTGTTTTCAAGCCCTTTTTTTATACATAATGTTATTACTTTCACCCCCATCTGATTTCTTGAGTAATATTTTTGACAAATATTTTATTTTGAAAAACATTTCTCTTCCTATAACCTAATATAAAATTTCCATATAAAATGGAAATTCCACATGAAGACCAGAGTCACTGAAATTATAATTACTTTGCAAATTATTTTAAGACCATTTGTTTTTTCTTCTTTTTAGTTTTATTTTCTTTTCTTTTTCCATACTTTTAATTCTTCCCTTAATCTATCAATAAAATTTTCTTACTGTTTCAGCAAAACCTCTTACCAAAATCTGTAAAATTATAATTTGCTACAATTTCATATTTGTAAAAGATGACTGGAAGGGGAACACATTGTTACACTTCCACATGTACATAATTAGTCTACCAAAGTTACTTCTTCAAAACAATGCCTGCGAGATCTCACCAGAATTCAAAAAATTCTTGATAACTGAACAGAAATAATTGTGCTATAAAGTCTAGAAATTGTCACATTTCAGTGAGAAAGCCATCTGACTGCTATTTAGAAGAAATCTCTGGGGAAGGGTTTTTTTTTCCTCTTTATATTTCAGTGTTCCTATTGTTTCACAGAATCACAGAATTTGGTCATCCAAGGAATTTTCATCAAGCTCTGAAGCTCTGTATGTTACTAGTGACTTGTTAACCCATGATTCTGACCCAGGAAAGTGTTTTTATCTATGCACATTTTGCAGTTGAATCAAAATTCTCCAAAGCTGAGAGGGGAATATTTATATCTTAGCTTTTTAAAATGTAAGGCCATCACCCATTTTAAACTGAAGATTATAAAATAGTCTAAATTTTATATCATTTGGTGTATACTATTTATTTCTGCTCATCTAATTCATCCTTGCCTTTTTGAAAAATTAATTAAAATGCATTTTTCATGGCATAAATTAGGTACATATACTTAGGTATTTCTGTATTATTTATGCTTTGATTTTTGTATTGCTGCCTCCTCATGTACTGGAAAGGACGGAATAAGCATAAAATGGATTGGATCTGGTTCAAGTAGAAATGTCAGCTGTGATAGAAGTGGTGTATCTTGAATCAGCAGCAAGAAACTAGAGCTGCTGAGGAGACCAACAACTGGACCTTTGCCTTTTTGAATGATTGACAGACAAGAAAATATTTCACTAGATGTCCCAATATCCTTTTCAACACCTTGTGAACAGTGAACATCACAGATCTCCTTCTACAGACATGCTGATTTGTAGAGATAGCTCCTGTACTGTGAAGACACAGGATCCTTTCCTGTGTCTGGCAAAAACACCATCAATGTCTATGGACGTATGTCATGCCAGGGATTTCAGTTCAAAGCATGTCACTAAAATAAGGGAAATCTGATTTCTGGTTTGCGCCACATCCTACACATACATACATACATAATTTCTAGATGCACGTCATGGCTGTGGAGCTGGATTGCCTTAGAAGTTGTCATTTTGTTCTGTCAAAAATGTACAAGCATTTGAGCACCTCAGCGCTGGAGTTTCTTTGAACAACAGATCTTCTTTGGTGGCTGTTTAAATCACTTTTCCATACACAAGAAAATAAGTTTTATCCAGTGGCATCATTATCTGTTATTATTTGCACTTAGTACACACAGTGCAATCTCAAAAACCCCTGAGGAGGGCACCAACAGCAATGACTTGGGACGCAAAGTATTTGTAATTGGTTGCATTTCTAACTCCTGATCCTAAGGCCAGTGTGTACTGGACATCGTCTGTAACAGTTCCATTGAGTTTCAAAAGGAGGTGTGTCTACTGTACATATCCTAAATAAAAAAAAAATATACATTCTTCTTGCCTACCTCTTTGGAAAAATTTCCACCAACCATGGTTTCTTTGACCTGCAAATATTAATGCAAGTTTAGAACAGTTTGATGAGTTTTCATGCAGGATACTTTATGCTGTCCTGTTCCTCTGTGTGCAATAAGAGAAGCTGGAATGGATTTTTGAAATGGTTAACAGGACATTTAGGGCAATGGAGAGCCTGTGGGAGATTGGCTCTCAGTACACTAAATCGAGAGTTAGAAGGAAAATGATTACTGCCTATAAATATAAAGATCAGTGTAGGAGTAGAGCTGTTTAAACTAAGGGGCAGCAGTACAGCATAGATGAAGAGAATTTGGCATGAATTAATTCCAGGTTTGAAATTCAAAGAAAGATTTTAGTACTCAAAACGTTCAGGTTCTGGAAGAATCTTCTAACAGTAACAAAGTGAAAATGTGTTAGCTTGATTGAGTTATGAAAGAGATTGTGTTATAGGATTGCTTGAGGCAGTTGCAGTTGGATTTATTAACCAGGAAGTTGTGCTTAGTTTTCCTTCCTATTCTTCTGGTATGTTTCTTGGCCATCTCCATGTTTTTTGGCCATCTCCAGATTCAAAGTGTGAGAAAGCAATACCTGTAAGAGCTGTGTGACTGCAACATGAACAAAACCATTAAGAGTAAGGAATTTTTACAAGATTCTTGTTCTTCTCTGAGGTTAATCCAGTCCATGGCCTGTTGGACAGCAATAATAGAGAGACTTATTGCAGACATGCCTATAATTTGCTATCTTGACCAGTACATAAATATGTACTCTTAACCAAAAAAGTTGAAAATTCAAGTTGGTGTTTCTAAACACTGCCCATGTTGAATAATATGTAACATCTCACTTTGGAAAGAGGTTGCTGCTTTGCTGCAGATATTCACTGAGCTTACAGCTGTGAAGATGTTAGGTCATCAAAGGACAATCTGACTTAAACCTGCTGAAGAAGTCCCAGCAAGTGCAAGAGATTTCAGCCAGCAGTGTTGAAACATTCCACTATGAAGAAAAAAGGGTCTCATCTAATCTAACTTTAGATGTCTACAATAGAGCCACATACTGCTCTGAGTTTCCTCTTCATCAGTAGGGAGGAAATAAGTATTTATTATATATAAGGGGGGAAAAAAAAGCATCAAGGCACAGTACTCCTTCTAATTCTGTGTCCTTTATTTTCAAATCGAAGTATTCCAAGCATAGTAAATTGGAAAGCATGTTAACTGAGTGGTTTAGAATTCCTTTTTAGTTAGATTATTTTTCAACCTGCTTGAAGCAATGGAGTAGACAGCAAGAGATAAAAGAACTCGTAATGTTATTGCCACTAAGAAACAAATAAGACAATTAAAATACATACCCATGCAGAGTTGCTATGCTTTACATGGACAGCATTTTGAAAGTTTAGATTCTCTAAAGGTATTTATGCACAAACTTTCTTGTAATGCTCCAAGAATTTAGAATTGGAAATTGTAGATGCCAAGTTATCAAGGGTGACTTCAATCTGTATAGGAAAAAGCAATATCATCTGAAAATAGCTACCACTGAGAGCCAAATAAACAGCTTTTTTGTTTGGTTTTTTTTTAAGTTTGAGCTTGAAGGTATTAGGAGCTACAATCACCCAGGTTATTTTCACATGAGATGCCAGTGGAGTGGGGTATTGATTTTTAGTTCAGTTAAGCTAATACTATAGGTCTTGTCCCCATGCTCTGTAGGTAAAAAAGGTTCCTGGTCCACATCAGTACATTTGTTTATCTTGTTTCTACAAGGTTTCTTACCTTCTGTATTTGGGCAATCTCAGATGGATTTTTATAATTTAGTTTTTCTAGAAGAAATGAGAGAGCAAAAATGTGGGCTTTTAACTGGGGGGAGAAGGCAGTTTGCAAGGAGAGAGATTTTGATAGCAGCACTGTTAGGTAAATAATGTCTTAAATATTTGAGGTGTGGCCTGAAGGACTTGCCTGGGAAGGGCAAAAAGGCAAAGTCTACTGATGAACAGAGAAAAAGAACCACTAGCATTTTAATGACAAAGAGAGTTCTTTGCCTGGCATTTTCTATCCTGGCTAACCAGATAATATACCTGCCAGAAGTAGTGTGAATATTTATGATTCTTTTGGACAGTAAGCATATATGTTACTATCCTGATCCTGTTCCTTTTGAAGTCTGTAAAAAATCCTTGGTAACTTCAGAGGGTCCAAGAACTTAGAAACCCACCAAATGGAGAGATTCTTGACTGGAATATGGGCTCCCGAGGGAAGAGTTTAAAATTCTCATGGATCTTCCATCAGGATTTCTCCAGTGGTATGATAGATGTGGTTGATATGTTGGTGGGTACTGATTTTCTGAGGAAAGAGAAGAATCAGGAGGTGAATTCTAGGGAATTTAGTGACAGTATTTAGTATGTAATACATGCAAGACTATTAGTACCAGCCTTTGTTTTAGGTGCAGGCTACAAGCATATGAGGGAGTCACACAACAGTGCAGTGCAGTTAACATGCAATGAATTTTGTGAAGGACTTTTGATCCTTGAAAAGGGCCAGATAAATTTTAAGGATGATAAGAATTACTCTAGGGATGTAATCAGTGAAACTCACCTGAAAACACAAAACAAAAGCAACTCCTTAAAATCCAAGTCTACCCTGACTTTGAAATACAGTTTTCACAAAGTCCCACATAAATACTTCCTAAAGATGTGAGTGCTGAGATAAATTTAGAAATACATTTTTTACACTTTTGTATAGCTAGTTAGCAGGGGTCTTGCCGTGCTTGTCCCTTTACAGTGAAAATTGATGCTAAGTTACCTGTCAACCTTCAAGAATGTGTCTTGGGCTAAATTTTCTAATAAACAAAAAGGTTACATTTTCAGAGAGGTATTGCACTGAATATATTTATTAATGAAAAAGAAGCTGGTATGGCAGTGGCTGAGTAAGCCAGACTGCAGCAGATGTGTTTCTACAGTGTTGTCCAGCTCAATCAAAATTGCAAAGGCTGGTAGACAGAGGGGTGGGGTGAGGAACATCTTAAATCAAAAAAACGTCAGCTGGGCCCCATGTCCTGATTGAAACATTTACACAGATGAATAACCTGTACTTAAAAACATAAAACCTAATGAATAAACGACACTTAACCTATTGCAACTGTGAGCTCCTATCCTCTATATTTTGAGTTCTGTCTCATTCAGCTTTGTCAGAGGAGGATGCTTTCTGAAGCAGCCAGCTCTGCTCAACAGGCAGGGAGTGCTGTCTCCATGATAACCTCTTAGAGCAGCAGGGGACAGAACATCACCCTTGCCTCTTCTGTTCTGCTAGTTTGGGGTATGCATTTTGTAAAAAACAAAAATAAAAAAATCCTCTAACACTGAAAAATTGAAGTAAATTTTTTGTTGCAGCAAAATAATGTAAAAAATATTGTTTGCCTTCTCTCTCTGCTGAGGCTTCCTGACTGAGACAGGTTTTATCCTAAACATGTGTGCTGGGCCTCCTTCCACCATGGCCGGTGCCCAAGGGAGCAGGCAAACAGACATTCAGATGTGAAATACTTGTTTCTACAATTTTTCCTTCTCTCCCTTCCATATATTTCTCTTTTAAGTGCCATCATCTTGAAACAATAGGCCCATCAGCCGTACAGTAATTCTGGGCAGAATCACAAAAAGGCTGCTACAGAATGCAATCAGCAAGGAAGCCAATTGGGGTGTTTAATTAATGGCAATGAACATGGCTCTGTTGACTGTGTCTTATCAAGCAAATCTGATATTGCTTATGCTTGGATTAAAGGCATGGTTAATACAAGTTATTGATGTAATATCTTTAAATATATGACATTCTGATAAAAATTAAGGGTGTACAAAATCAATACAACCAACTCCAAACAAATTAAAAACTAGCCAAGTAATATATTGCAAAATATAATTATATATGTAAATTGCAAATCATCCACTGGGGTATTTTTAGCAGGTCCTGCAGAGATCTTCTCTTTGCTGAATCTTGTGCAATGTCTTTATAAAAAGTGAGAGAAAACATAGTATCAGTCAATGAGGTGGATGCAATCCCTACATGACTGAGGGGTTGCAGGGGTTGAAACAACCTAAAACATCCCACCAAATGGGAAACTGGGAGATAGACCATTAACAGTTGAGAATCATATTGATTACAGTGACCATGAGATCGTAGAGTTTAAAATCATGAGTGAAATGAAGAAGATAAATATTAGAATCACAACCCTGGACAGGGAGAACAGATTTTGGCTTATTCTATGATTTTCTTGGCAGTATCCAATGGGGAGCAGAGGACACCAGGGCACAGGAGAGCTTGTTGAATTTCCTCAGAGAATAAAATCCCTCTATTCATACGTGCAGGAAGGTGAGCAAGTGTGGCAGAAGGTCAGCATGGATTAACAGGGACTTCCTGAACGAGCTCAAACACCAAAAAGAAGTACATGAAATGAGGAAGAAGGAATGGAATTCTCAGGAGGAATGTAAAGATGGTTGCTAAAGAATGCAGGTATGAAGCTGAGAAAGCCAAAGCTCACCTGAAGTTGGGACCAGTAGTGAATGTAAAGGACAAAACAAACTATTTCCCTAAGTACAGAAATGCAGCAAAATGAAGGCAGAGGAAAATTACTTCTGTGGGGTTTAAGTACATGAATCCCAGCACTGGTAATTTTTAGATGGATCTGGCGATTTTTAGATGAATCTGGTGATTTTTGGTGGATCTGGCCCATTTCTGTTGTAAATGTTATAGTGGGTACAAAGATACAGTAAGCTATATCATGCATACTGGAATATTTGTGTCTTTGGACAAATAAAGTGATCAATAGGAAGCACACGATGCAGGTAGCAGTTCCCAAGGTACCCAAATACGTGGATGAAATCTGCCTACTGATACATACTTTGCATACTTTGAAAATGCAAACTGATCCATCTACCTACCACTACCAAGCACAGGACCAAACTAAAATTTTCAGGCATCTTGTTCCTCTTATTACCAATAAAGCCCAACAAACAACCACAAACCAGTAAGTCATTCCACTAAGGATAGCAGAAAGAATGCAGTCATCCTCCACTCTCCAAATTTTGCAGACAGATAAATACAAAACAGTGAAACAAATACCAAACTTTAATAAAAGACTGGATTATATGGAAGAAATCATACTCAAAAGAGTTATTAAAACTCTATAGACTCTGGGACTAATCTTTTCAAGTGAATTTTTAAAATTATTTTTACATACTAAAAATCAAGAAAACAATGAACCTTCCAAGTTAGTTGGTCTGGCACAAAAATTTTGAAATTAAGTAGCTTCCTCCAAGAGGCAGGGTTACAGTTACAGTACTGGCAGGGTTTCAGAAAAAAAGATAGGAAAGCCCAAGAAAACAAAGAGTTGATTTGTCAGGGGTCATGGACTGCCTAGCTATTACTGAATTTCTCTGTAGATAGTCTAACAGAAAAAGGAGGATTTTGCAGTGCTGTAATTCATGTTGTCTTCTTTTTCCACCTTACTTATTTCAGAGCTGACAGGAATTCATAGGAATCCTGTAGTATGCTGCTCAGCTGGAGGTTAGGCAAAGAAATACAGATTTAAGCATGCAGTATTGGAAACCTTTCTTAGAAATTTGGACTAAGCTTTTCCTTTATGAGATCTAAGAGACAATAATTACTATGAAAAGGTCAAAATCAGCTAACAGCTAAAATTAGATATCAAGAAGTGAAACTTGTTACCTGTTACTTTTGAAAATGCTTGTGAGGAAGTCTTTAAAGGCTAGTGCTAGTACTTCTTAACTTCTCAACACTTGCTGTTGCAGTTGTCTTCACTGCAAGCAATTTCTTTCATTTCACTTTCACTTACAAAGGAGTAGTCTCTCCCCTAGTAATTTTCATTACTTCTCCATAGATTTCTATTTTTAGGAACTCTCCAAGCAGGTTTGAACTATAGCTGTGAAAAGTAGACAAAATTCTACTGGATTACAAAGTTTAGCTAAAGATTTGGCTTAAACATCTAAAATTAGGGAATAAGAAGTAAAAAGCCTGGTTCTAGGGAAGAAACCTTTTGTATTTAGGTGGAAATCAGCATCAAAATGTCTTTCTATTTCAGTCAGAACTCTGCTCCTCAGCAACAGAGAAGAGCATTCCCCTCCTTCTAGCTCTGAGAGTAAAGAGAAGAAATTTCTCCTCTTCTGCCAAAAGAAAATATCCCATGAGTGAAGAAATAAATATATGAGTAACAGACCAAAGATGTTTGAGTGAGATAGAAAAACCAGAAGATTCCAAGAAATGATGTGATGGAGAAGGATGGAAGCAGTGAAGGAAGATAAATCATAGACAAGTTGGTACAAACCATTAGGAAAATCCTCAAAACCTTTACAATAACCTACCATGGACAAAAGAGGTATGACTATTGAGAAAGATAAAAGGCATCAAAGCCACTTTATATTGCAGTAGAGGCATTTCTGTACCAAATTCTGCATTCTAATAGTTGATAACATTTCATGGAAAATTGTGAAACAAATCTGAATGAACAGGAAAGTACACAGGGTATCTGGTTTTAGATCGGACCTCCATGCCTGATACACTCATGGAACAGCTGGGAGAACATCATTAGTGGTAGTGCTTGTGGTTTTGAGTAATGTTTGCTTTTTAATAAAGCTTGACTTGATTATGCTAATTAATAGAAAAATGTCAGAAGAATCTATTTTTCCAGTTCCAGACTTGAAAATTTTCTAAAATGCTAGACATTACATCAGAAATTTTTGAACCCTCTGGAATTTTTAGTTTTCCTTTTTTTACTTTTTCATCAGCTGAAGTCCATGCTTTTCAGGTGCTTGAAAATAATAACCTCTATGCAGCCATTTTGTTTATTCCACTACCCACAGTGCCTTCCATTGTGCATACACCAAGATACCTGCTGACCTGACAAGGGTTTGTTAAGGTCAAGTGCTCTTTTCAGAAATCTCCTCTTGAGTCTCTTCACTCCTGCTGTTTGTATCTCTTTCCATTTTCTTCCAGCATGATAATAATGCAATGTTAAGAGGAACAGTGCAGGTGAAAAACAGAGTGGATATAAATCTGCTATCTTAATTTTAGATGTAGATGGTGATTCAGATACCCCAAAAAAATCTCTTGAGGCTGTAATTAGCCTTTTTACACTGAGCAAGTCAAGAACTGCAAAATTTTATTTGATTAGCTTCTAGCTGCCAATTTTTACCTTTCATTATTGTTGTGTCCTGTTTGAGTTTGAGGCTTTTGTGGAAGCTGCTTCATGTCAACATCAACAGGAGGTGAAACCCCACATGCACCACCATATAAGGCCCAGATTGAAAATAGAGATCTTGCATTTCTGCAGAAGAGGAAAGTGACAGGAAAGAAAAAATGAGGACTTCTGTAATGAAAGGTGAATCTCTTGCTGGAGGAGCAGGCACAGTCAATTTCTTAGGAATATGCTATCTGAAAACCTACAATAGCTGAAAAGCCCCACCAGCATAAGAAAGCAGACTTGGTTATCACAAGATTGAGGTTATTGATTGAAATAAAGTAAATCCAAACCCTGACAAGTTTTAAAGCAACAAAACTTTTGACAAGTGTCAAAACAACAAGAAGTACAGAAATATATTTTTTTTACAGAATCCAGTTATTTTCCCTATTTAGTACCTAATTTAAGCACAGCCTCATTAGAAATGTAGGTACTTTGATTGAAAGAGAAGGTGATCTCTGCTTAACTGCCTGTAGTATTGAAATGGTGGAGATACAAACATACCAGCTAGAAATTCCGGTCATGGACTAAAATGACAATAAAAAAAGTTTCTAAATCATAAAGGTAACAATTTATAATGTTTTGCTGAAGTATTCACTTTCTATAGAAACAATGGACTTCCTTTGAACAAGACCATTTTTCTCCTGCATAGAGGTATGTTTCCACAAGAGCTATGCTAACCATCAAAATTTTCCGATTTTCCACTATCTTTACATATTGACAATTTATCTGTTTGTCCATTAAAGCCATGACAGGAAAATAAGAGATTTGGAAGGTTCATTTAAATATCAGGTGGTTTTTTGGAATTTTTTTGAGAATAAAAGTGAAGCTGAGGGAGGAGAGGGAGAAGAGGAGGCTAGAAATGTAACTTCATAATTTTCAAGGATGGTACCAGTTCATTTTTTACTTGAACACTTCCAGAACCTGGGCTAAGTTTGTTTTCTCACAGCCTATTCATATCCTGTCTCCTACAGGGAACACTGAGAAACATTGAACCCTGAATATTTTTGAAAAGCTGCTCCAGAGCTTTAGAAATTCTTGTGTTAATGGAGGTACTCAATGTTCTGACTTTTTTTTCTCAACTTGTTCACTCCCCAACAATCTTTTCACTGAAACATTGCTATGATGAGAAAAGGAAAAATACTCAATTGAACCCTGTAAAATACTCTGTAGGAATGTCTGGCATATGAGTGTCTAGGCATAGGGGACTTGAATCATGCTTAATCATTGTATTCTGAATGCAAAAGTGACAGAAATTGCTGCTAAATAAAAACATTTGGTCCTAGTAAAATTTAGTTCTGGTTTGGGTACAACAGACTCAGAGAGAAATATGTGCGAGTTAATAGCAGCAGTGATGGAAGTCTAGTGATAATGCTCCATGAAGACTTGTCATGATTTGACTTCTGAATCTTCGATGTATTGCCCAATTTCAGTGCAATCTCAATCTTAGAACAGAACCTACAGCTTTCTATAGATAACAATATACTTTTTGTAGAACAATTCTTGACAATGATGTACTCTTCTGTTGTAGTGACATATTAGTTTGGTCTGTTTCTCACACAAATTCTACTCATGAATATTTAAATGATAGTTAATTACTCCTTAATTCACACACTGAAGACTAAAAAACCTTGATAAAATCATATAATCCACCAGAAGCACAATTTTGGATGCATAACAGCAAATAGTTGCCTTTTTCTTTTCTTATGTTAAAGACACAAGAAATATTGAAGCATTTTAGTTTGCTTGATATGATTTCATTTTGTATGCGAAAAAAATAATAGCTGGATATTGATAAATTACTTTCACTATTCTGCTTGTTTGGAAGGAAGTTGATTGACTTGTTAGTAGACAATTGTCCATGAATATAATTAAGAATACATGGATGTTATTATAAATATGGGTCTGACATTTATGTTGGTGTAAGTCTGGATATACGCTTCTGAAATTAATGGAGCTGCACTGATATCAATCCCAGATAAATTAGGTCAAGAGAATCCCAAAAGGTAAACAGAGCTGCATTCTCTGATATATGGAAAGAGTCTAAAAACAAAGTGGAATTATGGATCCGGCATTTGCAATTGCACAAGTAATAGCTGTGAAGATACAATGGCATGGTCTTCCATGCACTGTAGTACCTACAACACAAACTCCGTCCAGTTCCTGAGTGCACTTTTGAAAGTTTGCAGTGCTGCATGTTCCTTGCAACAGTTAGATTGATCTTACAGAGATTTGATGCCACATGTTGTTATCAAGAATATCTTGTGTTTTCAAGGATACCCATACTTCTTAAAAGGTCTGCCTTGCCTTACCAGTGGTGAAAGAGACCTAATTTCCAAATCCCTTGAGTCTTTATAGATTTTTACATGATTGAAAATCAATGGAATAGTACCCTACATTTTCTTTGCACATCTGCAAGTAATTATCCAGTGTACAATGCAGGGGCAATTCAATCAAAGTGGACAAGAAATAAATTTCATCCCCATTATCCTTTTAACTTTGGGTGCTTTAAATCTAGAATGAGTTTATAAGACCTTGTGGAACCAAGGCAAATGCAAATAATGGATTAGTTTTTGTCTCAGATGTAGTGAACAACATATTCCTTTCCCTTGTCCTTAGGGAAAATTTCCTGCCATATAAAAAAGACTGCTGAGCCTGTACCCAACAGATTGACCTCTTCCCAAGCTAGTTTCTTGAGCTTGGATATGACATTACGTGCAGGGTGTCAATGGCAAGGTTTTGCCATCCAGGGGTGGCCTCTCTTGAGGTCAGAGACTGCCCTGTGCCAGACATGGACAGTTCAAGCCAGCTCAGCAATGGATCCACTGCATGCCAAAGCTAAAGTCAATCAGAGGAATTTGTGGTGCCTCTGTGAGGACATATTTAAGAAAAGGCAGAAAACACAAAGTGTAATGGAACATCTGAAAAAGAGGGGTCTTGACAACAAGACCACAGCAGTAAGGGATGCTCCATGGTGGAGCTGGTCCCATCCCTGAAGGAACTGTATGGGGGACTTGCACTGGAGCAGGTACTTCCCTGAAGAGACTCTGGCCCATGGAGGAGTCCACACTGGAGAAGAAGAAACTAAGAAGGAAGAAGCAGTGAAGTAAAAAAAAGGAAAAAAGCAGCATAAATGAGCAGCTGCACACTGGCCTCGGGAGCCTGCTTCATCGGTTGCCTCGCTGTCAGAAATGAATGTAAGCTGCAGTGAAAGGAAGGGGAGTGGAGACTGGGATGCAGGGAGGAGAGGTGTCTGCAGTGAAGTTGAACCTGCGAGTGGGAGAGAAAAGGAGTCTTCCCTAAGTGTTGAGATGTTTGTCGTTTTTGTTTCCCAAACTCCAAATCAGCAATTAAACGTTTTAAATGAAATTCATGAGGTTGAGTCTGCTATGACAACTTCAGTTATTGGTGAATGATCTTTGTTTTGATACATTGTCTCATTCTTGTCCCTCCTATTTTCTTTCCATTCCCACTGTGAGAAGGGGAAGAGTGAGCAAGCTGTGGGTGCTTGGCGGCCCCGGAGCCATCCCACTACACACCAGACTTGGCAAAGCATTCTGTCAGCGGTGGTACCAGCGGGACAAGGTTTGCACTCGCCCCTCGTTGCCGATAATTTGACATGCACCTACGAATCTTTAAGGCCTTTCCCTTTGCCCATGATTATTGTGGATATTATGCGTGGAAGATAACCAAAGGAACCCACCGAAGGTTCCAAAGGCAGGGGTTTTGTTGCGGAAGCGCCAGGCCGGCAGCAGGAGCGGGCGGTTCCCCGGGAGCCGGGCGGGCGCCGGGCGCTGGCCGCGGTGCTGAACGGGACCCCGCCGTCCGCTCGACAGCTTCCACGGGAGCAACTGAGAGCTGAAACAACGGACACTGCCTGAAACTTTAAAAAAGTACCGTGTACTTAGAGACTACTGCAAGAATCATTTAGGAATAAATGAATTTTTTTCCCGACTTATACTTAACAATCCATATTAATGCTATTACACCATGGATATCAGCACCTGCCCACTCAGCTTGGGGTGATGTAAATATAAACATTTACACTTAATATTTGCAGATTTTCCACATTACTGACATTTTTCTATTTGAAAGTGCCAGTGCTTTTTGGAAAGAAATGGGATTAACACCTACCACAATTAAATCTATTTGTGGAACAACCAAATGGAGCTGGGAGAAAACAAATTAATCTATGTATCATAGATTCATGGTGTTTAGCATCAAAAAAGGTGCAAGATTACTCAGCCTGACACTCTGCATTTCATAAATCCTCACATTTTATCTACTTACCCCTGCCTTGAACTCAGATATTGGTGCGGTTAAAACTGCCTTGGGAAAGGAAGGTAGGCCTGATTTTTTTTTTTTTTTTAAGGGAATATTTTTCCCCCTTCCTCCAGTATTATTAATTTCTCTACTAGGGAAGAGAACTTGGTACTTTCTTTACAAAGAAAACATATTCAAGTCACTTTATAGTACCCTCCTTG
Organism: Thryothorus ludovicianus; assembly: GCA_013397245.1. NCBI lineage: Eukaryota > Metazoa > Chordata > Aves > Passeriformes > Certhiidae > Thryothorus > Thryothorus ludovicianus. The sequence continues at coordinate 386,872 of VZTB01011136.1, forward strand.
CTAAAAATAGGCACTTAGCTCTTTAAGTCTTTCATGATGTATTTGCAGTTCCTTTCTGCCCTTTCCTCTAATTTTTTAGCACCAATTTTTAAGATGTATGTAGCACACCTGGAGGTGGCACAGCAACGTCACCAATACTGCATGAAGAGTTAAAAACATTTCCCTGTTTCTATTCACTACTTGTTTGCACATTCACCATTTGTACTACCTCTTTGTGCCACAGGATCACAATGAGAACTCAGATTCTTGCCTACTGTGACTCCACAATTTATTTTAAACTCACTATTTTTCATCTGAGAATTCAGTATTCTGCAGGGATAGCTGTATCTTGCTGTATTAAATTACAGTTTGTTTGAATAGACAGGTCTACCAGCTGACCCAAATCATACTGACTTATCTACATTCACTGTTAGTTACCATTCTGCCAACCCTCATGTCATCTGCAGCTTTTATTAATGCTGATTTTATATTTACTTTTAGGTCACTGAGGACAATGTTGAATACTGTGAAATTTAGTCATAAGGAAATCCATCAGAGACACACTACCCTGGGATGATTCCATATTGACAGACAATGTTGCAGACTATAATTTCTGAGCCCCTTATTATGCACTTTGCAGGTACTGTGTGGTCCTAATTGTTTAACAGAATGGCATGATGTGCTAAGTCTTACTTTTTACTAAAGCCTACATTAAATCATCTCAATTCCTTCAGCAAAGGAATTCTTATGTCAAAGATGTAAAATGACCTACTTTTGCATTAACTCAGATTTTTATCTTCTTACCTTTTAATTCCCATTAAAGATAGTTTATGAAAGATTTCATTACAAATATTGTGTGGTTTTATTCTGCACTGCTCTCATGCTAAATTGGCATTGTAAAATACTCTTCCACTCTTACTTTCATTATATATTCCCATGCTTTAACATTTCCTTTAAGCAAATATTCTACAATATTCTTTCTACTGTGATGAGCTATCTTCTACACTGTATTATTCAGAGCAGCCAAAGCTGACTCACGAAAGATTCATTATTTGTTGTTCCATAACTGCTGCTATTTACACACATTTCCTATGGGATGTTTCCACTCTTCAAACCACAGAGAACTCAGAGACTGAGTGCAAACTGGATACTAAAAGATAAGAGGTGAAATAAGGACTGTAGTGATACAACCATGAAGAAAGTCACATCTAGAGGTCTGTACCAATAGAGAGTAAAGTGGGAAAAAGATTTAGGCAAGGAAGTTAATAATGTTTAGACTGCAATATTAGGATATAAAGTTTTCTTCATAGCTCCTGAATGTCAAGGAATTGCTTGGTTTTGTCTGGTAGAAATGAAGCTTGGTGTTTCAGGCCAAAATTATACACACTGTAGCATTTTAAAAGTGAGCATGAATATTTACAGTTTAAAGGTTCTAATTTAGACGTGAAACAGTAAATCAAGGACATTTTGAGAAAAAGCAGCCAGTCAATCTTCAATAAGCCCCTGAACAACCAGAGACTTTTTTTCAGCACATATGGTTGTCTAACAGGGTGCCTCAGAACAGTGGGTGATATTATGTGCCATATGTGCTGCTATACCAAAGAATGATTTGGTTTCTGGTAACACTAAACCCAAAGACTAAAATATAAAACTACCTAGGTCTTCTTAATCAATATCAGCAACTTCTTATTCCATCTATATTTAATTGCATTCTTAGTGGGCTGAAAGAATGCCTTTTAGCTGTCAACAGAAAATATGAGGAGGAATGGTTTACATAAATAAGACAAAACTTTCTAAATTTTAAAGGATTCATTTGATTATTGGAAACACTTCACTGGAAAAACGTCAAAGAAGAGTGACTAACAAAGCAAGCAATGTGGAGGTTCTGGTATTTGGTCTCATACATTTAATAGAAAGGCATAGAATTTATCTTCAACACCCATAATATGGTAAGAAATATTTTCCTGACCAAAACTAATTTGGTATCTTATATCTAGAAATTCATACACTCAGAGAGCTCCAAGTTCCATCAGGTCTCTAAAACATCTTTGCAGTAATGAATTTTGAATCACAAAATCATAGAATCATTGAAGTCAGAAAAGACCTGGAAGATCATTGAGTCCAGCCACTAATCCAGACCCAATTTTCAACACGGAACCATATCTCCAATTGCCACATCCACACACCTTTCTAACTCTTCCAGAGGCAGTGATTCTACCACTTTCCTGGGAAGCATGTTTCAAAGCCTGACCACCCTTTCTTTCGATGCAGAAATTGTTCCTAATATCCAATCTAAGCCTCCTCTGGTGCAACTTGAAGCCATTTCCTCTTATCTCACTTGTAACCTGGGAGAAGAGGCCAACCCCCACCTGCTGCAGCCTCCTTTCAGGTAGCTGTAGTGAGTAATAAGGTCCCCCTTGAGCCTCTTTTTCTCCAGGCTGAACAACTCCAGCTCCTTCAGCTGCTTCTCAGAGGACTTGTACTTCAGACTCTTTCCCAGCTCTGCTGCCCTTCTCTGGACTCACTCCAGCCCCTCAATGTCCTTCTTGTAGTGAAGGGCCCAGACCTGGGCACAGCACTCAGGGTGTGGCCTCACCAGTGCCCAGTGCAGGGGGACAATCCCTGCCCTGGTCCTGCTGCCCACACTGTTGCTGACACAGGCCAGGATGCCATTGGCCTTCTTGGCCACCTGGGCACTGCTGGCTCATGTTCAGCTGCTGTCACCCAGCACTCCCAGGTCCTTTTCCCTGGGATGCTTTTCAGCCCCTCTGCCCTCAGCCTGTAGCCCTGAAGGGCACTGTTGTGACCCAAGGGCAGGACCCAGCTCTTGGCCTTGTTGAACCTCCCACCATTGGCCTCTGCCATGGATCCCTCTGCAGAGCCTTCCTGCCCTCCAGCACATCAACACTCCCACTCAACTTGGTCTCATCTCCAAACTGACTGAGGGTGCACTTGATTGTGTCATCCAGATCACTGATAAAGACATTGAAGAGAACTGATGGGTTCCAATACTGAGCCCTGGGGAACCCATTTGTGACTGGATTCCAAGAGTGCTTAACTATTCACCATCACTCCATGGTTCATCCATAACTTCATTGCATGGGTTTAAAACTTTCATTGCATGAATTTAAAACTTGGCCCAAAATTTTCGGAATTCATTTGGCTTGCATAATTATTCCAAAACAACTTGTGGAATCTGATTTCCAAAAAGCAAGTATTCAATCACTGTGAAATTGAAAAATGTTAGTGGCTTCTTAGTTTGAATATTTTGTGGTGAAACACCTGCATCACCAGTCACTTCACATGTGAGGAAGTCTTTAAAGGCTAGTGCTAGTACTTCTTAACCCAACACTTGCTGTTGCAGTTGTCTTCACTGCAAGCAATTTCTTTCATTTCACTTTCACTTACAAAGGAGCAGTCTCTCCCCTAGTAATTTTCATTACTTCTCCATAAATTTCTATTTTTAGGAACTCTCCAGGCAGGTTTGAACTACAGCTGTGAGAAGCAGACAAAATTCTACTGGATGACCAAGTTCAGCTAAAGATTTGACTCTCCTGCCAAACACAGAAATCAATGAGACTTCCTGGACCGAGAGGAAGTTTTAAAGTAAACACATTAATGCAAGTGTGCCATCATATCTGCACTCTGCATCCATCCTCTGCTCTAAAAAATAAAATATTCTATACACAAATGTACTTTACAGATAAAGCTCTAAGAACAAGTGAGATGTCATATAAAAGATTTAAAAATGTAACAAAAGGCTCTGGATGTCAGAGTACAGTATAGGGTGGGTCTCTGTCGCTGTTGGTGTGCCCTTTGCTGTCAATCAGCTCTGCTAGTAAAATGAAGAGGTCACAACCTCACCCCTTTCAGCTGGCACATCAGAAGACCAAAGGAAGAACAGTTCACATGAAATGGTCTCACATGAAGAGGAAAATGCTATGTTGTCCATGACTCTTACTTTCAGACAGATCCTATCAGATTAGCTTTTCTCTCTTCTAATTTCCAGCAGCTGCTGGTGTTTGGTTATTCAAATGTACTTATTCAACTCCAGCACCAGTTACAATCACAAACAAGATAACACATCTCTTGCGTTTCTAGAAGCCTCATTGCTATGTTCAGGCACTATCACAGAGGTGTCCAACACCATGCTTAGACAATTTTATTCTGAGGTAAGATCTCCCTTAGGAGGCACCAGCATTCATTAGTTTGCTCTATTGTAATGCACATTACCTTTCAGGAAATGCATGTACTTTTGTTCTGGGAGGTGATGGGGTCAAAAGATTTGTTTTGTTGCAACTTACCTTGTAGGAAGGATATTATAACTATAGCATCACATTAACTAAAATTGTGAATAATTACAAAAGTGTAATAAGGAAGCTCTTGTAACATTGTAAAAACAAAGTTATGCATACCTTTAGTGAAAAATCTTGTCACTTCCAGGAAAGTAACAATAGCAATGCTTAAGATTCCCCTTGATAGACATTCAGAACAGGAAATACAGTCTATGCCGAGTGCACCGATTAGCTTTGATTGCCCTGAAAACATCTGGTAGCTCCCCCTCTAAATCCTCAGCCTCTGGCCTACTAGCTCCATTTAAGCTTAGGCTCAGGCCCAAGTCTTTGCCTGAACTACACTATAGTAGGTCTGTATCCAGCTCTGTTCCTTGATTATCCAGGCTTGCTGGATCCAAGGCCAGGGCATCAGCTGGACTTCCTGAACTGACCTCAAGCCTAACTTGTCACTTTGAATACGTCTGATCACTGGACTGTTGTTGGAGCCTGTTGCTGTCACCAGCCTTGCTGTTAGTCTTGTTTGGATAGTCTTGGATAGTCTGTGGTCATTGTTTCTACCTACCTGCACTGTGGTCAGCTCCTCATCTTCTCTCATGAAGTGACTCCCTTCATGTTGCTCCTTGACATAGCATATAGTTTACTATCTAAACCAGAGGCATGGGAATCGTGATTTTTAGTCCGTTCACAATTTTGTCATTGGATCCCAATTTTTAAAGCAGTCAATCTGAGCTTTTTAGTCTTTGGCCATATAAATAAGTGTTGCAGTTGGCTATTGATGTCTTTAACTTTTAAATTTTGAAGGGAGGATGCCGTTTAAGAGGCTTTAACCCATTTGCTTTCTGGATTAGAGACCTAGAACACCAAAATGTCTTAATCCAACCTTTAACTGGTAGGGGCTTAATTCTTCACTGTGCAGCATACTCTCAAAATGACTCAGCATTCACACTGGAAAAAAAGATACTGGTAGTTTTCTGTCAAATCTTATCCAACTTAAGCCGATTTCCTCCCACCTAAAATACCAAAGCAAGATACTGCACAAAGCACATTGCACTCCTTTTACAGGTCCCCTTTGGTGAACATTTGATGTGTTGTCTGGATTAAAGAGCAGGCCCACTATCTGTATCTGTAGGTGCTGAAGGCTAAAGTAATACTGTGTAGAGAAGATATCTGAGCCTTACTTTTGGTCTTACTTCTTGACTTCACAGTGTATGAAACCTGGAAACATGAAAGGTCTTTCTGAACCAGGATATCAACCAGAAGAGAAAGAAACTGTTCCATTTCAAGACTGGAAAAAAGCCTCTTGGTTCTTGTCAGATCAGACTTCTGCACTTAGGAGCTGTGATTTGGGAAGACAAGAAGCCATAAGAGTTCCTTTACCTATATCTACTTGATTCCAGTAGGTTGAACAGGGAGAGGTTCTGTATTAGATCAGGCCAGCTGGAGAAGTTTAGCTCAGTTCACACTTTAAGAAAACCCACTTTTAACCTTCAAGCCAACATTGGATTATTTAAGTTGTAGGAACTGACTGGCTTGTGTTGTATTGGACCAAAAAAAATAATTGTTTGGCAGAGGTGATAGCTGGTGTAGAAGAAAACCTTGCTGCAGGTAGAGACAACTGACCTCCAATGTCTGTGCCAATTGTGAGGTACTCTAACTAATCAATACAGGCAGAGTTTATGATGCTGGTCCAATACACTCCAGACTTAGTTATACTGTTTGGATGTTCTGGCTCAGTGGGTCAGAATGACCAAAAACATGTCAAGCAAAATAACCAGGCCTGCTCTTCTGGGAACCATTTTACAATGCCAAATAGAGGTGCCAATCATAAGCCTGTGCTGAGATTATCAGTGCGAACTTCCATCTTCAGTATTATACTATATATATACTATATATTATACTATATATTATATTATATATTTCACTTCATAAGCAGTGAAAAGGTTGCAATATACCTGTTAGGGCGGAATTCAGATTTATAAATGAGTTTATCTGATGTCAATTAGATAAATATATCTGAATATATCAGAATATTCTGCTTGGGGTCCTGTATGCCCTTTAGTCATGTCTGTCAAGACCATGCAAGAGTCTGCAGCACCTACAGGTTTCCACTGGATGCTTCTTTCTATGTAGCTAATAATTTTAATTGGATTAGCAGTGTTGATTATCTAAAATAATTCTTATGATATAAATGGGACTGTTCACAGCTCTCAGTTCTATGTTCTTAGATCTCTGCAAGCAATTCCAAGAAGCAATTCCAAGGACTGTCTGGTGTAAATCTTGTTTATCAACCGCCTATTTTAGGCTACCAATATATGCTTAGTACAAACTATTAATTGCCTGGAAATTGATGAATCTTAAAACACAAGACCAACTAAGCAGTTCTAGATTTTTTTGGGGTCACAAGTATTGTTATTAAATATATTATGCTTTATCACTAATGGCATGTTTATGTATAAATACCACTGAACAATTTCAATGATAATGACTATCTTTAAACTTTCATTTAATATTGTAGCATGAATGACAGTAGTTTTGCCAGCTCAAGACAATGTCAGGCACAACAAAACCTTGACAATCTCTGCAAGTTTAAATTGGTACAAAATCAGGCGTACACTCTCCCCTGACAGCAGTCTGTTGTAATGCAGGGGTTTAGTCTTCTCAAGTCATTAGGTCTTCCTAGGGTTTTTTGCCCTATTTTACTTCTAAATAAGATTATAAGGGGCTGGTTAATGTTTTTTGAAGCTCCACAGTAGAAAGTTACAAAGCTGTTTGTCATGTAATGTAAGCTGAGCTGTAACAATTCTACAGCAACTGTACATGTTTGAAAATCTGGATTCATAGGCTCACGGGAGCTTAACTTCACTGAAATCACCAGCTAAGCTCATTGAGACCCAAACCAGGAATTTTAGAAGTATTTCCATTTAGTTTGATTATTCTTCCGTGCAAGTTAAAACACTAAGGATTTGTTGTCCCACATTTGTCAAGTTAAAACTGCACGTTGTTACCTGCCAAGGACAAATGGTTGAATCATGGCAACTTCACTGTGAGCTACAGACCTACCAACTCCAGACCTCTGAAATGGGTTGAGATACTGCAGTGATAAGTTTATTTCCAACCATTAAGATCATGCTCCTATTGACATAGGCAAGAAGCGATAACAGCATGAAAACTACAGAATGTTATTTTGCAAGGTATTTGCTAATATATTAGAAAAATTGTTAATTAAAATATAACTAAAACTAATTAGACTTTTTTCCATATTTTTTTCATTGTTGGTGTTCACCTTTGCTAGTGCATGCTGTTCATTAACTTCCACTGGGTCCACCAGTACTAAGTTAAACTGAGTTTATTTGTTTGCATTCAAAGATGTTTTCGCATGTTTCACTTCTCTAAATACTCTCAGATTTATAAGTACTGCTTAGGAGATACCAATTCAAACAATTCCTGCACCTACCTTGTCATACTGGTTTTTTGTCCTGCTTTGTTCAGTGGGAGCATTGTCATTGCCATAGAAATCAGTATAAATAGGGCAGAATGTTTCACACTGCCATTCCAAAGAAAGTCTCCTTTGATACTGGTACTAAAAAAAATTAAATCCTCAATCCCCAACCTGGCAAGCTTTTGCTTCCCAACCTCTGTTTCCATGGCATTCTCAGCTGGTAGAAGGCTGAGAGCTAGTACAGTAAAAAAGAGACAGACCAGCTTGTGCAGTACTTCCCTAGCAACACCTACAGCCTGCAGGATACTGTTGTGTTAACTTCAACAAGAATAGAAACAGAATCTCTTTCTACCTTTTTTCTTTTTCCCTTTCAAGTGTGCAAACGGAGGAGAGAGATTGAATGGGCCCTAGCAATTGCTGACCTTTGCATTTATAGTGCTGCAGCAGAGCTGTAACCTTCAGCAGCCAGACAGGCTCCTGGTCTAATAAGCTGCATTTGTAATCATAAGAAGAAATAAATATCTAGTCAGAATACCAGTCTTACCTAGTTTTGAGTGAAATTTGTAACTATCTAATTTTGTGTTTATGTGTCACCTTAAGGCATGATTCTAACGCTTGGGTTTTTTTAAAGAATTGGATTATATATAAAAAGTTATTTATGCACTTTTTTTGTAGGTAACAGTTATAAAAAATTTGTTGTAATAATACTTTTTGTAATATTATACTTAAAAGATATTTAATCCAGTGGGGTTACATCAGTTGTAAATCAGTACACCTAAAGACTGAAATGGACTGTGCAGACAAATCAGTATATCTCCATGAGGTCCTATTAGATTTGTCTTAGTTCCACCAACACAGATCAGACTGTAGTAGAAGCTCTAAAATCATAGATCCCACTTATCAAGATCAAAGAGTACTTAAATTCTGTCATAATATTTGAATACTGAAGCTATATTCAAAGAAATGTGAAATGAGAAAGTGAACAGGTCCAGTTGTTGTGGACTCACGTTGTTGTGAGCTGTTGTGTTTCCTTTGCTTGTGACTTTCTGACACCTTTCTCTCAAGTGACTGAAAAGAATTGTGTAGCCATTTCCCTCCTGATAGCATAAAAAATAAAATTTAAATGTTTTAGGAAGTAAAGAGGAGGGAAATTGGGAAATTTTAATTCTAAAAGTTTGGTTGTTTGGAAGTCTGAAATTGCCAGGATGGGAACACTGCAGAAGAGAATACTGAGAAGAGATGCAATACTGCAGAAGTGTTAAGAGCTTTGCAAAGAGGACAAGAATGCCTTCTGTGTACAAACCAGGAAAAAAATGGGCTAAAATTGCAGCAGACTTAGATTTGACATTAGGTGTAGCTTTCTGAGAGTAAAGATAGCCAGTCTCTGGAATAGTTTAGCTGTCCTGAGGAACTATTTTGGCAAATGACTACCAGTAGTGATGACTGTAAATGAATAATTGATTATACTTTGGGCAGTAGGATGGACTTCCTGAAGCCTCTTCTCACTTGCTTTTTTAGTGATTCTATATACTTAAGATACCAAAGAGACTGATATTTGCCACACTAAACACCTAGTCAAACCACTTAAAATAGTCAAACAGAAAGCCTGTAAGCAATGGTGGTACATTAATTACTCTCTTTAGTAGAGTGAAGGCTGAGTATTCAACTTATTTGAAATATTCAGACAGAATAATTTCCTCATCTGTGGTACCTCCAATCTCTTTACTTAGAGTTCAGAAGACAAGTATGTTTAAGAACCTTTGATAAACAGATTGAAAGATATGTTCTCAAAGAAGCCCTACTTATTACTAACTTTTGGAAGGGAGGAAATCTTTCCGTTATTATTTTCATTCAATTCCCAGGCCATAGGCTCTGTGAATGCCATCTGATAGAATAAGGGCTAAAAGAAAGCTCTGAGGCTTAGGAGCTCCTGGCTACAAGAGTAGCTGGGAGCCAAAGGTGTGCTGTCTTGTTACCTTGTCTTATGTGAAATTTTTACATGCAGGAAGATTTCCTGTGAAAAAAAATAATGTAAATTGATCCTTTTAATGTTTTGGGGTATATCAATAACATTTTGTTTCACTTGGCTATTTCCAGCAAAGGCTAGGCTATGTCTTTCAAATAGCAGTGCTAGGACTCAGACTTTATATTTTTTTTTTTGTTTCAATCAATTTGCCAGTTGCCACTTTCTAGTAAATTAAAAAACAAAACAAAACATAAAAAAACCCCAAACCACAACCAAAACCTAAACATCACCTGTGGTTTCTAATCCCTCCTACCCTTCACACCAAGGGAAAATGCTGTAAATAGCCACAACGCCACCTCATTAATTCCTTTAAAGTGTCTCCTTACAGTCTCCTTTGCCACACTAGCAGCAGTCCTTGGCTGAGACTTATCACCTCTCATGCTGGCAGATACAGTTTCTCGATATGCTCCCTCTCCTGGTACACTCTGGCTGCATGCTCAAATGTCCCACTCTGCAGGGAAGGAATTAACTTCTGAACAGTTCAGGGGAGATGAGGCACTAGCCGTGATTCCATGGCAATACTCAATGCTGTAAGTCAGTCTTCAGGTAAAGATCTGAGTCTGAAGAGATTGAGTCTTTGTGAGCCAAGATAAAGTAAGGGTCTAAATAAAATAATAGGATCTCTGAGCCTAATGAGATGCATGCCAGGGGTATTTCATTTCAAAGTGTGCCAGAAAAGAGAAGAGTCAGAATGAAGCATGTTTCTGACCTCTGAGGAAAAAGCACTAGGAAGTCTAGACAGACATCTTAACTATATGTTATTTCAAGAATATAGTATTCACCCCATCTTCAGCTTGTAGCTTAGCTGTTGCAGGGCAGAGACTGCCATGAATGCTGAATTCCACAGGGTTTGTGCCACTATTACTAAAATCAGACCTATCTAGGCCCACCAGCTACAAGCCAGTGCACCAGCTGGAGTGTGAGTGCCCAGAAAGCACTCGCTCCCATGGCTGCCTGGCAGCTTGCTTCCTCTCAAGGTAGCATGAAGGGGCTCTATCCCTGCAATTCCAGCACCATGTCTCTGAGGAACCCTCCATGCTGCCAGATATCCACTAGGCTACTGATTTTCAAATTGCCACTTGCAGCTTCTAGGGCAAGAACTCTCACAGAAGTTCAGGTGTGCTTCCAGGATTTGGCCATAATCACGCTGCAGGAAGTCAGTAGACTTAGCAGGGTGGTCTGAGGACACAAGGCTGTGCAAGAAACATGTGAGCTAAATCCCAGCTATGCCTGAAGACATTCAGCTGGTGTGCTGCCTCTCTGGGGATACTGTCTTTGGTAGCTGCTCCTCTGTAGGAGCTGTTGCCTCTACAGAAACAGCTAAGCAGACAACTCCTCTTGGTTAGGGTGCACTACTATAAAATGAAAAAACTCTTTCAAAGAAACTCTTATAGTTGAGTTGTAGCAGATGCAATGCCTGCCTTTCCCTGAAGGGCAAATACCTTTTATTAATATGAATTATAACCTAAACCAGTACACTGTGTATAAGACTGTAAGTTACAATGCACCACGTCCATACATTACATCTCTTCTACAGGCTTGCTTCAGTACAGCTACATATATTAAGTTATGGTGGTGAGTAGTTATTAATACCTAGACAGATTTAGTACAATCTCTGATTTCTGTGGGCCTCTCTTCATTATCACCAATACTTTTCTGGTTTGTGATGCTTCTGAGTCTGAGGAAAATTCTCTGAGGACAGCTGATCCTGTCAACTCTCACAACACAAATGGATTTACCTTTCCTTTGACAACTCTGGCCCTCAGAAAGAAGTTATTTTAGTTTGAAGCCTAATGGCTTTGACTTCTGGTTTCCTGATTTTTCCTTTGTGGTACAGCCACTAGATTGAAAACAAAGTGGGTTTTTAAATCAAAGTGGAAAAAATATAGACTCCCTAGCACAAAATAAGAAGGCAAGCAACAATCCTTTCCAAGGAACTGAAATTTGTTTTTGCTGTCTCCTTGCTGATCAAGGCTTTTCTTTAACAAGTATCTCTCATCAGCCTACCTACGTGCTATAGTACCACCAGTTAAAAGACCAAGATCTATATGTGTCTTTTAACCCCACTGCTTCATAGAGTATAAGGAACTATTTAGTCTGACATCCATTTTGTTAGTTCCTACCAGCAGCAGCTGGGAGTTTTCTCTGGGGTTTTCTTCTGAGCATCTGGCTTGGGTCAGGTCACTATAAAAAATTTATCAAACATCCTTTACAGCAGTGGCTTGAGCTTTTTTAAATAAGGAAATCTCATCTATCTCCAGTCTTACAGAGGTTTTTTTTTCCATCCTGTCAACACAGAAGATATATTAAGCATTGTGCTTAATGAGATATTGAACATCTCTTTGTTCTGAGTATATACTGGAGCAGGCTGTGCTTAGAAAACACATCACTTGGGTTTATTTTAATCTGTGGTTAGAGGAAAAGTTGTTATGTTGTGATAAAATATGTATTTCTTTGTTTTGGAAAGCAATAAAATGGACTAGACTCTAGGCTACACGTCAACTGATATTGTAATGGAGCAAGGCAGGCTGGGCAACTGCGTAACCAAGATGAAATATGGGGCTAATTATGAGGATGATTATTTAAGGAAAAAAAAAAAAAACAAGTAGGAAGAATGTAAGAACTGCCATTCAAAACAACTGTCTGTATCTAAAAGTGATAATAACTTCACATTTAGGGAAGAATAAGAACCATGTACTTATATACCGTTTTTACCTTTAATAGTCTTCCAGCTTCTTAACACTTTTAATCTTGGATTTCCCAAGTCTTTTATAGTTGGTTTATTTAGCAGCACTTTATGAATCATTCTTCCAAGTACTTCTTGCCCTGAACTTACACAAACTTCTTCCATTACTATGTGTTCTGCAAGGATTTCCACAGGTCTGGGACCCAAGGTGTGAGGAGCTACCCTCCCAAAATTCATTTGATGACTCCAAATGTCCCCGGAATGGACAGTGGGTAGTTGATCTCTATCCATTTCATTCATGCTACTTACAATTTTGTAGATCTCTGTCACATCCCCACAAATCATCCTAATTTTTTTCAGAATTCCATCCCACCTAATCATTCATTGTATAGAAGCCATTCTTTACTATTTGATTGTCAAAAATGTCCTTCTTTTTAAGCTTTTATGTGTCCTTTCTTAAATGAGGAGACCAAAACTGCAGGTGGTATTCAAAGTACAAGAAGCATGCATTAATCTAGTGTTTTCTGTCTTGTTCTTTACTCCTGTCCTAATAGTTTGTAGCATTTGATTTATTCTTTTTGATTGCTGCTGAGCACTGAGATAGTGCTTTCTTGGAACTATTTATCCTAACCTTGAAGACTCTCGCACTTCTGAGTGGTAATGGTCAGGTCAAAGTCCACTGTTTGATAGATGAAGCCAAGATTGTTTTTCACCACATTTCACAAGATGTTTTATTGCTCTGTCATGAAGCCATTTTACTCCTCTGTCATGAAGCCTCATAAGATATTTCACCAGTTGTATGCTCAGCCCTAGTTCCAACTACACTAATAACTGTATCATCAGGAGACTTTGGAATCTCACTGCTCATCCCCTTTTCCAGGTCATTTGGGCTTTGCTAAAGCATGTGGGTCCCAGCACAAAGTTCTGTCAAACTCTCTTCTTTTACTGAGAATTTTGACTATTAGATCCCATTGTATTTTGCTTATACTTGTGTTGTTCAGCTTGAAGAGAAGGCTAAAGGGAAATCTCCTTGCTTTGTTTGGCTTTTTAAGATTATAGAGAACACAGAGGTGAACTCATAGTTTCACATGGAAAGCAGAAGAGGTGACAGACACAAGTTGCTTCAAGGGAAATTCTGATTAGACAAAAGAAAGACTTTTTTCACAGTGCACCAAGACACCCAGAGAGCTTTTGGGATTTCTGTCTTTCAGAATATCCAATGTTTGACCATTCATGACACCTTTTTTAAGCTCTTAGTAGGCATTACTTTGAATAGGATGTTGGACAATATAATCTCCAGAAGTCCATTCAAACCTAAGTTATTACAGGTTCCTTCCTATGCCTTTAAGACAGAATTGTCCATCTTCTCCTATGATTATTCAGTGTCCTTTCTTGAAGGATATTGTCAAGGCCTTTTGGAAATTCCAGTAAATTATATCAACAGGATCACCCAGAACCTCATACTTATTAGTCACGTCAGAGAGCTCCAGGAGGATTACAAGGCAGAGCCATGTTTTCTCTTTCCAAGATTATAATCATCATCAGGTGTGGATGGAATGAATACACAGTGCCATTAGTAATGAATCTATTTCTTCTTTAAGTTTTTAGGAGTATACCACCCAGCCCTGGTATCTCCTACTTTTCATTTTATTTCTTTGAATCACAATCCTTTTCAAAGTTGCTTCAATTTTCAGACAAATGGTTCACTGCATTCCCCTTTAAAAATGAGGCTTGTGTTGTAATCTCCTCTCTTTTCTATAACAAATCTGGATGATAATAATCTATTTAGTTTCTCTCCATGGCCTTACCCTTCTGGCTGCTTCAGTTAAGGAAGTGCCAGACATTTTTCTCCTGATGTCTTAAGAGAAGAATGTAGTATTAATTTTAGCTCTTTTAGGAAAGTAGTCTGATTCTTTTTTGATCTTCTTGATTATGTTTTCACATTTAATCTACCCAAATTTATGCCACTTTTCTTTTTTTATCTTTTTTTTAAATACAACTTCAGATTTTTAAATTTTACTTTCTGAATTCCAAGAATGTGGCTTAGCCATTTCATCTTCCTTCTGCTAGTTTCCAAGCCTCTTCTAATATACAGTAAGCAAGGCTGTTGTGCTTCCACTCTGGTGTTCTCCAGCCTCTAAACTACATGTAACCTAATTCTTTATTGCATAATGGATGGCAAAATTGTGGTGAAGATTTTATCTTTTACTTTTTCATGTCATGGATGCTGTATCTGAGACTCAATTATCTTTAGAATTGTGCTTCCAGAGGAAAGTTTGGAACAGATCTTCGTCACTATCTTGTAAAGGACTTTATTTCCTCTTTTGGGGTTGCTAGCCAGCTGATCCAGGGAAGAATCATTGACAATTTCATCTACAGTATATGACCCTGAATGAAGTTTCTCTCTTTTACACAGTAACTGAAGTGTCTTTTTGCCCTTACCAACTCTCTGACTTTAGAATCATAGAGTCATTAAGATTTTAAAAGACCTCTAAGTCAGAGTCCAACTGTTAACCCAGCACTGTGTGTGGACACGACTAAATGATATGTCTAAGTGTCACATCCACACACCTTTTGAACACTTCCAAGGATGGTGATTCCACCACTTTCCTGGGCAGCTTGTTCCAGTGCCTGACCACCCTTTCAATGAAGAAATTATTCATAATGTCCAATGTAAATCTTCCATTGCATAACTTGAGGCCTTTTCATCTCATCCTGTCCCCTGCTACCTGGGAGAAGAAGCTGACCCCACCTGGCTGCAGCCTCCTTTCAGGCAGTTGTAGAGAGGGAAAAGGTCTCCCCTGAGTCTCCTTTTCTCCAGGCTAAACACCCCCAGCTCCTTCAGCTGCTCCTCACAGGACTTGTGCTCCAGACCCTTCTCCAGCTCCACTGTCCTTCTCTGGACTCACTCCAGCCCCTCAACGTCCTTCCTGAACTGAGAAGCCCAGAACTGGACACAGGATTTGAGGTGTGGCTTCACCAGCAGCAAGCAGAGGGGCCAATCCCTGCCCTGGTCCTGCTGGCCACACTGTTGCTGACACAGGCCAGGAACCATTGGCCTTCTTGGCCACTTGGGCACACATTGGGTCATGTTCAGATGACTTCTTACAACTTACTTCAGCCTGTCTCTGCTCTTGATTGGAAAGATGATAGTGTTGACCCCATTCTATAGAATTCCACTTTGTGTCTGGCACTTCAATCCAGCTTCTGTGCTACCTGAGGTGGTCAGTTTTTTAATTCAATTTGATTCTAAGCTCTAACTAAACATAGAATTCTACTGTAGCAATTATATGGTATACTTTTTTCATACCATTGCATTTTGTACACTAGGATCACAGCATGCCACTGGCTATTTTTGTTCCATCAGGAAAAAATAAGGAACTAAACCAATTGTAAATTGGTAACTGTTCAGTCATATAATTAGAAATTTTGGTACAATTCCTTTGCTTTCAGACTGCAGCAGAGCTTATGCTGTTGTGTTTTGACCCTGGAGCCTGCTACTCTCACTCTACTATTACCAACATTTGAGTTCCATCTCCTGTTTCTCTACTACTCTGCTGAGACCTGAATGCTTTCACCTTCATTGCAAAATCATTAATTCTACTCCATTTTCCTCATCCTGATAATCTTCTGTCCTGGCACTTTGATTTCATTTTTAGCCCAAAGGGTAAGAATATTGACTGTAACTGAAGACATTCTGCTACTTGTAAAAATCTCCACTCTAATTATGCCTTCACCACAAAAAGTGTTTCAACATATATAATTCTGATTCTACTTTAAACATAAAACTACACTTACATAGATATTCCTTTCCATGTTGAATCCCAAGTATTGATGAGACATCACAGACCTCTCTTTTAGGAGTTCAGTACGTAATTTCATACACTGTGAGAAGCAGAAAAAACCTAGCTTGAGTTTCATCTTTGCTTTCAGCATTTCAGCTTTTAAAAGTGACTTGCAAAGTAATCAGTGAGTATGATTCTTTGGCAACAAGATGACTATTGGAGACCAATGCGAAATAATTTTCGGAACATCATCTCCAGGCATCAGTGAATTACTTAAATCTTCTTCCTGTTTTTCATTTATGAAGCGTGGAACTTCATAAAACTGTTATATTGTATTTTTTGAATGTTGAAACAAAATTATTCAGGGCAAGGCTTTTGGTGGGGACACACTGATTTAGGTGCAATGGTTCTGAATTTCCACCCTCTTCACAGTTTGATACTTCCTTATGCATTAAAAAGTATGTGTAGCTAAAGACTCAGAATAAATAGAGAGGATTATATATAAGTAGCTAAAAGATAAGAAGCATAAATAAGAAGCAGCCTCTTGGTAAGAAAAATAACATTTTTGAATGAGACAAGGAAACAGCTGGTTTAAGATCAATATTGAAACAAATACTTTAACTCACCTGTTTAAGATCACGTTTTATCCTGTATGGTGGTGGACTACAAGGCTTTGTTGTGACTCACATTATAGCAACTGAAGAAAGACTAAGGGAAGTAACTACACACATTATTCAGCTTGATTGTAAGAGCACCCTAGGATGTGGAATGCAAATGAATAGTAAGACCACAGGAACTGGATGTAACCTTTTACAATTTTCTTCTTAGTTCCAGTGACTCACTTGATGACTTGAATAATGTCACTAGCTCAATCCCTGCCTCAATTTCCCAGCTATAAAGATGGCACAACTAGATGAGAATAGGATTATCTCTGATGTGATTATTTTCTTTTTTTTTCCAGGATACTGAATTGAAACAGAAAAAAAAAATTGCAAAACAAATATTTCCCAAAATGTTACTTTGGAATTACCACAATTTCGATTTTTATGCCTTCTCTGTAATGCAGCTGTGCCTCTTAAATTGAAGTGTTTGACTTCTTAAATACAATATATATGTCACATCTTTTCCATCAGTGGTTGTTCCTTCAAGAATTTGGTATAGTATAAAGTTCAAACAAAATGAATCAAAATTAAGAAGTTCTACACCACAGGAACAAAACGTTTTTTTCTCCAGTTGAACAATGCAGTTGATCCTGACACATTCCTGACAAATGCTTTCATTTTGATGAAACTACATTTCGTTTGAAGTCATTAACTCAGTATGCATATTGGTTTTATGACATCTGGTTGTTCTTGCCTCCCATCTGACATCTTCTTTCACAGGTAATAATTATTTTTCTGTCTGTCTTTCCTTCTCTTTTCCAAAAATGCTTTACACCTCTTACAAATATCCTCTTTATTCCACATATTTCAAACATTCTTTTTTTCTCCTCATGTTGTCTGGCTGATTAAAATAATGAAGTTAAGTTCAAAGCAACTGTTTCCAGACTGTGCTTAGCACGAATTTTGATGCATTTTTTTGACTGTAAAAGGGCTTACGCGCCTTAAAGTTTGTTCATCTCTTCTGATTATATCCACTGGACAATTAAAGATACTTTCTCCTAAAAATTTTGCCCCCCTTCTTTTTAAGGCAAACTGCTCCATCAGGACATTTGTGCCCATTTTAGTACTAACACTGACTTTTAAAGTATCTTGTAATTTATGAATAGAGATGGATGAGATTACGATAAGGCTGCAGTTGTACAACTGAACGTGCCCTAGCACATCCTCCACTGTACGAACAGCTTTAGAAAATGACACCATTCTCTGCTCACTGCAATCCTCTTACCTGCTGCTTCTTTACAGCCTGTCTAGGGAGTCAGATCTTTACTGCCAACTAGGCTTGATAAAACTGCAGGAGTTTCTTGTATTCTCTGAGCAATAGTATTTCTAAGTTTCCGGTTGCTTTTGGAGGGCTTGTGCCTACATGTACAGCAAGAGAGCTCAGTGTCCTTTAACACTTTGTTTATTTGGTGATTTAGGTCATTTAGATCTTACCCTTACTGCACTATCTACAGCACTTACAGCATAAAGCATTTAAGATTTTATCGAAGATTCTGTTTTGGAGCAAAAGTAATATTAAGATACTTCAACTGGAAGCAAATAGATTTATTACTATTATTATTATTATTACTACTACTACATGGTTGTTGTTGTTGTTAATGATGATGTTGTTGTTATTGTTATATTAGACATGTTCGCCAAAACCGCTGAAGCAACAATAAAATTCATATTCCAGAAAGATATGGGCCAGATCTGCAGAAAATGTTGTGTTATTTCAATGCTTGAGCTGAAAATTTTCCAACTTTGCCAACTTCCAGATTGCTGACTAAATTGGGCTTCTGTTTGTTGTCTCTGAGCTCTAACACTTCTCAGGCTTTCTGAAACATATAAAATGATATTACAAATGTAGGGTCTTTCTATGCAATGTTCCCCTGCAGAGTTCCCTTGAACTAAATGGGGCTGAATCTGTCTACAGTATCAGCTTTACACAATAGGTTCAGAAGAGAAACAAAAAGCAGATGATGATTTTTTAGGATGGAGGGTGGTGTCAGTTACATCACTTTTCCACTTCTAGTTAAAGGGGAAGAAGTGGAAGCTGATCTTAGTATCTTGGAAAATTATGCTGAACTTAAAACCTTGTTAGTATTCCTGAGTTAAAAAAAGTCATTATTTAACAAGCACATTTAGAATGTAGTTTGATTGAAATAAGGATCAGCTTCTAATGGATTCAAATCAGATAGGAGTTTGCAAACGCACCAAAAGGGTCTGATTTGGAGCTGCACATACAGAAGCATCATGTTGGGGAGGAGGAAGGTGACAGTTCCTGTTTATGCATTTTTGGCAAGCTGCACCTGAAGGATGGGATGATTTTCTGGAAACTGTCATGCCAGAAATACACAGCTAAACAGGGGAAACTGAGAAGAGCAAAGGGAATAATTAGAGACCTATGGGGGTGGGACAGGGTCTGTAGTTTATTTTTTTAAGGAAACCAAGCTATGTAATTGCACTGCTTTTCTTCAGTACGCCAGCAACAACATTTGAATCTCTTGACCAATTTGAAAAAAGCCTGACAAAAAAGGAGAAGTTTAAAAACACTGAGCTCCTGCGGGTTTTACAAAAATTAGCAGCCTGATAGAGGAAACTCAGATTGGTGTGTCCAGTAAAGAACAGGTGGAAGTGTGAACTCAGTTGCATTATTTGACACAAGAGAATCCAAAGTTGTCATCAAAAATCAGGCTCCATAAGGTTTGCTGTCAATGGAACTGCTTGTTTGTCATTTAGAGGTAGGGGCATTTTTTGCTTTATTTGTTTGTGGATGTTTGTTTGTTTGTTTGTGTATTTGTTTGAATAAAATATATTGAAAAGAAGCCCAAGACTTCTGCCTGAGATAATTTTAAAAATGTTCATTGCTGCAGAATATTTGCACTCGTTATAAAATAATATCAGATCTTGTCCAGAACAGGCCCTGAAATTCCTACTTGAAATGAAATCCCTTTGGGCCAGTGTTTTCTGTCTGCCATGGAAAGGACTGTTTCCATTTGACCTCTGACCCTTTTCTCTTTCTTAAAACACTGTGGTGCCACCAAACTTAAAGAAATGAAAAGTCATGAGTCAGATGACAAAAAAAAGGGCCTGCTTTTCAAAATTATGATATGTTGATAAAATACATTTTACTTTGCATTTGGTCATTCTTTGAAATTTTTAAAATCCTTCAACTTCCTGAGAGAGAAATTCCACTTTCATTAATGTATTGTGAGAAATTCATTTGAACCCTTGGTGCTACAGGATGTTTCATCTTTCATGGCTGTCTCCTAAATGGCAAACCCACTGAGACTGAAAGCTCCCCCACAGCTTTCACATCCCCAATGTTCCATCACTCTGAGAAAGAGCACCACCCTTCCAGGCAAGGAACCTACAGGAAAACCCTCTGAATGGTTTGTTTCTTCTTCTGGTTTGCCTCATGCAAGAAAACAATCATGACTTCTTACAGCTAGAGAAAAGGGAGTATTGGTGGAACTGAGAAATTTGGAATGTTGCATTTGGTCAATACAAAAGGAAGATATGGGGGGAAGGAAGGTTCCTAAGATTCAGCAGAGGTCTAGAGACATAAAGAAATACGCATTTGTCATGCATAGGTCATATGTTATGATGCCCTATGCATGACAACAAGGAAACATTTGTTGTTATGAACTGAGAAGAAAAGGTCATAGATTCCATTATAATGATTGGCTTTTCAAGTTTAGGAAACTCATTTACCTGATATGTTACAACAGCTATATTGATATTCCATTTCTATATTTCACAGTAGTCTGCTCTAGACAGGATTTCAGAGAAATTGATTTAATAGAATGCCTGTCAGTGACAGGACTTTGGATGTTACTAAGCGAGGGTAACTCTAACTAACCAGGCAATGAAATTCTCTTGAAGGCTCTCATGTATCATTCTAACTTTGGGATATAATATATTGAACTAGATTGGGCTTCCCAAACACTGTTGATTGGAAAACAGCATCAGATGTTTCATCATTACAAAACAAATGTGTGCAAATCAGAAAATGACCGCTAAAGGTTGGAAATACTGTCAATAAGAGCTCAGTCTCTTCATGCAGACCTGTCAAAAAGTGAGATGATTTTTATGATTTCTTCTTTATTTCTCTCTAGTAAATACTACTGCTTTTCCACAAAAATAATACAAAATCATTTGCTGCGTCTAGGACTTTTTAGGCATAAGGAAAAACATTGCCAAAAGCCTGAGAGAGGTGAACCTTCCCATCTGCTCAACACTGTTAAAGCCACATCTGGAGTGACAATTCTAGTTCATTGCTCCCCAGCACAAGAAAGACACGGACACAGAGCAGCTGGTCAAGTGAAGGGTAAGGAAGATAGATCAGGAATTGGAGAACTTGACACAAGAAAAGGCTGAAAGATGGAATTAGTCTAGAGAACAGAAGGCTCCAGTGGCATCTTATAGATGTGAGTAAATATCTGATGGGAGAGTGTAAGCAAGACTGAGTCAGGCTCTTTTCAGCGGTGCCCAGTGACAGAGCAAGTGGCAATGGGCAGAAACTGAAATACAGGGGGTCTTGTCTGAACACAAGAAAACACTTTTTTACTGTGCAGGTGACTAAGCACTGGCACAGGTAGCCCATAGAGGTTGTGGAGTCCCCATCCTAGGAGAGACTCAAGGCCATCTGGATGCAGTCCTTAGCAACCTGCTCCAGCTGACCCTGCTTGACCAGGTTGGCCGGACCAGATGTCCTCCAGTGGTGCCTTCCAATCTGAATGTTTCTGTGATTATGTGCTTTTCAGCAAAACAGTTTTAGTCACAATACTGGCTTGGTACACTACAACTTTCATAACTTTTGAAACCTGTATTCTGCAAGAGTTTTCAGCTTTCCCTTTTAAGTTGTAAGAAACTATATATAAGAACCTATACTCTTTGTGTTCATTTTGTATTTTTCACAGAGCAGTAAGAATTCACATGCTTGACCCAGTATAAAGCAATTAACACAAATACAGAACAGATATAAATAACTGTGTCAGTAATTAATAAGCAGAAAGGTGAGTAGGATAACTTAACCTCATGTAATATTTTCTTCATAAAATTATCTTGGAGACACTTGCATCTTAGGATCTTAGACCTTTTATATTTTGGTTAGTTTGTGCTTAAAGCTGTGATTCTTGAACACTAAGGCCATTGCTCTGAATGCAGTTACTTGAGCTACATCCTTTACTTGGCCTATGCAGGTCCACCCAAATTATCTGAAGGATTAAGTATGGACTACCTATGTATATCTCTATAACAACATAATTCTTATGTCCAGTATTACCATTCTAATCATGTTTTACTTATTTCTGATACTAAACATATGGTGGTACCTCACTTTCTTCTCATCATCTTATTTTTTCAGTCTTGCTTCCTTTAGTTTTGAAGTGGCTGCCTGTTGTTAATGAATGGATAAATTCTTCAGCACCAGCCTGTTACATGAAGGCTATCTTCCCTGCCAGTCACAGATGGTGAGAAGTGATTTTATTGATTTGTTAGTACTTAGCTAGAAGGATTACATCTAGCAGTAATAACGTGGCCAGGCCCTGGGACAAATCACCACACAAGTTAGTGGAGGGTCTGTCCTAAACTGAGTGTGACATTAATATATTTACCAGCCTTTCGTAGTGCTTTGCTTATTAACACCACTGTAATCTCTTCTGAGCCATCTGTCGGTCAATTCAAGTTTTCATTTCCTTCATGTGCTGGCAAAGTTGGGAGACTTCAGTTTCTGAACTGAACTTGGACATTATCCTAAAAAAGTTTTGGTGGTAACCATAGTGCTTATTATGTTTTTTCTGTATAATTCGTGTTATCAAATTGTGTCCTGCAGAAAATCTCTTAGGGGCACACAGGCAGATGGCCACAGTAATTCCTCTCAAATTCAAAGGGTCATGAAGGTTCATGGCTTCCAGAATTTTGTGTGAGAGGTATTAGTGTGGCTGGGAGAAATCTGGTCCCTCTCCCTATGCCAAACTTTGCAAGTTTGGCAGAAAGAGGCATTGAACACTGCCAGCATAGATTTTTTTTCCCTTTGGTTTGTGCTCATCAGATGATGTCTCTAGAAACCAGAGCTGTTTCCACGCTGTGACCTCAGCAGAAGCACGACTGAGAGGTCTGAAAGGTTGTATCAGCCTGTGTTAGTGGTAGCTCACATTTTACCTGAAAATGCAGTTTTCTCTGTACTTTAACTTTGCATTTCTAAGTAGCCTGAATGATTTCATTCACTGACGGGCACATGTGTGAGCAGAGGACACTTCAGAGCTAGAGGCATGAGCTTTTTGCCAGTGGATTACACACAGATGATCTCCTGTAGCAAAGAGCTGTTGCATTTATTACCAGCTCCCCAAAATGAAGTTACTCAGAGCTAGTAGACCAGAAATTGGCAGGGAAATGATCTCTGTTGAACACGACGTTTTATTTCACTGTGCACCCCTCAGCTGAGCAGTCAGCACTGTGACATGTTTCGTGGCCAGTTTTAGTGGGTCACAGTAGTTAAAAAAAGGGTCTGATAGATAAAAGCAATTGTCACCCGCGTGGGAGGTGTGTGTGGATCATGGCATGGGTGGCACTAACGGGGTTGAAGAAGCATATGAAGAAAGTGCTGAAGCGTGGGACTCTAAGGAAGGGACGGTCGAGCGGTGACAGCGCTGGTTTAAGACAAGGGGGCTGCAGCTGGGGCCAGCACACCCGAGGGAGTGGTGGCAGCGCCGGGAGCCCAAACCCGCACCCTCCCACGGGTGGCCCTGCCTCGGGCGAGCCGGCAGCCCTGACGGGAACCCGGGC
>VZTB01011136.1:411414-480997 GCA_013397245.1 Thryothorus ludovicianus
GGGGCGAGGTGGGATTCCTTTGGGGTCCCCAAAACCCCGCCTCTGCCAGGAGGGGCCGCTGGGTGGGGTTTCCCTCCGTGCGGGAGCCTCCGCGGCTGCCGTGCTGCCCCCGCCTGGCTCGNGCCACGGGCAGCAGCGCGCTGCCGGGCAGCAGGGCGTTCGTAATTAGGAAATAGATGGAATTAGTCGCACTGCTCATTCCAGCGGGCGGGCGTGCGTGCGTGGTGGCGGGACGGCGGGGGAGTGGGTTTATCCCGCTGACGGCGAGGGGTGCGGGGAACGCGGGGTGTGGGTAGGTGCCATGTTTGGAAACCAGATCCCCACAGCCTCTTTTGAACCTTTTTCCTCACCCCCTCGTCCCTGCCGAACATCACATGTGATCACATTTTTTAGCCTCCTCCGTCAGTCGGAGGCTTCAAACGTAACGTCGCTGAATCGCCTACTGCGAGTGATGAGAATAAACAGATTGGAGTCGTGGCCTGTGGAGGAGAATCACGGTTTCTCCTCTTCTGACAGCCCGTCAGGCCTGCTCGCTCCGGGCGGGAGGAGGTGGGAGAGGTGCCTGGAACAGTGCGAGCCCCTCCGTGCCACAGGAGGTGTATCCTTACCTCACTGCCGCCTGCTTGCGTGCACCTGTGCTCGGAAGGGATGCGCTGAAGGTGTGACGTGATCTGGGTGTTTCTTTTGGCTGCATCGGAAATACCCACTGGAGCGATGCAGGTGCCAGCGCTTCCCCGCGGCTGGGGACCAAACCCCCGCAGGCTCCCGACTTCGGCCCCGTGCGCTGAGCGTGGCGAAGCTGGGACAGCGTTTTAGTACATTCTTGTCCCTGTGCCTTCCTATTCGTTCTTGACTCTGAATTTTTACAGCGGCTGCTAGAGATCTTTGCAGTGGTGTGTTCTGAGGCCCAGCTGCCAGTGCTGTGCTGGCTGGGAGCTGTCCGGGACTGTGGTGCTCGGATCGCTGTTCAAAACGAAGAGTTCAGTTTGCTGTTGCAGTTCATTGTGCTTGGGGTGTGGCTACCCTTGGAGGTGGGGTGATTGGAATGGGAAATGTTCTGTGAAAATGCATTGTGTTAGTCACTGTGGGGAAACGTGAGTGAAGGATCCCTCCTCAGAAAGAAGTACCTCAAAGGCTCTAAACCATATATATCCTTCTGTTCCTTGTCCTCCAGCACAGCTACTTCTTCACAAATATTTACCTTTTATTCTGTGAAGACAATTGCTTGTTCTGTGATGATGTTGTAGAGGAATACTATAAATCTTACAGTTGCTGTGAGAATGGACTTCCGTTGGCAGAGATGGCATTTTCTCAGCCCTATTTTTGCTAACATTGGGTAGAGAATAATTTTTCCTCCTTTTTTCACTCCTCCTTTTTTTTTTTCTTTTGTATTGGTGTTTCTGCATTCTGGACTGGTATTTCCTTTCCTGTGAGATTATGGGGATCTTCAGCAGTTTCACTAAATGAACTTAGGACATTTCAAATATAATTTTTGAAAGAGGAAAAAATGGTGCTTTGTGAATTCATCTAGAAATGACTTTATATTATCTTCAAAGGTTTGTGATACCCAAATTTAAGAGTTTATTTCCCTACAAAAGTTCTTTCAAATAATGTGAATTACAGTCTATACTCTCCATTGTCTTGAGAAATCGTGATTTTAGGTAGATTTATCTATTTAAAGAGACAGAAATGAAGGGATAATGTATTGGAAAACTTACAAACCTGTATACTACCTTTAGCTATATCGTTAGTTTGTAAAAATCAAGTCCCAGCAAATATTTTTCTTTTGGGTTATGATTCAATTCTTAGAGAGAGCCACTAGATTTTCTGAGATCATTTGCCTTATCTGTATGCTGAGCACTTACTTTCTTTTTGGGATAAGAGTTTGACACACCTTTCCATGGAGTAACTCTTTTTAAGACTGGAATTTTGACAATAATTACTTCCATAATTTTATAGAGAGTTGTTACAAATACACAGTGGTGCTATCAGATGACACAGCTATATTGTAAAAGTCAGATATCATCACCACCCCTTCTTATTATCTTTGTTAAAAGATTTTCTGATTATCTCAAATGTCTCAACAATACTGCCACCAGTTTTCATTAAAACCACCTGGTGGAGAAATGTTTCCATCTGTAACACCCACATGCAAATCTGTAATTTTCCCTGAAAGTGAAGCTGAGAATCAGTGCTGCAAACTAGGCTACCTTCAATCCTGAGCTGATCAGAGGCCGGATATGTGCTGTCTCATGAATCATAAGGGCTAAAAAGGGTGCAGCATTTCTCTCCTGTTCTGGATGTCCTGATAGCAATGAAAGTTTCTAAAACAGTACTTGTAATTTTCCTTTCCAGCACTCCTCATAGCAGAAAACCATAGGAAGAAATATTGGTTAAATGACTATATTCTTCACACAGTGGTTTTAAAATTGTGGATCCAGGGGAATTTGAAGTGCTTCTGTGAGTGGACTATGTGGATTTCAGGAGAAGTGAAAGGAGTTGGAGGTCATCGATAAAGAGGCTGTGTCCCTCTCCTTTGAGTCAGTACCTCTCTGCCTTCCTGATCCCTGTTTCTGACTCTGAGCTAAAAGCTTTCTTGTAAACCCTCTCTGCCAGTTCATGCTGACATCAGCACGTACTGCAGCGTGCCAGCCTGCGAACAGGGCGCTGCTCAGGGTGCAGGACTGTGGACACCGAGCAGTTTCCACTGCTTGCACTGGAGCATCACAAATGCATCCTTCGGGTTGAGACCACCTGCTCGCTGCTTTCCAGGAACTTGCACTGTCAGTTTGTTGGTCTGCTGAGTTTCCTTCTCAGCTGTGTGGGGCTAACACAGCTTGTCACCCCCTTAGGATAAAGATGTACAAAGATGCCAGTGTGACTTTCTTTTTCTAAACATGCCTGGTCAGCAGTAGGGACCTCGTCTTCTCTGAATCCTTCTGGTATCAGATTTCACACTGCTGTGGGTGGCGTTTGTGGAAGGGGAACACTTTACTGTCCTATGACTTGTTGAATACCAGGAAGTAACTGTTGAGGACTCTGGGCTTTTGTGAAGCTTCCTTCTTTTGCGTGTCTTACGAACAGGTGTACCTTGGCTCAAGGGACACTTTGCCATTAACTGGCTGCCTTGAAATTGCCTTCACATCCAAAGGCAGGTTCTGCATTCTTTCTTTAATAGGGACAGTTTCACCACGTATTTCTGAGGCCACACCCATGCCTCATTCAATGAAGTGTGGTCCCAGTCTGTTGCATGGCACTGAAGACTCAAATCCTCATAAACACTTCGATGCTTGCTGGGCACTAAGTAGAAACTGAAACCTTTTCAGCACGGTCTCACTTCTGGTGGTAGGAAGCAAGTCCTCTATCTCATCCTGGAGCTTCAGAGCTTTTTGTTTTGTTCCTCTGTGGCTGGGAGAGCATCACTTTTCTATTTGCCACACCTTTGAAAGCTGCATGGAGAGCAGTCTGTTGGGTAGATGGGGCTTTACCATGGTACTCAACTCTCATCCACTTTTGTTTCCCCGTTTCACACTGGCTTTGCCAGATTTTGTGCATACCTCTGAAGACTATAGTCTCTTATCATCTCTTTTAATAGTACTTGGCCTTAGACACCCAAGCTTTTGCTGTTCTTGTATGAATAAATATTTGCATAGAACCGTAGTAGAATGGCCTCCTCTGCAGACTAATTCACATCAGAAGCATTTTTTCCTGTTTTATGCGGTAGATACTCGTATAGCTGGAAGGGAAGAGTTTCAGGTTGAGTGGCTGATGTCTAGCCAGAAGTCCAGATATTGCCCAACGGGTGACCGATGTGACTAAAAAATTGTGAAGAATCATGAAAGGGTAAGTTTTTAAAGAAACTGAAGAGAGAAACAGACTATCATTTGCAAAAGTGTGTGTGTGTGTAAAATTGAAAGGAAAAATAATTTAAAGGTTTAGAGTGTACATTTCAACACTAAGTAGCCTGACTATTTTGCTTATGGGTATAAGGTGCCTTGAACTGAAAGAAAATCCAGTTATGTACTGCAAACCTCAATCACAGAGAAATTGTAAAATTATATATATGTGTTTACTTAAGATGAAGTTTGCTTATATGTAGTTGTATGCCTCATCTCATTGGTTTAGGCAAGTACTAAGTGGAAACTATAGTAGTTTCCACTTAGCAGCTGAGAACACAGCTAGTTGAGTTTCAGTTCTGTTCAAATTTTGGCCAATAATTACGAAGTGGTTCCTAATTTCCATGGCATTAATTTGCTGGAGCAAACTTAAGTGGGGGTAAAAGCTGTTGCTAAGCTTCTGATGGGACATAAGAAGGCTGTGAGATTGTTGGCTGAGGTAGTGGCAATAGTAGGAAAGTTAACTAAGACATAGGAGATGCCTTGTAGTTTTTTGACTCTAATTGAGTAGCTTCAGTAGAGGTGGTAGCACGTACTTGAAACCTTCCCATCTTAGAAGTTATGTCAAGATTTCTCATGGCATTTAATAATTAGGCAGAATTTGATGCTAGCATCCTATTTTGTCCACTTAGTATGGTACACAAGCATGATTTTAATAGAACTCAGGTCTCTAGAAGCAATGGGGATATTGCAGCTGCTCATGTTTCAGGGCTGCCAAATCCTGGTCACTTGCAGTTGGTGAGAATATCTGTTTCAGGATTTGCAAAGTAAGTTCTCTATAATTTCCTTGGGGCACCTGGAAGCTTCCAGCCTTTACTACTGTGTAACTGAAGATTAACCAATAGAGGCTTGTGCTCTCAATCAGTTTCCTGGAGACAATGTCTTTCCTTCTCCCTTTCTTGCACTTGGACCACACCTAACATTGTCAGGAAACACTGAATACTGCTCAAAGTGGCAGCTGCTGCCACCCTCATTTTGTATAGTGCTTATGGGCTACAGGAGGAAGTACGGTTCCAAGACCATCTTAGCCTGTATGCTCTAAATCCCCTGATAATAATTGCCCTGCCATAAAAAGGAAGGAAGGAAGAGGTAGGAAGGATCATTCTTCCTCCTTTCTGTTGGAACTGAGCCACTTTCCAGAAATAAAAATGAGAGTGAAGGGGCCATCTTAAGGAAGCCTGTCTTTATCTTATCTTTAGGATGAAGGGTCGAAAGCCTATCTTTAATCCCACTGAGAAACAATGAAGGAATTGAGAGTTCTGGGAACTGGTTGTGCATTTGGCACAAAAGAATTAAAGGATGAAATGGATAAACAATACCAAGACTCTCTCCTCTGATTCAGCCTCTCTCTTATTTATTCTTTCCATGGCTGCGTGAATCTCACTTTCTCTGCAGTGGAGCAGGAGGAATGGAGGCTTTTGCTTGAGAGCCTTTATTTCTTCCTTTGTACTTACAGCAGTTTGGAACCACCATGTTGCAGACCCTGTGGTGATGCAGGGAGGAGAGTGCAGGTTGCTTACTGTGTGCATGGATATTTTAATCTCTTCAACTCACCCAGAAAGACTGTTCAAATATCACCTTGCACCTCTTCCTGGCAGTGACAACTCTGATCCTGACACATGAGTGTACAAATCCATGATGAAACGATTTTACTTCTGGAGATTGTCTGATACAAGCCCCTACTCACAGTAGGGCCACTTGCAGCATGTAGCCCAGGACGTAGTGCAGGTGGCTTTGGAGTATCTCCAGGGATGGAGACTCCACAATTTCTCTGGACAGTCTTTTCCAGTGTTCAGCTACCCTCACAGTAATCATTCAGATGGAACTTCCTGTGTTTTTCAGTTTGTGTCCATTACTTCTGGTCCAGTCACTGGGCCTCTCTAGGAAGACTTTGGCTCAGTCTTCTTTGGTCCTCCCCACTGGGAATTTACATATGTAAAAATCCTTCTGGATCTTCTTTCCTCCGACTGAACTGTCCCTACTCTCTCAGCCTTTCCTCTCATGACGTGCTCCCATCACCTTTTTATTTATGGCTCCTTGCTCCACTGGCTCCAGGATGTCTTTCTTATATTGAGGAGCCCAGAAGCAGATTTATCACCCAGACGTGGCAGAGTGCAAAGATCACCACTTTCAGTCTGCTGATGATGCTTTTCCAGCACGGCCCAGGATGGCATTGGCCTTCTTTGCTGCAAGCGTATGTTGCTGGCTCACGTTCAGCTTGGTGTTGACCAGGAATTCTCAGTTCCTTCTCTGCAGAGCCTCTTTCCAGCTGGTTGGCCCCCTGGGATTATTCTCCTTGTGGAAGACTTGGCATGTCCTTATGCTGGATGTTTTCAGGCTTACAAGAGAGACCAGTATCCAAACATGTTCTCAAATCATTCAGGGAAAGGATTGCTTTGGTCACTACTCCTCACCCTTTTCTTTTTACTGCCCAAGGCCTTTGCTCAGAGAGGAGGAGAGAATCAAACAGTGCAGAAACTATTGTGGCCTTTTGGCCAGTGGAAGCATCAGAAGGAATTTAATAACATTTGAAGCTTTAGGTTTTCATCAGTCTGAGAGGGCAGGTATGGCCATAAATGTGTTTTCATAAAGCAGACAACTTGTGGTGACCTCAGAATTGCAAGGAATGTTTTCATGCCTTTGAGGGTATTTTGGAGAATTGATAGCGATTTTTTCACTTGAGGGTGGAGTGAGTTTTCTAAGGAGACTGAGGAGTTGAAGCATGCTCACAGCTGAACACAGTCACTAGCAAGGCAGTTATGAGACAGTCACTGACTGATCTACTGGGCAGCCATCTCACAGCTGAGGAGGAGCAGGAGACTGTCAGCAGACAATAGCAGATTGATAGGCATTTCTTAAAAGCTACAGAAGAATGGGAGGTGATAGGGGATAACAGACAGCAAGAAACATTCCCACCATCTTTTAGACACAGGATTCAGATTGGTGTGTGTTGAGCTTTTGGAACGTCTGAGGTGCAAGCTGTTGTCCAGAGCTCTTTTCTGGCCCCAGTTTAAGTGGCTTTATTGGGATGCACAGGACATTATTTCTGCGCATGCGTCTTCCCACGTGATTCTCCACTTGATGCAAGATTCTTCCAGAGCTTCATTGCCAGCTTTGTCTGACATTGCAGTAATACTTTCTAACTAAGAAGTCTGTCATTCTTCAAATTCAGGGCATTATCTGTGCCCTGCAGAAGGGTGAAGACAAAGACTGTCTGAAAGAACATGATCTCTGGGCAGGAACTTCTCAAAGTACAGAATTGTTATAAACCTTATCTTAAAAGGAATTATGCAGAAGAGACTTATTAGAGGGAGAGGGTACTATGCTGTTGTTTATTTTTCTGGAAAATAGCAGAGGGAGAACAACATTAAGAGAGATTTGAAATTCTCAGTCTTTTCAATACCCTTTTATTTCTGAAGATTCATACAAAGAGTTATTTGCATCCTTGGATAGGAAAGCATCTAACAAAGATGTAGCATGCTTCCTTCATCAAGCAGTTACTAAGCATTTTGAGACTTGAGATTAATGCCTTAAGAAAAGGCTATTTAAAAATACTGCTGCCCTTGTATTCAAGCTTGTTGAAATGCAGGCATTATTGAAGGTGGAAAATGACAAAACTGAAATTCTGGTTTGGGTTGTCAATAGTTAGAGTCAGTTATAATTTCTAGCTCATTTTACCTTCTCTTTTGCTCTATCCACTTGTGGCTGCTGCATTTGTCTACTCCCCTGGGCCTATCAGTTTTAATTAATAGATGTTAGCATGCAATTATGTTTTAGGGGAAAAAGCTTGCGTGCCTATAGTCTGACTTCAGTTCCCAGCAGTGATAAAACATGTAAAAAAATCTTATGCCATCAGTTACAAACACAGAGTGAGTAGTTTCATTCTGCTTTTTGAAACTACTTGCCTAAGTTTACAATTACTGAAATGATTTACACCTCACCAGATTTACACCTCTCTATGATATGCCTCAGTCAAATCCAGGTATTAGATCTGTAAGGATGCAGATACCTTATCAGGTAGCTACATCTGTCAAGAATTATGGTTGTTTAATCCCTTATTTTATACTTCATAGATATGGTAAAATATTATGCAATGTTTACAGTGTTGCTTAGTTTGGGAATCTAGACAGTAAATGTTAGTCAGACTTACTTTTGATATTCACAACTAGCAACAGAAAAGAATACCACTCTGAGTTTGATTTAATGATTTCTTAGATAAGACAATTGATAGGATAGCACTGTAATTCTTTGTACTTAGAACTGAAGTAATAATCCTCAAATTTGATTGCATGTCAGATACTTACATCCAGAGAGAGTTTTAAGCAAGAAAGCCATGTTACAAATATATTTTCTGGCACTGTTACAGAGGCAAGAAGAGCTAGTTGCAATTTTCAGAATAATGACACAAAAAGCCATTCATACAGTTGCCACTTCAGAGCCATGAAGAGACACAGCATGATGAATAGCTGTTTCCAGACAGTTCTAGATTGAATTAGAACACCTATTTAAGTTACAAATTTCTGACTTCTTTTACATCATGGGCTTTAGATAAACACTAAATTCTAGTAAATTTCTAGAATAGTTGTTTAAATGCCTTGATAAAATAAGATCCTTAATTGAGAGTTACTATTTGAACTTCATTATATAAAATATTTTAGGACATTGCTCATGAATGGAGCACAGGCCAACAACACTGTTTTAGTGTAAGTACTATTATATTGCAGGGAAAAAGGGTACTATTCTTCTAGCAAGAAGCAGAGCACTGTGTTTATTCTGAAAATTGCTAATGGAAGTCTTCACCTGCTTGTGAAGTGTCTTCTCAATGGTTTCTGTAGGTTACCAATACTCTGAATTGATCAAAGTATTTATGTATCCTAAACTTTGTCTACATCTTATGGTAGCAGATCTAATAAAAGGTGATACCTTTTTTTTTGAACCTTGTTTGGACTGTCTGCCTAGCAAGCTCTAAAAATCTTGTAGTAATTGCTCATGAGGATTTTGTCTGCATTTTTGTAAAATATATATTAATTTTAAAGTCTTTGAATATACTGTGAAGGATTCAAAATCATATCCATAAACTAGAATTTTGTAATACTTCTATTGATACATCACTCTCTTTCCAGATATTTAGAAAATCTATGGTCTTACACTGTACAAACAATCCAAAGTCTTCATCATGAACTATTTACATCTCTGGGTATTAATCATGTTAAAGATTAAATGTTTAGTAATAGGATTTTGAAAGAAATGACAATGAAGCAGTTTATGTAAGAAATGGCCAATTTGAGAGCTGGATAATTGAATTTGTTTACTTGTGTTTTGAGCCATGATTTTTTAGTGTAACTGTTTTTCTTTTAGTGATTCCATTGGTATTTGTAAAAGCATCAAGAGCTATGCAAAACCACATGTAGTAGCTGTCTGAACAGTCTCATCTTTTTTCTTTGCACTATTTCTTTAGCACTTGCAAGTTCTAAGAAAGCTGAGTATTTTTTATATTCATTATTCTCTAGGTTTTTAATTAGCCTTTTATATGACGTTATTTTCAAAGTAAAGTCATTGCACTTTTGCTTATTTGTAGTATTAACTTTAGAATAATTTTGACATTTAACATCAGGAGACTAAGTTTTGTAATGATTAAATGATATTATGCAGATGTAAAATGATGAAAGCTTGAGCAGTAAAAGAATGTGAAAAGTCTGTGAGTATATTAGTTACTGTAAGTGATAAGTCTCGGTGCTGTTATTTATTGCAGAAAGTTTGACATTGCACAAAAAACTTCAGCTGTACAGTTTAATGTTCTGCTGGTCGTGTGTTTTTAGCTATAGACGTAGAACAGGAAGGCAGCTGTTTGATGGAGCGTGTAGAGCATGAGCTGAGGCAGTTTAGAAGAAAGGACAGAATTTATGAAGGCTCTAGATCATCCTAGGTTAACTCTATTGATTTTGGCCAAGGATGCTACCTGCAAAGTGTCAGGGTAATGGGTTTGCACTTTATGGATGAGAGTTAAAAGAGGCTTCATGTGTGTGTATGTGCTTGTGCCTGAGAATATGGAACTAGGCTGTACAGAAGTATGAACAAGTTGCTTTATGGACTTTAATTGCAGCATTGTGTTGCTTAGCATTGCTGTAAACATGCAGAGTGTGTTGGTGAAAGTTGGTGAAGAGCTGAAAATTAGGAACAATTTTGCCTGCTGTCATATCTTAAGGACAAGTGACATAGTTGCTGCCATGGACCAGCAAAACATTGTACTTCTGTGGTCCCTTGTCTCAGCTGAGTTGCATTAACTGTGGTGACTCTCTGGTTTGAACAAGTCTCACTGGAAGCACATCTGTGAACTGGAGTAAAACTGAGGAGTTGTTCACTCTGTTTAAAGGGGATACATCTCTGTAAATCCCGTGTTTTGCAGACCACAGCACGTTTTACTCACATGCACCCAGTAATTGTTCAGTTACACCCCAAGCCTTACACAGAAAGTAGACCTAAAAAAAGTGAAACCAAGGCATGGCTACCTACTTTTCTGAAAAAAAGCAAAAAAAAAAAATTAAAAATCTCACTTTATTTATCACTGTTCAGAAGTGTGCCTGGTTTTTTTTTTTAAATTACCTTGTGTTCTGCATACCCCTAACTTCCTGCAGTCTTAATAGTGTATGTTGTTTTCCTTTGGTTTGTCCAAGAAGCTGTTTTTTAATATACTAAGAGAACGGAACTGTATTTACTCAAAGGTGGAAATTGCAGAATTATATGAATTGATTCTGCTAGTGTATATGTAAAAAGTGTGTAAATTCCTTTGAGATTAAATGCACAGTACATTTTTCATGTATTTCAGAGCAAAATTAGATATTGATTTTTTAATGAGAAATCTATTCTAAGAATATAGAACCTCACCAATATATTATGATTCTTGTATTTGGTGTTTTTAGATGATTTGATATTGATTGTAGTTTTTAAATTTAAAAGCTCTCACTTTTTCACGCAAAATATCTTCATAATTTGTCTTGCAAGGAGTTTTTAAATCTTTCTTTACCAGCTTAAAGCAAAACACCAGCCCTTAGAAGGGTATTTTTCAAACAATTATCCACTCCCTATTAAAAAAAACATCAAAACAAGTTCGTGGGAGTTGACTGCTCAGTTCAGGGATGCAGCAGGAATTTACAGGTTTGTTCACTTGTAACATCCCTTTTTCTGGTGGGCCTGTTTCAAGTTCTAAGCTTGTCCCTGTCTGACCAGGTTTAAGCAGCCCATGTAGAAAAGGAGCTGAGGAGTTCTGGTTACATGGCTGGGGAGACAATGCTATATCTTTTATTCAGCCAAGATGATCTGATTCTTTCTTTCTTGTTTTTTGCTCTGTATGGAATCAAAGGAAAAAAACCTGAGATTTCTGTGATGTAAAGTAAAATTAATGACATGAACAATATGAGGGAAGAATCTTGAAGAATCTTGAGGAGAGCAGCAGAATCAGGAATGCTCCTTGTTATGGAGGGGGTTTCCCACTTAGTTTATTACAGTGTTTGTAGTTTGGGAGTGCTTTCATCTCTGTCCTTGAAGAATTTATGGTCATGTGTTTTTTTCTGCCTGCGTATAGGTGTTTGCCATATTTCTCTGAAATCAAGACCTTGACAGAGTGATTCATGGTTTTTCTCTCATTCTGTTGGATTACTACA
The DNA here is from genome assembly GCA_013397245.1 of Thryothorus ludovicianus. Classification (NCBI taxonomy): domain Eukaryota; kingdom Metazoa; phylum Chordata; class Aves; order Passeriformes; family Certhiidae; genus Thryothorus; species Thryothorus ludovicianus. The sequence goes on from VZTB01011136.1 coordinate 422,972, forward strand.
GTTGTACTGGGATTAGCCTTGACACTTCCTGTTGATCTCATACTGCAACTTTTTACTTTTCCCTTGGCTTCCTAGTACTTTTCATCTTAATTCAGAGCTTTCCTTCATGTGTACTGGTAGACTAAGACCGCAGAAGAAAGCCTTCTTTAAAGTAGAAAAAGCAGGTAACTTTCACATACAGCTTTGGTGAAGAAGACCTAAATTTGAAAGCTTTCTATGAAAGCCAAAGTTTGATGAACTTTCTGTGAGGGCAGCTCGCTTGTTATGTGAAAGTTGCAGAGGTGGAAAGGAAGTAGTCTTCCTGGCAATTTACTTAATGGTGTGAAGTACCAGGTGTTAAAATTTGAAGATGGGCACTTGCATGTCTGGAATTCATAAATAAACCAAGAAAATCAATAAGTCACTTTGGCAACTCCCACCCTTTTGACTCCTTTGTCAGAGACCAAGAGCTGAATGAACAAGAAAATTAAAAGTGTTTTCCCTGAAGGAAAAGTACATTTTCCTCCAGGCTAAAGCTGAGGCGACAGAGAGTACAGGAAAGCTTTTATTGCTGTGTGCTCTGCTCACTGTGACTGGTTGCTGAGTGGCCACCAAAGCTGCTCTCTTGCTCCCTTCCTCAGCTGGGCAGGGGAGAGAAAATATAATGAAAGGCTCTTGGGCCCAGATAAGGGCAGGGGGAGATCACTGAATAGTTACTGTCACGCGCAAAACAGACTCAACTTGGGAAAATTAATTTAACTTACTGCCAGTCAGAATCAGAGTAGGATGATGATAAATCAAATCTTAAAATACCTTCCCTCACCCTTTACTTGGCCCAACTTCATTCCTCATTTTCTCTATCCTCTCCCTCAGAGCAGCATAAGGATGGGAAGTGGGGGCTACAGTCAGTTTATCACATGTTGTCCCTGTGATTCCTGCCTTTTCAGGGGAGAACTCCTCACAGTCTTACCCTGCTCCAGGGTGGAACAGATCATCTTGAGTGCCATCATGCAGTGCATGTAGGACGACCAGGGTATCAGGCCCAGCCAGCCTGGGTTTAGGAAAGGCAGGTGTCCTGCATGACCAACCTGATCTCCTTTAATGACCAGGTGACCTGCCTAGTGCATGGGGGGAAGACTGTGGATGTAGTCTACTGGACTTCAGTAAAGCCATTGACACTGACTTCCTCTGGAGAAAATGACTGCCCATGGCTTAGACAGATGACCTCTTCTCGGGGTTAAAACTCACTGGATGCCTGGGCCCAGAGAGTTGTGGTGAATGGGGTCACATCCAGCTGATGGCTGGTCAGCAGTGGTGACCACAGTTCTCCAGGACTCAGTACTGGGGCTAGTCCTGTTTAATGTCTTCATCTGAAGGGGGAGATTGAGTGCACCCTCAGTAAGTTTACAGCTAATGCCAAGTCTGGTGGGTGTGCTGATCTGCTGTAGGGCAGGAAGGATCTGGGCAGGCTGGATCAATAGGCCAGAACCAACTTTATGAGGTTCAACTTGGCCAAGAGCTGGGTCCTGCCCTTGGGTCACAAGAGCGCCCTGCAGGGCTACAGGCTGAGGGCAGAGGCGCTGAAAAGCATCCCAGGGAAAAGGACCTGGGAGTGCTGGGTGACAGCAGCTGAACATGAGCCAGCAGTGCCCAGGTGGCCAAGAAGGCCAATGGCATCCTGACCTGTGTCAGCAACAGTGTGGGCAGCAGGACCAGGGCAGTACTTGGCACTGGTGAGGCCACACCTAGAGTGCTGTGTCCAGTTCTGGGTTGCTTAATACAAGAAGGACTTTGAGGAGCTGGAGTGAGTCCAGAGAAGGACAGTGGAGCTGGGGAAGGGTCTGGAGCACAAGTCCTGTGAGGAGCAGCTGAAGGAGCTGGAGTGTTTAGTCTAGAGGAAAGAAGGCTCAGTGGTGATCTTACCACTCTCTACAGCTGCCTGAAAGGAGGCTGCAGCCAGGTGGGGGTCAGGCTCTCCTCCCAGGCAACCAGCAACAGGGGAAGAGGAAATGGTGACAAGGGGAGGTTCAGGCTAGACATTGGGAACAATTTCTTCATGGAAAGGGTGGTTAAGCATTGCAGTGGGATGCCCAGGGAAGTGGTTGAATCACTGTCTCTGGAAGTGTACAAAAAAGGACTGGATGTGGCACTTAGTGCTAGGGTTTAATTGACAGAGTGGCATTAGGTGGAAGGTCAGACTCAGTGATCTTGGAGGTCTTTTCCACCCTTAATGATTTTATGATTCTGTGATGATCCTACCAGTGCTAACACTGACACTGATGGGCTTGGCCTTGGTGAGTGATGTTTCCATTTTGGAAGGCAGCTGGCATTGGCTCTGTTGGACATGGAGAAAGCTTTGAGGAGTTTCTCACAGGAGTCACTGTAGATCCCCAGCTACCAAAACCTTGCCACTCAAACCCAGTGCAGTTCCATGGTTTGTCAGTCTAGAAGTCTGCATGTTTTTTTATACTGTGAAGTTGAGCTTTTCTTATTTGGTAGCAAAATATCCTTGGAGAGCTGCATTCCAGGGCTATCAGCATCCTATTTTTATTAGTTCCCAAAATATGTTTTGTTTTATGTTTTGTTTTATGTTTTATGTATGCCTCTAAACCAGGACAGGAGCTCGTTCTCTAGAAGACAATTCAAATCATGCCCTATGGTAATATGGTTCTTCCCAGCTGAATTCAAAAACAGTTTATAAAGTTATAATATATGATTCTTTACGTCATACTGTATTTTTCATTTAGGCTTTCAACTTTACTTACCTTCCAGATGTTTAAACCATGGTGGTTACCTGGATATATATTATGTCTATATCTGGCTTATTACATACAGTGTATCTAAGAAATCAGAGTTCAATCTGTAATATTTTGGGAACATGTGCAGTTTTTATTTTTCCTCATTCCAGTCATTATAATCATATTCTTCATAAAATAAAAGCCAAATCAAGCTGAGTTAAGGAGCCATTGTGAACATAATAAATTGCATTTCTGTTTAAGGTGAGCTTCCTGCAAAATTACAAGGAAAATGTAGTGTTGTTCAGTGCAAATGTCATGCTCAGTTCATAAAAAGTTGCTGAGAGGACAAACTGCAGTCAGTGTTCAGAGATACAAAGCACTGTCCCTGGGGGTGTGGTGACAGCACTGAAGCCGGGTTGGTGTTTCCCAGGAGGGGATTTTGTTTTCTAAACACAGGTGTCAGCTGGAATTTGAGATGTTCAATGGTACCACTCCTTGACTTTAGGAGTCAGGAGTGGGTGGGAAACTGGTTGCTATTGTAAACCAGGTTTTGTAGTTGTGGGCAGCAGGGAGTGGAGGGAGCCTGGAAGCAGGCATTGGATTCTGGAGCTGACCAACATGGAGCTCCCTTGGAACACACCCTGGGTCTTTCTTCAAGTAGAAGTGGTCCCCAGATCCTTCATGCTTCATTGCTGGACACAGACAGCCGTGGCAAAGGTTTCAGCTTAGTCAACAATTCTAACTGTGTTTTCAGACCTGTGTAACAATGTGGCACTTTCTTCAGATCCCTCTTGCGTAATTTTTGAGATCACTATCTTTCCTTTGGGGATCTTTCATTTCTCAAATAGTATTATGGCTGTTGAGGTTAGAGCATATTCCCTTCCACATGAGAAGCAGTAACTTTTGAGTGTGAATTATCATTAAACTTCCATCAGTGAAACTCAGATTCTTTGATAACATCCTTGTTTTATTTTATTGCATTTAACTTAAGCTTCATGTTAACTAAGGTGTTTTAAATACCCTCACAAGGTAACCACCAGATTAATGAGAAAAGACTGCAAAATAGTCAGCATTTTGCATTGTGCTGGCAAGGCTATTCACTAGAAAAGCTGTGGTTGCTTAGCTGCTGTGGGAGGAGAGAAATGAAGAGAGAGGATGGGAGTGCAGTCTATGGCCTTGTGAGGCACAGCAGGAAAGGGGAAAGAACACTACTGAGTGGGAAACTCTAAGAAGGTACAAACACAAGTTGGAGTCAGAGGGGATTACAGGCAGTGCTGTGGGGATCAGAAGAGGAGGAATATATGACAGGAGGGAGATGTTAGGGGAAGGCTGGAATTAGCTGGGATGGGAGTCTGAAAGTAGGCTGTGAGTGATGCAGCTGGCTATTGGTCTAGTACAAAACAAGCATAAAATAGCACTTCTGCACACTGAGAATTGGGTAATGAAAAGTGATGGATCCTCTGGTAGCAGACCTGGGACTAACTTATTTATGTGTCTGTTTCCCTTTGGGCTTGAACTGGAGATGGTTAAGCACACAAATCAGGAGGAGGTGAACATTTATTTTCAGTGTGATAATAAATAAATTAGAAGGCAAGTAGAAAATACAAAGGTTTAGAAATTTTCAGAGTGTACGCCAGCCTCATGACTGTAAAGAGAAGGGTCTGAGTCATTAGGTTTAGACACTTGAGTCTTGGCAGAGCTGCTTTCACAGATCTCAGCAGGCTCAGGTGGTACAGCAAGAGCATCCGGAAACACAGGGTGGTTTGACTGAAGAAGGAAGTGCACAACTCAGTTCATTTGAATTCAACATTCTCAGAAGATAATAATTTTATAATATTATCTAACTACTCTTTGGCTGCCCCATACCTTCTCATCAATAGATAGATCCACAAAAGAGATCTGGTCTGATTTAAGAAGAGGATGATTAGGTCTCCTTGTTTGTAGCAGAGGACTTGGAAACCAAGCTCAGCCACATCTTAGAGTTCCTAAACCTGATGGTAGTAATCCACATTATTATTTTTTGAAGCAATTTGCTATGTTAATTCAGTCTCAGAATTTTTGAGCTTTTTTGAAGCTCCAGAATTGGATTTGAGTACTTGGAATTTGCTTTAATATTTTAACTCGTAAGAAGAATGCCTCCTCAGTTTATGAAAATGCCCCTGCTATCACAGGAGCTGTATGATGGGGTTTGTAGAAATGCCGTGAACCAGGAGATTACCTTCCTAACAGACTAAGCAGAGAGGAGTGAGATGAGATTTAAAGGGCACAAGTAGATCTGTTTTGTTAGTCTCAGGGTTTATAGGCAGGGTGCCATGTCCCCTGCGTCTGTCCAGCCTTGTCATCTCCAGCCTGACATATTGGAGGTTATGTGCATGTACATATTAATCTGGGCAGGCTCGGTGCCTCAGGGAACGGTGTGTGTTTGTGTGTTTTTGTCTTTAATTAAAGGTGGCATCTCTGCTTTTTTGGGTAGGTGAAGAATGGAGCTAGAAAGAATTGATTAAATGGAAAGAAAAAGGAGTGAAGGAAGTTGACATTTGAGGCAAGTACATCTAAAGCCTCAGCAGGTGACAGGAAGGGTGAATAATGGGGGCCAAAGAGTTCACTGTACAGTAGAGACCTTAATCAGAATGTGTAAAGATCCCTGCTTTGCTAAATCAGCAGCTCCTCTTGGCTGGGAAAACTCCTTGGCACTTTTCTGTAGTTTTCCCCCCCAGTGCCACGCTCTGGTGTGTAGGGATAGCTCTTTGGTCCCCAGGCAGTGTGGGGAGATCTTCCTGGTGTGTGTGTGGTGTGCATACACCTGTCATCTATAGGAGTCTGGGAGACAGCACTAGAAAGCTTCACTCCAGTTTTTAAGGTAAACCACATAGGTGCATAGTCTCATAGGCTGCATAGTGTCATTTGGGCAGAGGAAGCATCCTGTTTTATTCCTGCTTAGGTATCATAGGCCTTGTTGGCCACTTCTAGCACTGATCCCACCACCTGGAATGTCTGGCTGTTCCTCTCTGCATTCTCCCCAGTGGTGCAATGGAAAGGGAGTGGAGAGAGGAAACAGCATGTGAATCCTATAGAGGTAACATAGAAGTCTGTGTCTTGATCCTGCACTGTGTGATCCATCCTCTGAAACAGCTGGAAAGGGGAATGGGAGCATTTCCAGCTCTTCATTGCATTTTCCTCTCCAGTGTAGAAACTCCCATTTGGCTACAGTATGAATCTCATTTTCACAATTAAAGATTGCCACACATTAATACTGTGATTAACACATAACTAAACCTTGGCTCTCCTGGGCTGGTCTAGCTCTTCCTTTTCTTTTCTTTTTAAGTTGTTGGAAAAAGTAATGAGTTTTCCAAAGTGATGAGAAGGAGATAGGAGTGATATCTTGTATCTTGGCAGCCAGAAGATGGATATGGAAGAAGCAAAAATGTATATTTGTGCTACATTTGGGAGGGGTGACAGCAGGACACAATCTTGGACTAAACTTCAGTTTTGGTTGTTTTGAATGACCTTAAGGATTTGTCCTGGGTTAACTCCATCCATAAGGTTTTTTTCCCAAATTTACCCTAAACCAGGACAGGATTATAGGATGTAGACTTTAATATGAAACAGGTGTATATCCCATTGTTCTTTTTAAGGCATGCACAATGAAAGCTCGAATTGAAATAGATGTAATCGTGTCTTCACAACTACACAAGCAAATGCTACTGATCACAGAGTGCTTCTGACCACAAATGTGCACCTTTAGACACAGCAGCCCACTCTCCCAAAAAAAACCCCTGCTTCTGAATGTGGGATATTCATTAGGCTAAAAAAAAAAGAAAAATAGAAAGAAAAGAAAAAAAGAGAAGATGGAGGAGAGGCAGAGAGACACAAGTTAGGTTGGTAAAAAAGGTTGAGGAACCTAGGACACCTTGGAGTTGCACTAAGAAAAGGATGAAAGAGATGTGTATTTCAAATCTTTAATATAGTTTGGGACTGACAATTTTGTATTTCTTCCCCAAATTATAGAATAAACACATTGGTAGATACAAAACTTGACTTCAGCTACCTTGTTTACCAGTGATCTCTTGCTCCTGTACCAACATGCATCTATTAATTTTGAGTTTGTAATTTCAAGAAGTTAGGATATGGTAGTGATGCTATGATCACTCACATCTCTTGGAATCAAAATCGTAAAAACATAAAAAGGGTTGGAAGACACCTTAAAGACTGTCAAGTTCCAACCCCTCTGCCATGGAACACATTCCACTGGACCAGGCTGCTCAAAGCCCCATTCAGGCTGGCTGTGAATACTTCCAGGGATGAGGCATCCAAAACTTCCCTGTGCAACCTGTTTGAGTTCATCACCACCTTCAAAGTAAAGAACTTCTTACTAATATCTCACCTAAACCTGTCCTCTTTCAGTTTGAAGCCATTCCCCCTTGTCCTGTCACTACATGCTCTTAGAAAAAGTCCATCTCCTGTTTTCTTGTAGCCTCCTTTTAGGTACTGGAAGGCTGCAGTTAGATCACCCCAAAGCCTGCTCTTTCCCAGGCTGAACAGTCCCAATTCTTCCTGCCTTTCCACATAAGAGAGCTGCTCCATCCTTTCAATTTACATGGTGGCCCTCTGGACCTACTCCACCAGGTCTGTGTCCTCCCTGTGGCCCCAGAGCTGGCTGCAGCCCTGCAGGTGGGGTCTCACCAGAGCAGAGCAGAGCAGAGGGGCAGGGTCCCCTCCCTGGCCCTGCTGCCCACGCTGCTCTGGATGCAGCCCAGGGTCCAATTGGCTTTCAGGGCTGCAGGCCCACATTGCTGGGTCACATGCAGCCTCTCCTCCAGCAGCAGCAGCACGTGGATTAGCAGTGATTGTCCTTCTCAGCAGATCTGCCCTAGGTCTGCTCATACCCAGCCTGGACTGACACCAGGGACTGCCCCGACCCAGGTGCAGCACCTTGCACTTGGTCTTGTGGAACCACAGGAGATTCCCAAGGCCCAGTTCTCGAGCTTGTCCAGGTCCCTCTGGATGCCATCCTGTCCTTCAGGTGTGCCAGCCACACCATTCAGCTTGGTGTCATGTGCAAATGTGCTGAGGGTGCACTCGATCCCTTTGTTTCTGCCATTAATGAAGACATGAAGTAGCACTGGTCCCAGTGCAGACACTTGATGGACACCACTTGTCACCAGTGTCCATCAGGATGGTATCCATCGTGAGGGCAGCGTAATTAATGATACTAATCTTTCAAACCCATTTTTTTTTCTATAATTTAATAAACGTGAAATGCCTGAAAGGTAGCAGCCCTTGATATTGACTTGTCTAACCATAAGCAACAATTTGATTGTGCTCTGGGATCCAGCCCTTCTGGAGGGGTCACTTTAAGACAATTTAATTATTTATTTCCCACGTCTTCAGTACCTTTGGTTGAACTTAGAGGGTAGGGTTTTGCCAGAAGTGCTAACTGTGATGGGCTTTTGTTAATTCAGCTGCTTGTTTGCCAGAAATTATAATCAGAGTATCTGACTTTTTTGCAGAGGTGCACTGTGCTGCTGTGATGTTGGGTATAACTATGGCTGTAAGACTTGTAGCAATCCTATAACAAGCGGCAGGAGCAATTATCAGTCATTGTCATCCAGAAAATTTGTCATTGTTCTGGTAGTGTTACTCTGAGATGCATATTTCTTGATTTCACTTTGAGAAAAAATCAGTCTGGACGTTAAGTTATTGGACTGAGAGTTGAGATACAATTAACTTTCTTGTGCTGCCACTCAGGGGAGGTTAGAGTCTGCCTGTACCTCAGGTCTGCTTCTGTTAAATTGAGATAATGCTTTTCTCTTCCTTTCAGTTGTCCATCGTCTTTCTTCAGATTGTTTCTTATGTCTATGTCACTCCTTTCCTATGTGTTTGGACAATCTCTAGGCTTTGGTCCCAAGAATCCATGGTCTCTGCAGAGAGTTCAGAGCTCTTTGTTGCAAGGCAAAGCAATAACAATAAAAAATCCAACTAACCAGCTTTGTTGATGTCTGCAGCTGAATCTGACTTCACCCTCTGTACCAGAATACAACCTGTGTTTGGGATTCTACCTGGCCTGCTATCTCCTGCATAGTGAAACTTTATGCTTTGCTCAGGGTGATAATTTCTTAAGAATCAGATATGAATACAAATAATTGTGGCAAAGAAAGATATAAATGTATTGTACATGATACATAGTACTAGGGATTACTATTTTACAATGTAGTTTAACAGCAAGTTCTGAGCACTTTGAGCTCATGGGAAAGGTTCAAGTTTGCTGCTTTTAAACTCAGAGATTTGATGTAGTTAACTCAGTTATCTAATTCAGTTAGGTAACACATCTTCCATACAGACACAATTTTGTCATTTACCAAAATGTATTGCTGAGAATATCCTTGAATCTCTCCACTTGCATTTTCTGTAGAAAGTCAACCATGCAGCTCACAATGTACCCAGAGAGGCAAAGATCCCATGGTGTGTATTTGGTAGGTGTGTTCCCTACATGTTATGAAGTTATTTGAGACTGCATGCACTTTTGAAACAGCTAGTGACCAGCATTTCTTCTTGAAATTTCATGCTTTGGTGTTTGATGACAGTGAATATTGTTCACTGCGTGAGCAGGGAGCATGTTTAACAAAACTCTATTTGCATTAAAATGTGCTCCACAAGAAGATTATAGAATCACAAAATCATTGGGATTGGAAAAGGCCTTTAAGATCATTGAGTCCAACTTAACCCAACACTGCCAAGTCTACCACTAAACCATGTTGCCAAGTCCCACATCTGTCACACATCTGTCCAACACCTCTAGAGATGGTGACTCCACAGCTTCCCTGAGAAGTCTGGCCCAATGCTTCACAACCCTTTGCATGAAGAAATCATTCGTAATATCTAATCTAAACCTCTCCTAACATGTCTTGGGGCCACTTCCCCTTCTCCTATTGCTTGTTACCCAGAAGAAGGGGCCAATCCCCACCTGGCTGCAGCCTCCTTTCAGGCACTTCTAGGGAGCCATAAGGTCTCTCCTGAGCCTCCTTTTCTCCAGGCTGAACAACTCCAGCTCCCTCAGCTGCTCCCCACAGGACTTTTGCTCCAGACCCTTCCCCAGCTCCTCTGCCCTCCTCTGGACTCACTCCAGCCCCTCAGTGTCCTTCCTGCAGTGAGGGACCCAAAACTGGAGACAGGATTCAAGGTGTGGTCTCACTTGTGGCAAGTACAGAAGGACAATCACTGCTAATCCAGATATTGCTCTTTGGCCATCTTTGAGTTGTTTAAACAATGCAGATTTGCACTATTTATTGCTCTAAAGGTACATTTTTATTACTTACATAATTGTGCAGGCTTGGTCCTGTATGCCATATTTTATTTTCCTCTAGTTCATATATTTAGTGTCATTCAAGCCCTTATTGTAAGAAATGAAAATATCTGCTGATTTTTTGAATGGAAATCCCTACTGCGCTGGCGGAGTGGTCATGAGTTTGCCTTTTGGGGTTCTGCTACGGAAAAATGTCATCCAAAAATCAGTTTTCCATGATGGTCAAAGTGGCCATGTAGTTCTTCTGATAATGGAGTTCTTTGTTCAGTTCCTCTCTAAGCACTTGTTTTTATATTTTTTTAGATATAATTTAAATTTAAATCATTCAAAAGAGATTGAAGGGAGTTATTGCAAACCTTTTTTTCAGACTTTTATATAAACAAATCTACTCAATATACAGAAAAAAGGTGATTTTAATACTTTTTTTAGCCACGTAGGATCTGCAGATAATTCTAAGAACAAATGCTTCTCCAACTTTTAACAAAAAATATTTTAAAAATACTGTTGACATCTTCTGTTAATTTTCCCTATTGTTTTAGTTCGCTGAAAGCTTGGAACCAAGGCCACATTTCTTCATGAGACATTTTATATGAAGATTTTTTTTTATCTGCTTGAAAAAGAAAGCTAAAATAGTTCCTCAAAGGAATCTTCTGATTTTTACCATTCTTTTTCTGTAGGCCTTGCTTCTTAATGTAAAGCTGTACTAAAATCATATTCTTGCTAATGTAGAGTTCAAATTGTATAAGAATGAATAATTTCACTACTTTCTAGACCTTATTTGGCCCTCGATTAAACACCATAAACCTTGGTTTAGTGTATAATAAAGTGCATACTCCAAAATACAATTTTCTTTCCAAGTACAGCTGTTTCAATCTTCTGTGTCCTGAAGTATAGGAAGCTACTGAAAAATCAGTGGTTGTTTTAGGAGCCATAGACCCTAATGAGTGGTATGCTTTCAGCAGTTTAACAAGTGGCTCAGAAGAAGCGGTGCCTGCAAAAATTCCTTTCTCATAGCCAGTGATAATCTTCGTTTACAAGATGCATATTTGCACATATCAAGGGATTTTCTTCATTTTTCCATTTAACCTCAGAAGGGAGGGCATGCTGCACATTAGCAAATGTACACTGGGTTGCACTCAGCTAAGGGAATGTATATATATATATATATATGTTTTTATACTGATGGCATTTTGATGATATCAACTTGTGACTAAGTGTCTCATTTTAAAGGTTAAAAACCTTGGAGTTCCTCAGATCTCCTGTAAGGAGCCATGGAACTGTGTCAGCTTTTTGAAGGCATTACTTAGCAATGTCCAGAGAACTTAATGTCCAGAAGAACAGAAAAATGCATGAAGACGTAATAGAAGTGTAAGGCAAAATATTTAATCTTGGAAAAAGATACCAGTTTATGACTCTGGAAATGGACTTCTAAAGGACACAGAGAGTTCTCATTGCCTTTAGTCCTTCTTTTTTGCCTCCATTGTCAATTCATGCTGCTCACACTTTCCTTTTCCTGCTTGTTTTATTCTGCAGTGAAAATGAAGTACTGGGTGTATGTTGATAACTTAGTAAGTACAGAGATTTCATTAGAAATATAATATCTAAACCATTAAATAATCTTAGGAGTTGATTTTTTTTTAATACAGTATGGTGATAGAGCAGAATCTTAGGAGTATAATTATTGATCTCTTTGTTTAGAATGGTCTGTGATAGTGTGTACGTGTGTTTAGAGGCCCAAGTTTGTCTTTTAAAATACATTTTGTAGCAGCTAGCACATGGGCTTTCCTTAGTGAGTAAGATAGCATAGGTGGGTGTTTTGGTGTATTGGAAATTTGTACGAGGAGCAGGAAAATTGGATTTTGCAATCACTTGTTCCATTACTGTTTGCATACATTTTTACAACTGTAAGAAGCAGAGATAAGAGTGAATGCTGTGGTAGTGAGGGAATGAATAATGTTATGGAAATGGGAAGAGTTTGGGCCTTTTCGTAGCCTCTGTCCAGATTTTTTTCTCATACATTGGTCTATTTTAAGATGGTGATTTATTTAAAAATACAACATATTAAGAAGTGCTAGATGGAGCCTTCTGAAAGTCCTTCACAATTTGCTCAATATTTAAGTGTGCTGTTTGTTCAGCAATTCCCCCATATTTTTAATTCACTACCAAATTTTCCTTTAGGCTGGCATGGAAAATATGCATAGGAGTGTTTATTTTCTACAAGCCCAGAAGGAGCAGCAAGAAGGATACTCGCTGCTGCTGGTTGCAAGTGAATGTGTTTGAGGTGCAGGCTTGCTTCATTAATATATCTTGGTAACCTGTGGCTGAGGGAACAGAGGGATGGGGAAACCCCTACCTAAGTATTATTTAATGTCTTATAAAGCATTTTCCTGAATGTATGCATGTTATATATAATGTATCATACATAAAATATGCTTATTATATCATATATAATATATGATTCTATAGCTGGAAAATTGTATTATCAGTGGTTTCTGGCACAGATATAAACCATGCTGCATTCCTGCTTGCCATCTGTCATCTTAGCCTCATCTTTCATCACACGTTATTTCTGCACTCTTGTTCTTTCCCATTTACTTCTCTCCACATCCAGCTTCATATCTTCTCCACAGCCTCAGCCCTCTTGTCCTGACAATTCCTGCTTTTTTTTGTGTAGTCCCAGCTCCTCGAAGGACAATTCATTTGAGACTGAGAAAGCTGTTGTTCTTGAGACTCTGATCCTTCCTCCAATCACTCCACACCTTTGGCTGAGGCAAGCAGCTGTGTGTAGCACCATGCACATTTTGAACAGCATGCATCCTTCTGTTGTAACTGTAAAAGGAACAGCTGTGTCTTTGTATTCCCAAAAATAGCCCTTTTCCAAACATGCTAAAAAGTATTTTGTTTCTAGGGAAACAAATAAGGAATTTGTAGGTCAATCTTTAATGAAGATGAAAGAACCAAACCACTTAGAAAGAGCTTTGAAAAGTCATGTCAGAATAAGGTGATTTAGAGTTATTTAGATCCACTCTTTATGTTTGGCCAAGCTGTGATCAGAACCTGTAAGAGTAGCCTGTGACTGGTAACAGACTCATGAACTTCTTACTGCTGAGGTATTGACAGTAAAGCTCAATGGCTCCAGATTCTCTCCTTGTTATAATCCTTATTATAAAAGAGGCGTTGGATATAGCTGCATATTCCCATTTTCTAGGATGGTCTGAGCCTTTTAAAATCTACTCTTATAACTTCGAAGGACTGTTGTTTTTGGTTTTTTTAATTTCTGAATTTTAAACAAAATGAATGCAGTATGCCTATTACTAATGTATTTTTAAATAATTTAGTGGAATTAGTCCCAACAATGCCTGATAGAAGAAAACTGAGAAAGGAAGTAGATGCAGAGTGCCCTCATACACAGCTCTAGAAATATTCACGTATATTTATGTAGGCCTAACATGCAGTGGTCAGTTAGACATGATCTGGGAAGAAGAGATGTCTTTGAAATCTCCAGGTGCACAGTCCTAGGTGTGGCATCAGAAGTGACTGCATTCACTTCCCAGACAACCTCCAAAAGAATATTGTTAGGATAAAGAGAGTTGTATCTATCAAAATGCTAATTGCACTGAAGAGACTTAATGATGTGCTATTGTGACCCCCTATGCTATTGCTCGAGCAGCCAGGATACCTGTTGGAGTTTTAGGGAGGACTAAACACCTAGACAAATATATGCATACGTGCAAATAAGCCAGTAATAAGTTACAGAGAAAACTGAATTTGGTTTGAAGAGTGTATTTTTTATCTTCCTAACAAACCCCTTCCTTTTTACTTTTTATTTCAAGTGATGACTATCTTATGTTAAGGTGGAACAAGAGCCTTGATGACAATTGTCAGAGTAGGATGTACTGCCTCTCCAAAGCTAGTAAGTCAGTGTAACAGTAGGGAATTCTTCTTTACAATAAGCTGCAAGAAATAGGGAGTAACCACTGCAAAGGTACTGCATGAAGAAAGAATTTGAGGAGGAAAATTTTCAGAGGGAAATTGCTGATGCATTTGATGAGTGCCTTGCTTAGAAGATAGAAAAAGTGATGTCCCTATGTTCCCTGTGTTTAAGGAAGCCACTGGAATAATTTAAACAAGAAAAATTTCTGTAGAATCATTTGTTGAATATTTGGTTCATAAGGACCTACCTAGCTCTCTTTGCCTATGAAGGAAACTGTTTTCTTCAGAAGAGAAGATGTTGAAAACAATTCTTTCAGCTGTCTCTACAATACCCGTAGGCTCTGGTCTGCATTTAATGATGTATTGCCCCGTCCATAACTGCTTAGAAATAATTTTCTTAGCCACTGTGTATTCAAACAATCATTCAACTCTGTGCAATGCTACAGGCTGGGGCAGAGTGTCTGGAAAGCTGCTCAGGGAAAAGGACCTGGAGCTGCTGGGCAGCAGTGGCTGAACATGAGCCATGAGCCAGAGTGTGCCCAGGTGGCCAAGAAGCCAGTGGCATCCTGGCCTATGTCAGCAGCAGAGTGACCAGCAGGACCAGGGCAGGGATTGTCCCTCTGTACTCAGCACTGGTGAGGCCACAGCTCGAATCGTGTTTAGTTCTGGGTCCCTCACTGCAGGAAGGACACTGAGGGGCTGGAGTGAGTCCAGAGGAGGGCAGAGGAGCTGGGGAAGGGTCTGGAGCACAAGTCCTGTGGGGAGCAGCTGAGGGAGCTGGGGGTGTTTAGCCTGGAGAAAAGGAGACTCAGGAGAGACCTTAAGGCTCCCTAGAAGTGCCTGAAAGGAGGCTGCAGCCAGGTGGGGATTGGCCCCTTCTTCTGGGTAACAAGCAATAGGAGAAGGGGAAGTGGCCCCAAGATATGTTGGGGGATGTTTAGATTAGATATTAGGAACAATTTCTTCACTGAAAGGGTTGTCAAACACTGGAACAAGCTGCCCAGGGAGGTGAAGTGGTGGAATCATCATCCCTAGAGGTATTGAAAAGATGTGTGGTAGATGAGGGACTTAAGGGCATGGTTTAGTGGTGGCCTTGGCAAGTGCTGAGTGTGCTGGTTTTGGCTCAAATAGGTTAATGGTTGACCTTGAGGATCTTAAGGGTCTTTTGAAATCTAAAATGATTCTATGATTCTAAGAGAAGTATTTCAAAGCTTTTTACTAAAACTTTCCAAAGAAATACACTCAAACATAGTGAGTGGTCAATTATATTTGTTTAACTTACAAGAATTCACACGTGGCTAAAAATACATACAATTAAATGTCAGTTATTCTCAAATTAAGATGTTTCTGAGTTTTATCTTAAATTAAAATATCAGTGTGCTACAGCTAAATTTTTCATGATTTAGGAATGGATTGCAGACAGAGCAGAAGGGTTGATATTTTCTTTCCGATGTACTTACTGACTTACATTATATGGAGACCCTTGAGTCCTCCACTTCAATAAAAATTGGTAGAGACTGGAATCACTCAAAATATCCTGGAATGTGGTGTTGTGGAAGGAAAGACAACATATTAATAAGAGGTGATATTTATTTAAGCTTTTAAAAAAGGATATTCTGTTGAATTTCATTTATTAACTGTATTTTCTGTCTCTGAAAAATCTAATCCCGAATAAGCAGTTGAAGTTTACCTTGCAATATATCATAACAAATATGAAAAGCGTTGTGTGTTAAGTGTGATACTCTCCTTAGAGACTCATGGTGCTATCCTTTGCCCACTGAAGTCAGTAGGCACTCTCCTCGCTGCTTTCAGTGCAGTTGTGGTGTTTGTGAAAGATGAAATGCTCAATGTACTAAATGCCTCTGCTGATACTGCTGTGGTAATATGGTATCTGCTGGTAATGTGCTCTCTGCCCGTGTGATGTAGCTTTGATGCAGCCACCAGCATGCTGAATTGCAGGAGTCTGCTGTACTTTGCAAGCACATAGGGGTGCCTGTTCTTTCCTTGCCTTCATTTTTTCAAGAACTCAGTGCCAGTGCTCACTCAGCAGGCCAGATCCTCGTGAAATCAGATTTGTGCTGGTGCCTGAAAGAAAACCGAACCCTTCTGAATGTTTGGCCTACTGTGTTACGTAGTGCATGTAGTCTCTAAAGAGTAAGACATACCCTCTAGTCTGCACTGCTGTGTGTACTGATTGCTATTTTTTGGGATGTAGTCTCAAAGTGGAAAAGAAGAAAATTTGGAAATACGGTGACAAAAAAATAGTGTATTTTTAAATTGTGCTTGATCAGAAAATTCTCACTCATTTTTCCCTCTGAGAAAAACCCCACTACCAAAGCCAAAGAAGAAAACCCCCAAATCATTCTGTGAATTTAAAAATTTTAATTTGATTAGAGAGTGGATACCCAGTCAGGTTCCTAAGTATATGTCTTAACTAGTGAGCTATGAAGTCAATTTGGTAATTTCAACTACACTGAGTTAGTAAGTTCAGTATTTTTTATATTAGATGCACCAACTGTGGGAGGGAATATATCCAAATACTCTGTATCCTGATGGCTGAGAATCTTGCATGAAGAATGCAAATTTGAATTCTAAAATATGGTTTTGATGCAAAATATTATCATGTCACTCATAATATGAGGTGAGTGAGGATCTTGACCACTCCTTACTGGCAATTTCTGCAGTCTTTCTGTGGTATGTTAAAATGTGTTTTAGATAATATGTACATATACATATATATGTATATATATATATATTTGTGTGTGCATCCACCACTGTATTTGTTGTAAATCAGTTAAGAAATTTCATACAGTCAGAAATTGTATGAAATTAGGTCATTGGATGAGATTCTGTGATATGCAGGAAAGAATTTGCATATAAAAGGGAAGAGAATTATTAAAGCTTTATGTCTGCATTGTACCTGTGCAGTTCTGGATTGTTTCAGACATTGCAATCAACTCTACAGTCTGATATTGACAGTGAAAAATACAGAGATTTTTCTTCAGCTGTCACCATCCTGAGTCTTCTTCAGTGCCACACCTAGAGAATTTCATCTCTTACCAAGGGAGCTCAGTGTTGGAAATGAAATACCAGTAGTTAAAAGTGTGCTAAATTCAATCCTCTGCCCACAGTTCCTTGTCTACACTCCTTGGGGGAATTCTTCTCTTTGTGAGACCATGGCTTTTGCATTCATGAAGCCCCATAATGTGTCACACAGTGGTGGAAACTGCTATTTTGATTTCCTAGTGGCCAAACAATCCTAAAATTGCACTTGGTCTTTCTTATTTATTCATTTCCTTAATTTTCAATTGTATCTTCTTACAGTACGTTGAGAAAGGGAAAGGACAAAAGGAAATTAGAAGGGATACAGTAATCCAAAGATGTTTGTGGATGAGTGAAGCATAATGGCTGGGTGTGTCTGCCCTTTCCAAAACAGTTGTCTCAAATACAGCCATTTGCAGAAACTGTGCTCTCAAGTGCTTTCCCTGTCAAGTGCCATAAGACCTGTGCAAGCAGAGCTGTGGAGATGTGGTATTGAGAATGCCCTGCTTGTGCATTTGGTCTCTGTGTGCCTCCTGGTGCACCCTCCAGCCCTGGGTGAACCTGTGCCTGCAGGTCTACTCTTTTCAGACTTTCAGACTTTTGTTGTGAATATGGCCTTGGACCTCTGAAGGCCTCACAGAGACCTTCAGTGAGAGGCAGACACAAATATGTGCAAGCAGTAACCTCTGAGCAAGGTAGGGACTCACCTTTAGAAGATTTTGCCTTCTGAATGCTTTAAGGTCTTGGATGAGAGTTGTTAAGGAAGTGTGAAGTATTGCAACCAGGGATCAGATAACAGTTTCTTCATGTGCAATTTTGCTAATTCCCTTTTTTCATGTTAGGTAAATTGCTCCATGTGCCTTCAAGCAATCTCGATTTAATGCAAGTAAAAAAGTCAAGTAATGACTTGGACTGAAGAGCTAATAAACTCTAGGCACCACTTCTCATCATCTACCCCCAGAATGATGAGCCTGTAGGCATCCTTCTCTGCATTCCTCCTTGCACTACAGCTGCCTTGGAATATGGACCCTCAAAGTACAATGACAGTGCTTGTGTTCGCGCATCTAAGGGCCACAGCTCACATAGTAGTAGGAAAAGGTGTTGCTTTATTTGGTGTTGATTTTATGTGTAATTTCATGGGGGCAGAAATTAATCAGAGGAGGGTTTCTAATCATTTAGTAGGAAGTAAAAAAATGCTCAATGTTTTTCATTGTGTTAAGGCTTGAGTGACATTGACCTAATAATTGTGAAACTTGGGAAGGATCCAGAAGTGTTAAATGATTTGACCTTTCCAAGAGAAGATTTCAAGACCTTAGAAATTGCATCTGTGTTATTTTCTTCCCAAATATGAGCTTGCTTTATCCAGTAACATACATATCTACGTAATTCCACATCTTCCCACTCTGCTGCATGCATTCATTCACACACACAGTCATATCTTTTATACTTAGGTCTGTCATTTGAGTGTGCTAAAGATTCTTTTAATAAATTCATCTCAGTCATTCAGAGCAACTGTTTTGTTTCTACCATAGAATGGTCAAATGGTTTAGATTGGAAAGGACCTTAAAGATCACCACATTCCAAACCCCCTAGGCAGAAATACCTTCCATTAGATCAGGTTGCTCAAAGCCCATCCAGCCTGGTCTTGAACCCCACTAGGGTTGGGGCATCCAGAACTTCTCTGGACAATGTGTGCCAATGCCTCAGAAAACCTCAGATTAAAGAATTTCTTCCCCACATCTAATCTAAACCTACTCTCAGTTTGAAGCCATTCCCCCTTGTCCTGTCACTACATGCTCTTAGAAAAAGTCCATCTCCTGTTTTCTTGTAGGCTCCCTTTAGGTACTGGAAGGCCAGGCTGAACGGTCCCATTTCTCTCATAGTCTTTCCTCATAAGAGAGCTGCTCCATCCCTCCAATTTAGGTGGTGGCCCTCTGGACCTGCTCCACCAGGTCTGTGTCCTCCCTGTGCTGTGGCCCCAGAGCTGGCTGCAGCCCTGCAGGTGGGGTCTCACCAGAGCAGAGCAGAGCAGAGGGGCAGGGTCCCCTCCCTGGCCCTGCTGCCCACGCTGCTCTGGATGCAGCCCAGGGTCCAATTGGCTTTCAGGGCTGCAGGCCCACATTGCTGGGTCACATGCAGCCTCTCCTCCAGCAGCAGCAGCATATGGATTAGCAGTGATTGTCCTTCTCAGCAGATCTGCCCTAGGTCTGCTCATACCCCAGCCTGGACTGATACCAGGGACTGCCCCGACCCAGGTGCAGCACCTTGCACTTGGTCTTGTGGAACCACAGGAGATTCCCAAGGCCCAGTTCTCGAGCTTGTCCAGGTCCCTCTGGATGCCATCCTGTCCTTCAGGTGTGCCAGCCACACCATTCAGCTTGGTGTCATGTGCAAATGTGCTGAGGGTGCACTCGATCCCTTTGTTTCTGCCATTAATGAAGACATGAAGTAGCACTGGTCCCAGTGCAGACACCTGATGGACACCACTTGTCACCAATGTCCATCAAGATTCAGAAAAATTCACCACAAGCCTCTGGATGTGACTGTCCAACAAATTCCTCATCCACTTAACAGTCCAGAACAATTCACCACAAGCCTCTGGGTGTGACTGTCCAACCAATTCCTCATCCACCTAAGAGTCCATCCATTGAATCCATCTCTCTCCAATTTAGAGAGAAGAATGTGGTGGGGCCCCATGTCAAAGGCTTTACAGAAGTGCAGATAAATGACATCTGTAGTCCTTCCCTTGCCCACTGATGCAGTCACTCCATCATAGAAGGCCACTGGGTTGGTCAGGCAGGACTTGTCCTTGGTGAAGCCTTGGCTGTCCCAAATCACCCTCCTGTCCTCCAGGTACCTAAGCACAGCTTCTGGGAGAATTTGTTCCATGACCTTTCCAGGCACAGAGGGGAGGCTGACAGGTCAGTAGTTCCCAGGGTCCTTCTTTCAAAAGTAGATAGAGTGTTTTCTTTTTCCAGTCATCTGAGACTTCATCTGACTTCCATGACCTTTCAAATATCACAGAGAATGGACTGGCAACTACATCAGACAATTCTCTCAGGACTCTGGGATGCTCTAATTGTGTCCCATAGACTTACCTATGTTCAGGTTCCTCAGGTGATCAGGAACCTGATCTTTACTTTCAGTGGGAAGGGTTTTGTTCCCCCAGTCCCCATCTTGCAGTCCACCCCCTTGAGAGGTTACCACTGAATACTGAGGCAAAAAAATTGCTGTGCACCTCAGCCTTCTCATCATCCACTGTTAAAGTGTTTTTCAGCATTGTTTATTGTGTGGTACACCTTCTTTGACCTTCATTTTCTGGCTAGCATCATGTAGAAGGCCTTCCTGTTATTTGCATTCCTTGCCAGCTGCAGATCCAGCTTCACTTTGGCCTTTCACACAATCCTCACACAACTGAATTTCACCTTTATACTCTTCACAGGGTGCTTATTCTTGTTTCCACTGCCTGTACATTTGCTTATTTCCTTTTAGTTTGACCAGCAGTTTGAAACCATCCTGTGCTTTGTCATTTTTTTTCTGAGAATTTTTTTTTTGTCCTGTTGGCATAGAAGGAAAAGAAATGCATTCCAGCAATTCCATCACTGCTTACTGAGAGTTTAGGAGCTGCATTTGTGTAACTCCTAGTATACTTAATGACAGAAGATTAAAGATACCTGAAATGCAAGCATGGAAGGGCAAAATACAAAAGGAAATCAAACTGGCAAACTGGCATAAATTTGGCTGTGTGCATCCAAGTAAAAATTGTGAAACTTTTTATATTTTATATTTCATCAGTGATGGATGCTACAAGTTAAAAAAAAAAATTAATGGGGAACGTTTATTAATTTAACAAAATTAATTGATTAAATGAGATAGTAGGAACACCATTCAAAAGTTCAAATTTTGGTCTCAAGTTTTAAATTTATCCTAGGTGAGATGAAGTATATATATAAATGTAAAACTCTCATGTTTATTCTACATGTGACTTACCCTGCTTGTACATTAAATTTGTTCTGTACAGTCATTGCTACACATAGGCCAATGTAAATTTGTTGTTTCTGTTTGCTAAGCTCTTTCTGAGAGTTGTGATTATCTTCTGCATTTCTAAGAGTGAGGTATGAACATGAGCTGGATGTACACTCTAACAAGGGGCAGTGGAGTTAGACCTTAAAGGTCTGCTAACTATATGGTTATATATAAACTATATGGTTGGCAGCAGGCTAAGCATTTCATGCCATGGAATTTGGAGGCATTTCACAGCAATTGAGTTGGATATTTTTATTTGCTGGCCCCTCTGAGCTTTGTCTGTGGCTCAGGTCATTACAAACAGTGGCAATACCAGAGCATGTGTGCTGGGATCACTGCATTCCTACATGCTCTTGCCAGTGCTGACTACTGGAAGATGAGATATTTTGATCACATAGGAATGATGGTGGCAGTTTGACAATTTCTGAATATTATTTTTTGACAAATATTATAAGTGTTATAGAAATATTTTCATGCAATATTAACATTATTGTAACACCAGTATAGAATCATAAATTACCAGATGAGTCAGAATTATGGCCCTTTTCCTGCAGTGCGTGGGCAGACCCCTGCATCTGTGCTCATTGCAGGTTTGGGACCTAAGTGCATTAGATGCATACTGGAAGAAAATGAGTCTGCAGAGTGTTTTAATAGAAGGAATACATTGCTCTTAGTTGTGAAAAATCCTCTAAAAATGAAAATGTTCTTATGCTTCACTTTAAAAAAGACAAGTATGTTAATATGGAAATGTCTCTGGAAATTCTTGTAAGATTAAGGACAAATCTGAATTAAAAAAAAGTAAAACAGCTCAAATCAATGTCTTGAAAGAAAAGCAGAGGTGTATTGTCTTATAGAGATTCCAGACAAGATTTGTGTACATGGGCTCTAGTAGTGGTCCAGTATTTCTGCAAAATATATTTATGGGTAATGTACTAGTATCTTACACAGTATGGTAATATCATTAACTTTTTGTGACAGCAGATTTCCCAAAGTCATGAACTGTAATTTCGTTGTCTGCCTCTTCTCAGGGAAATAGTGAAAATACTCACTAATAGGTATCTCTCATCTGACAACTTTCCTCAAACAGAAGCTTGCAGATTATTAAGGAAGACATCCTATTGCTTGGGATCCTGAGATATATCTTTAAGTGCTTCAAAGATATCTGTGTGCAGCACTGCTATATTTGTTTTTCCTTCTTCTGTGAAAATAGTATGTTCCATATCTGTCATCTGGTTTGGATTTGTATACTGTGAAACAGCAGTAAATATTTCAGAAAAGCAAGTAGTTCTGCTTTTGCTCAGAAAAGTGGAAATTACAAGAAGAAAGCATCAAATTCAGACGGGGCGAATGAGGAGAAGGATTTATTTTCTCATAGCTGAGGATGCTCAAGTGGATGCTGCCTCAACTTCTAGAGTGAGCATGTTCTACACAGAACGATTAGCAATTTCTCCTCCTTACTGTAAATAAAAAAATTGATGATTCTCATCTTCCTCTGAAATGCTTCATGCTCCTTCTTTCCACAGACATCACCTTCTGCTATTTCTTCCTCTCATCTCTGTGTCTCTACAAGTGGCTTCTCTTTTTCTTCCCCCTTTGCTGCCACCTCCAGGGAAGGTTAAAAATTCAGCATCACTAAGAATTCAGCTGTCCTGGGTTGATGGACATCAGCTTTGCCAGGACTGAGGGTCATCTTGATATTACAGTTTTCAAGTTAATATTCAGAGCAGTTACAGGGACCCCTGCTTCTTCTTTTGTTTCTATTAATCAATTTAGGAAAATTTGATTAGCTCTGGTTGTTTGTGAGAATACAGATCAACCCTCTTTCTCTTTTCAGATTGCCTGAGTCTAGGTTGTCCTCTGAGATGCTGAAACCTTCTGACATGCAGATTTCTTTCCCTTGAACCAATTTCCATCTAGTCAATTGAATTATAATTTCATATAACTCCTTCCTTTCCTGAAAATGTGATATTCATTGTGAGCTTTTTCTTGGCTCTGTAATACCATTCAACTTGAGTAACAGAAAAAAAAAATAGTACTTGGAGAATATTTTGATAGTCTTACAAATCAAGTTATATTGTCAGATCTTCTAGCGACCACATACAATATAAGAACAACGTATATAATTAACTTGGCATAGGTGTGGAGAGGACAGGGAAATTGTCTCTGTTACCTCTCTTCTTTGGTTTTGAAATCTCATGCTCTTGTATGATACGCTTGGGAAATTACAGACTGTGAGTGGGATTCATATGGCAAAATGTAGACATCTACATCTGAGTTAGTCACCCAAGGCTCCCTGTGTGGGGAATGGAGAGAAACAGGACAGATGAATCACAGCCTTGAAGAACCTATTTTTTATTACCTCTATGCTATGGCAGAATGACTCAGAGCCTGAAAGTGCCCATTTGGCTAGTGAAGGAGGTTGGGGTAACAACTGGGATGTGATGGCCATATTCTGCACTCCAAAAACTATTGCAACTTGTGGCTCTGGTGCATACCTGTGTGCTCGCGTGTACATGTTTGTCAGATTGTGCGAGTGTTCAGTCCTAGGAAAAAAGCTCACAAGTTTTCCACACAGAAGTTCCTTGAAAAACTGAAGACAACTTTAGGTTTCCATGTGTGAGAACTCAGAAGTCAAGAAACTGAAATTAGCATATTTGTCCTGCATATACATTTCTCAGTATGCAGCAGCAAATAATTAAAAAACTCTAATAAAGTAAATTTTCAAAATTTTGTCAGCACATCAGTTTCGTAGCTGATGATACCACTGTTTGTTAGTCCCCTTTGTAAACTGTGTGCCCTCTGCTCTTAGGGAGACATGCATCTGATGCTTTCCAGATGCTGTAGGGAGCTGAGAGCTCTTTGTGCTATATCTAAGGTAGTCTCTTCTCTCTGTGTGTAAACCACATAATATGTCTCCCTCAAATTACCTTTGTCTTCAATCAGCCTAAGGAGTCTGCTGTAAGTGAATATGTGAAGACCTTACAATGCTACTTGCAGAAAGGAAATCTGTCTTCCCTTGTTTACTTTTCAATACATCATCGGCCACAGCACACAGGGTGTGAGCTGGGGTGAGCTCAGAAACAAGTTGTATTCACAGTGGTGCTGGTGCCACTAAAAAATCTGTGTGGAGTTCCCTCAGCTGAAAACACTGGTGAGAGATATATGATCCTCCCACAAAGAGGTGAACGATATTAAAACAGAAATGGCCATAAAACAAGACAAATAATGAAAGCCCAGTAATACAGTATTTATAGGGTTTTTGTCAGCTTCTGTTTTGTATGCACAGATATGCATGGTTGACTGACACAAATAAAACTGGAACTTCTATTTGAAAGAGAGAATAAAATTGTTTGGTTAGATCTGTAGTTAGAGTATGTCCAGAAAGAGGGCTTTTGGTAGAAATTGAGCTTTTGCACCCCCTAACTCTACCCACCTGGCTGGAGGAGCATGATCTAGCAAGTAGATTCCAGCATACCAATTTCCTATCTAGTCAGCATACACAGATACCCTAAAAAGGGTAACACAACACAAGGGTCACAGCTCCTTGTTCTCTGATGATCAGAGCTGCAAACTAAAACTTACTCAGGATCCAGACTCTGGAGAGATATTCTGGGTAGCTGTGCAAATCACAGCTGATTTTCATGCATGAATGAAGCCATGGTGTATAAAAGAAGCAATGCATCTGCAGTCTTCTCTGTGAAATCTGCAGATCACGGTTCCTAATTCCCAGAAAATTTTTCCCTGCCAAGTCACACTGGGTTTAGAAGGCACCTTGCTATGTTGGTCCTTTTGAATCTGGACAGTTTTGAAGCCAGACATGGAAGATTTCAGTCAATGATAAGTAAGATATGGCCTGTCTGTGACCTGTTGTCTTACAGTGACCCAGAACGATGGACAATCACTGGATTCAACACCCTCCTACTTACAGACAAAGCCAGCATTGCCTCTGCCATCCTCTCACTACCAAAAAAGAAGAAAGTCCTCAGAAAAAGAGCAGTGTCTGTGTTATGGGACCATTATGAAATCTATTTTTGAAATACCCAATGTATCTTTCCGAATCAAGGACAGAGTTCAGTTAAAGTGATGCCTCCACAGGCTTTTGTTCTGGCTTGATCAGTTCAGCACCATGCTGTAGGTTAAATTATTACAGCTGCGGAGGTAGCTGAGAATTGGCTACAGCTGAATCTCTCTGCTGCTGGGGTTTTGTCAGCACTGATCAGTGATTTGTGCTCGAGTCCTTTGGTCAGAATCATCACCAGTGAGCAGCAGGCTATTTTTGGCTTCTTACCTTACCTTTCAGCCAAAGGCAGGCAGATCCAGAAGAGCAGCCTTACGTGGGAGCTGCCCTGGACAGAACCAAGTGGCTCAAATCAATGTGTCCACAGCTGCCTGCGAAGGCAGGGCTGGAGTTCTGCCAGTCCCTGGAAAGATGATGTGCCTCTTCCAGGTGAGAACCACTGTGCTAAGCCTCAGACAATCAGTGTGGATGCTGCCTGCTCCTGTCTGTGCTTTTTATAAGACAGCAGCTTCCTAAATTACTTCCAACTATATAGTGGTTGAATTACTCACTGGTCTTTAAAATCCTTATCTGAAGAAAAACCATATATATATATGTATACACACACACATATTCAGAAGTAAATTAAATTTTTGTTTTGAAGGATACTTGTCAAGTAGTGATTCCTGGATTTAAAATTCCTATTTTTCTATATTGGTGGATCATAATTTGAATTCTAACTACTTCAGAATAATGCTTTTATGTGACAAAAAAGCTTTCAGTAGAAGCTTCCCTTATAATTCAGGTATTATGATGGTAGAATATAATTCAGATAACTGATAAAAATATCTCTTCATGATTTTATATGTGTTTGCACTTCAAAGGACCAGCAACGAAAAGATGATCACACATCTGAATCAGAAGGATAATATTTATATCTAAACTGAGTAATCATGTAATTCTGTTGGTGTTCCCCATACTCTGTCTGTCCTCCTCCACTTGCACGCTATAGTCTGATTCAGATTTTCTGTGCGGTGTTTATTACCTGACCTGAACAACTCAATCTAAATATTTGGTCTGTTCAGTGATGTTCCCGGTGTACTTCTGGCTGCTATGTACTTATGGAAGAGTAAAACACATTAGGTTGGCTATTCTTGTAGCTCTGTAAATTTTATTTTCGATATTCATAGGATGCTTTTAGAAACTGATTAAAAATTGCATTTTCCAGTATTCAGCTTCAGAGAGGGCTTGGTATTTTCAGATGTGTTAGGAATGATGCTTTTTGTATGCAAACTATTCAGATCTTGGCAAAAGGATTCCTCTGTCACAAGACCGCTGATACTGGCTAGAAGAGATCAATCATCACATCAGGCCTGGTAATTAGATATTATAAATTTCAGGCTGAATTTATTTTCTAGATAGTGTGTATGTGTTATTTATTGTTGGGCTCTCCTGCTCTGTGCATTTTATCCAAATGTATTTAAAGACTGTGTTACATTCTTGCAAGATTTGTTTGGGTGACCAAATGAGCTCCTTGGGTCTGCTTTGCTCACACAGGTTTCATTCCCAAGTCATCCTACTTACATTTTTGCCCAGCAGAATGTTCCAAGAGGTTTTCCTTCTCCCTTCTTCCCAAATGCAGAAGGAGGTTGGCCAGAGTCATAATATATTCTTGAAATTCAAGAATTGTCAGTGGGTGGCTACCAAGATATGCAACTTACAGACAGATTCATCTTCTGAGCTAGGCTGAAATAATCACTGCAGTTGAGGAGGCTCTCGGGGCGGTAGTGAAATTCATTCTTCTTAAGCTTTTCTCCTGGTCATTCCAGTGGTGCCTTTCACATCTTTCCATTCTAGTTTTATATTCTGCCCTTATACCTGATTTATCTTTTATTACATTTTTCAAGTCCATAAATCCTTGAATTCTTACGGACTGATTGAGAATATATAATTCTTAATGACTGATTGAGAACATATAATTCTTACTTGTTATTGGTATACGAACATAGCAAAGTGAGGGGAAACTTCCTGTACCCCTTCTACAGCAAAACATCACAGGCCACAAGATTCCTGCTTTCTCATTAGTTAATTTCTTGTCTTTATTTAATACACTTTGCATTAATGAGGGGTTAGAAAGCCTTTAGGTAGAACTTAAATATATATATAATTACAATAAAGAGAACATACTAATTTTTCTACGATAACAATATATGCAACATTGTCAAAATGCTTTAGCAGGAGGTCCAATATAGTTTTGTAGGCCATCCTTGACTGCTGTTTCTATGTTATTACAAAAACCCATTTTTAAAGCTGGGTACATTGTTAGGCTTTCACTGGGTTTTCCACAGCATTTCTCAGTACTGATGAGGTTTTGAGAGAGCTTTTGCAGTGGTAACGTTCTGGCATCTCTCTCAGTAACGAGCTGTATTTACCATATTCTGGGACTGTGTTTGTTGTTCACAGCCGTGCCGTGATGAACGAGCAGACTTGAGCTCTTTGGTTTCTCTCTTTCCTCACTCATTTCCAGGTAATGAACTCGTAGCTTGTAAGAGATGCTATTAATCTGTAGCTGCCTGACAAGACATTTTGTACTACTGAATGTAATCTTATTGTGCTACTCAAGGTCATTTGATTTTTGTGTACAGTTCAGTCTTTCCCTTAATTATCACTGCCTTCCAAATTTGTATCACAAGAAAATTTCTTCATCACAGTTACACTTATTCTGGAAATACTATTGAGATAAATTATAAGTAGAGGCAATCCTAATCCCAGTTCTGTTGAACTTGATTAGTCATTCTTCTTTTGGCTGGTAATATCCCTCTCAGATAAACATTTTCCTGCATTTTCTTCAGCTTGGTTGCTGAAGAAACCTTCTTCAGTTTAACCAATGATTTCTCATTTGACTCTGTATCAAATGCTTTACTGAAATTTACATAACTATGTCTCCCTTTATTTAGAAGGACTGACCTGTATTTTCATAGATTCTTTCTTTTCAATTTTCTTACATTTACCTTCATCTTTGATAGTCATTTCTCTCCAAAGCATAGGACTGAGGCCTGGCTAAAGTCACATGTACTGTGTAGATTGTAATAAAACATTGGATGCCCCGGCTACTGAGTGCTTTAATCACCCTTCTGCAAACAGTTGCAAACTTTGTTCTTCCTCATTATAGGACTGTCCCCTGCCGGACCTGCAGTTATACCTGGAATTTCATGTGCCAGCTCTTTTGACACATGGACCAATACTGACTCATGCTTTCCTTCTGCTCTCCCATCTGTTGGTGTCCGTGCATTGTGGTGTTCCCTTGGATAATCTGCTGTCAAGGGCTGTGCTTTTCTGACTGCACATCCAGAGCATCCACAGCTCTGGCTAAAATGGCATGATCAATAAGATTTGACAGATTTTGACTTTTTTGGGTTTTGGCCTCTGTTTGGAGAAGCTTTTACTTCCCTCAGTAGCCCCTTCTAAAGCTGATGGAAGTTTGTCCTGTGTGTTTGATGTCACCTGTCTTCAGAGAAGGATGTATAGAGTTGTGTTCTTTCTCCTTTCAAGCATTCATTGTCGCTGAGCTCCACATATAGAGGCAGGAGATAATCTTTAATATCCAGAAGCGTCATGATCTTTACCTGAGAAAGATTGTTCAGGATAAAAGAAAACCTTCTTGTGCCAGAGGCAGTAGGAAAAGGTTAACAAATAAATTATTTTGAAGAAGTTTTTTTCAGTGTTCTCTGAAACACACATGTTCACTGGGCAACAAATGAGACTCAAACAAAATCTGACTGCTTTTGAAAGTACGGAGTCAGCAAGGAGGTTTGTCCTGTAGTCATACAGAGTCATTACCCGGGAGGTTCCCGTAGTCATTTTGCAAACCTGTACTTGAGAATATGCCAGTCTCTGCCAACTGAGACTGTTTTTTAGCTCTTTGTTGCTGAATTCTGTGCAGCCAATAGCACCTCTCTCAGTATAGAAAATCTGGTAAGTGGGAGTTAGGTGTAAGGACAAAATGTGTGTTTACTTAA
Organism: Thryothorus ludovicianus; assembly: GCA_013397245.1. Taxonomy (NCBI): domain Eukaryota; kingdom Metazoa; phylum Chordata; class Aves; order Passeriformes; family Certhiidae; genus Thryothorus; species Thryothorus ludovicianus. The sequence goes on from VZTB01011136.1 coordinate 452,009, forward strand.
AATTAGAAGATGCATAGTGTTAAAAAGTTTTGTAATGTGTTAACCTAACTGTACATCTCTTTATCAGCTATGTGTTTGAAAGTCCTGCACCATACTAATATGTCATTAAGCAGTGAGATGAAAAACACTGTTTTAGAATTTAAAATAAGTTAAAGAGGGACATAAGTCAGTATTATTCATCCTTTACTCATCTTTTAAAGTGTTAATGTCTTTTACCTATAATGCAATTCAGGAGCATGCTGACATTGTATATTACCTGGTTTTGTTGTTTACAATTAGTTGTTTGAAATACGATGTTAGGGTTTGTTCCCAGTTGAAACATGCCTCTGTTTTTTGTTTATATGCTGTCACTTCAGCACATAGTCACAGTATCTGTTCAAGATAATTGGTTTTGATGATTCCTCACAGTCCTTTAGCACATTGCAGACCAGAACATCATAGCTGTTCACCAATATTGAAAAAATATGTGCCTGCTAAGGATGGTGGCCTTGATTTTAAAAACGGTCATTGAAATAAGATGGTTCTTAGATGCAGCACCTTAGAGGATTTTCAAGGTTGTTGGTGTTTGAAAACCTGTTCCTTTTTTAAAGGAAGGTCTGTTTGAATACCTAAATTCCTTAGTTGCTTTAAAGAAAAGTGTCATAAATAAGACTATCACTTTTTTACTTGTTATTTAAACAACAAAAAAAAATCAAAATATTTACAAACACTGAAGTAACAATTTTGCTGTCATTTTTTCTTCTAATTAGCATTCACTTACTGAGTCTGAAGTATAGCTGGGGAATTCTTCTTAAGTGATTGGAATGCTCCTATTTTATTTACCTTTTGGCATTAAAAACATTTTTCAAAATCAAGTAAGGAGGCAAAAATTGATCTGCCTTTCTGTTTCGCTTTTCTATTTACAAAATCATACCCTGCCTATTAAAACACCTAAGCCATACAAGTAAGCCTCAATTATATGTAGACTGGCATCTCTGTATTACATGCATGCTGGCTCTGGCTGTTGTCAATAATCCTGAGTTTCAGGACTCTGGAGTTCTGGAGTAACTCAGAGGAGCAAATAACAAGGAATTGGCTCAATCACATTGAACTGCAGCTGCTTCCCTGCTCACTTTTTGGTCTCCTGTTGTTCCTTGTGTGTCCTGTGTGGAGGATGGAGCTGTGTGTGAGATGTCTGTAGATGTGGCACATGGGGTCATGGTAGAGTGGTGGGCTTGGCAGTGATGGCTTAATGGTAGGACTGGATGACCTCTTGGAGGCCTTTCTCAGCCCAAATGATTCTAGGATCCTGTGAGACCTTCCTTGCTTTGTAAGAAGCATAAGCAAAGTGCCTTTGGTGAGCTTCATGCTTGTGATGTTCTGGGTGTGGGCCCAAAGGCTTGAACAGACTGTCTGAAAAATTCAAAAGTCTGAAGGGCTTTGAATGTCCTACTGATTGCAGCTATTGAACTGGTTGATAGGGGCCAGTTTCTGTGCACTGACTCATGTTTGGCAAGTGTTAGAAGCCGGTCTGCAATGAAACTTTAGTCTTTGTTTTAATTTTCTGTGCAGAGGCAGAATGCTTTTGACTTGAAAATAATGAGTAAAACCCCCAATGTCCACCAGGTTATTTGCAAATAAGTAATGTAAGTATGTGTTAAAATATAGTGTATTAGTTCTTAAGTGAACTTCCTTGCTTTGCCCCCACTTTATTTCAGCACAAGTAAAAAAGAAAATAAGACCCTTAAAAAGGTAAACTTAATAAATTTGTTAGCAACAATAAAAATACAGAATTAGATTGACATATCTTTTTCTGGCTGCATATTTGATTAAACTTAGGAAATCATGTTTCTTTAGAGGCTCTGTCAGATGATAGGCTCATGGCTATGAGTTTAAGCCCACTCAGAAAGGTAGCATGTCAGCCCCCACAGCAGAAAAAGGGGAGTGTGAGCTTAGTTTATGTGGTAATGAATAATATTGAATTTAAAATTATTGCTAAATAATAATTTTAAAGCACTTTGATGTGTTCATTTGCAGAATCTGTTTCTACAGAACACCGAGTTATATTAAAAGATTGTGAATGTAATTCATTACCAGAAAAGTTAGTATTGATGGGTTATCTTACAGGTCACTGAAGCAAACCATGTAAATTACTTACTTTGTTCTAATCAGTCTAGGAAAAAAATTGATATAGTTTTCTGTAGATTTTTCTTCACTTTTTCTCCACACCTGCAATTGTTAAATTGAGGAAAATAATATTTAAACCGTAAGCATGTGTTACATGGCTTTCCTATTTGCCATGCTGACCAAGCTTCATCTGATTTCAGTGAGACTTTGATCACACATATTGCAGAAAGAGTCTCCCTCAAATTTCATACATTATCTTAGTCTTTCAGTTTTTAACTCTTACCTAGAATAGTTTGTCTGAAACCGAGACTTAATTACAAAAGTGTACACTCGAGAACTGAGTGTAAAATTAATTTAAGAGAGTCACTAGACGTTTGGTCAAAAAATGCAAAAAAATCCATTAAACCAATCATAGTGTCAAATATCATAGCTTTTTATTTAAACTAGTCTTCTTTAAGGAAATATTTCAGAGTGATTATTCATGCCTAATTAGTCTCACTAATTGGTAGAGATTTTGATAATACTTTCACATAATAATACTTTAAACCTAGATCTTCTATTGTTATAGTGAGTTCAATGATATAAACGTTAAAACCAAAATACAGATAGATTGTTATAATGCAATTTACATTGGCTATTTTTTAAGAAAGCAATTGAAAAGTTAAAAGCACGTCAGGAGACTGATCAGATTAATGCACTCAGTTTTGATGTACTGTAGTTATCACAGAAATATTAATGACTTATCTCTAATGAAAGGAAAAAAAGGTTTTTACCTACCACTGTGTCTGAAATTATTAGGTTTCAGACACAGTGTGACAGTTCTGAAGTAAGCTTTTATGCTATAATATAATTTGAAATTTAAAATTCAGTTTTACTCTGCTATTGCCATCTATTACACAGGATGTAAAACTGAACATCTTGACTGGTTGAGGTCAAATCATGGTCTTCTGACATTTTTTTTTTCAAGTACACACAATACAACCAAGAAAGAACTTGAACTCACAATTTAAACAACTTAAATTTTGACATGGAGACAGTATTGCCCACAGAATGCTGTCTGTATTCCAAATGGGGAATTTTATGGCTGCTGTTAGCTTTTAGGACAACTATTCTTTTAAAGTCAGTATTGACATCTGTAGGTACAGAGTGTAGGGTAGCATTTACAGGTGAAGAAATATCTATGTAGCAGTTTTCCACTTGGAATACTGAAAAAGTTACATTATTTCCTATTTCTTCACTGAATATCTGCTGAATGCCATGAGAACTAGAAAAAGAGTGAAACATCTTCAGTGCATTTTCATTGCCATTTAAAACCAAATTAAATTTCATTTTATTGATAACTATTTTACTTTTGCTTTCCATGCACCTTTACTTATGGGATTCTTTAAGCAGACTGGATATTTAAAGAAATACCTACAAATATTTGATGCAGATATTTAATGTGATTTTATCACAACTGTTTGCATTGCAGCCCTGCCTTATAGATTGATTCAGTGAGGAAGCAGAAGTATATCATGCATTCTAATCATTCACATAACTCAAATTTAAGATAATCAGTATTTTGAAAGCTTTATTTGAAGTGAAAATTACTTGCAGATCTTTCAATGTGCATAATTTTCAATAACAAAAGATCTTAAAAGAGAGTTTTTATATTTTGGTATGATTTTGTAATGAGCAAAAATAAAGGATTCAAATAAATGCATTCAATCCTGTACAGAGAGTTCTTCAGGTGTGTCAATTAAAATCTTTGTTTTGTAGCATTACTAAGTACTAGCTCTTAAAACTTGTCTTATGATTTTCAGTAGTGTTTTGAGTGCTTGGTTAATACTTTCTAGGTGTGAGGCCATTTTGAAAGGATATTTCTGTTACATGAATAAGTCCACATAAATAATAGATCTGCCGTTAAAGCAGAGGCAGAGTTCAGTTACTTCTGCAACTGTAGGTTGGTATTATATCCAGTTTTAAACCACCCACATTTCCACAGCATCCACCCAGTCATGCGTTAAGTGGCACGATTAACATCTGTCGTGTGTGCTTCACTGTCAGCCTTAGAAAGCTGGGTACGTAGGATAACAATTTATTTTAGTATAGTTAATTTTAATTGTATTTCTGTATGCCTGAATTAGAAAAGGCAGACCTGAAGATGAGTCCTTGAAGCAGAAGGCAATGATGGTGAATGTACCTAGTGAGACTTTAAGTCCTTGTTTCAGCTGATCTACAAGAAAGTTGGCTCCTGCCAAGTGGGGTTTTCCTTTTGAAGTGTCAGGTTCCTTGCAATCTCCAGAAAGCTCCATGGTTCAAAATGGTGGCCAGCAATCAGTGATGGTTGTTGTCCCCCATTTCCAGCCATGGAGTTTTCTGGAGCTCCTGGGCCTTTAAAGACCCTGGAGATGAGGTGTGGGTGAGCGGATGACACAGGTGATGGCTGCGTAGCTGCTTCAGTAGTTCAGTTTCCTGCCTAAGCTTTGACTCTATACTTAAAAATATCTGATGCTGGCATCTCTAAATTTCAGTTCCAAGTGGTGGGAAATGCACAAGATCAGTTGTTTTTTTCTCAAATGTTGCCATCTTGGCCTGAACTCAAATGACAGCAGCTGTTCTCATGAGATTTCAATTTCAGCCAACTGAAAAAACAGCCTTTTCCTTTTCAGATCTCACCAACTAGTGATGGTGGCAGTGACTTCTCTTCACAGTGTTAGGAATCCATACATCCCCTCCAGCACGCCACATACATGCAGAGAATAAAACGGAGGTGGACTCCAGTGTGCTATGTATTTATTGTTTCTGCTGAATGGATTTGTGTATTTTGTATGTGGAAAACATAGCCCAGTTCTCCAGTGTTCAGCATTTACATTTAGTATGTGATATATTCACTAAGGATTTATGTGTAAAGATCTATAAAAGAAAAAACTTTCTTCTAGGGAAGTGCTGACTGGGAATGACTTCCACCTTCAGTCACACGCGATGGCATTGAAATACCAACTCCTCCTGATTGATCTCTGCCAGTGTTCACTTGCCCTTCTTCCTCTCCAGCTTTCAGCAGCATATGGAGCATCAACAGACTCGTGGGCAGCTTGGCTTGACCTGAAAAAATCAGAAAGCAGTACTGATTTTAAAAATAGGGTGCGGAAGCTAAGGCAACTCGTGCTTCTGTCTCACAGGAACACAAGGAGTGGCAGAGGCCAAAGAGGACTTGGTTTGTGTGTTGAGAGGACCAGATATGAAGGCAAAAAAACAGGGTTGTACTTCTCCTCCCCTTTCTTACACATGGGTGTGTTCCTTGAGTATGACATGGGACTGTGACTTCTGCAGTCTCTGATGGAAGGTGGGAGAGGTGCTCGCTTCCCCCAGGATGCCAGGAACTGCATCCACAGTCTCCAGCCTTCTAACTGATGGGCTTTCAGTCCCTGGCTGCTCTTCTGGGCTATCTTGTTACCAGGCACCTACTCCCTCACTGCCATCCAGGCTGGGCACCCTGTGATTCCCATGGCTAGCTAGGGAGATGTCCTGAATATGTGCATTCACTGCCCCATGACAGAAATTTATGGATTGGTATAAAACAGATTCAGTTCAATTTAGACTGTAGGAAAGGGGGAAACCATTGAGAATTTATCATACTTGTGAATAACCACTTACATGAGAGTTTGGGTTTTTCTCAGTCTTTCTCCCATCTGAATTCATAGAACCCCTGGTGGTCAGCCTGAGAGCCATTTTGTTCAGGTTTCTTTTCATATTGTTGAAAGGAAAGGCTTTCTGTCTAAGAGCTTATTTAATCCAGGGATGTGGAATTTCCAGCCAGATTGATAGGAGGTTAAATTCGTGATTGTGGGCTGAAAAACTGAGTGACACATTTGAAACTTGATCTTAGACGTGAAGTGTCAAAGGGAGAGTGTCTTTTCCAGGCTGATGCAATGCTGTTCTTACTTAAACCTTGTGGAGCTGAGAGGAGTTAGCTAATCAAGGTTACATGCGTAAAGATCAAGCTCTCTGGCATGTATACAGCAGTCCTCTGACTGTTCAGACACCATAAAAGAAGAGCTGGCCCAAATATTCTTGTTATGTTTTCTATGCCACATCCAAAATCACAGCCTGTGCTAGTATGTGCTCACTTAGAAACCATCAATGAGATTCAACTTAACAAGTATGAGTGCATGCCTGTACCTGAAATCTCCATGCAAGTTGGTAATGTGAAATTCCCCATAGCTGTCATTGGAGAGGAATGGGCGCTTGTTAGGGTAGATTCATCTCATCATGTTAGGGTAGATGAATCTCATCCTGAGGTCCTTGTTTTCTATGCCAACTACAAAAGTAACCTAGACCGAGTAACTCAACTAGTGATACCATTTTTTTGGTAGGTGTGTGAAGATAGGCAAGTTGAATCTCACTCCTTGTGGCAGTGAGGCAACATGGAGCTGCTTGCCAGTAGCTATGTGTCAGAGCTAAATCCTCTTTCTCAGGATCAGGAAATTGGAAGAAGTTCTTGGATCAGGGTCCTATGCATCAGAGACTTACAGCACAGGGGGATATCTTGCTCCAAAATCTGTGTTAATGAACACTTAGAGAAAACATAAAAATAACCTTAAGAGGAACATTCGCATTTGCAGTCAGGACTGTGGATACAGATCTGACAAGGACTGCCTGGAGCTTGATGTGTTGTTATAAGGAAAAGAAACATGAACTGTAAATAAATGCTCAAGGTAACCCATCCCTCGAACAGGTCTGGGACTAGGAACTTAGAAGATACTCCACTGTCTTACTGGATGACCTTGAAAATATTTTTTCTTCTTTTTATAGCTCTTCTTCCAAGTAAATGTAATGTGGACAAAGCATTGGTTTCTTGCAAAACCCTTTGTCTTAGTTTAAGACAATTTACAGGGTGGAGCTTGAGAAACAAGCTACCTCCCCTTTAGTTTTAGCAGTACCTTTTCACCAGTAAGGAGAGACAAATGTGAGAAGATATAAGTGGAAATAAAAGTTTACTAAAAACTGAAACAATAACAGGCAAAATAACAGTAAAAATCTCTAGATACAAAGGTGTGGATTTCCATGGATTGCCCAGGAAATGAGGAGAGACAAGATATGGAAAGATAGAATACAGTACACATTTTTTAGGTTACTCAGGACACCTTTTGTCAGGTCAAATGAGGAGATTCTTTGCAAGTGCTGGAGGGTTTTCTCTGGGTACTAGAGAGGTATGGAGTTCCAAAAAAGTTCTGTAGAACTGCCATATAATTTTAGTCAACAGGTCATAATATGAGATAGCATTAGAAATATGTGAATAGATGAAGTAACTTAGCCAAAGATGAGAAAAAAAGTTACAGATAGAGTATACCGAATGTAGCTCTAATTGTGCTGGAAATTAGGTGTCTTAAAGTAGTAAAAAATAATCCATGTTTTCAATATGCAGAGGTCAGGAAGCAAGCTGTATCGTAAAGAGAAAATAGACTTGCTCATCTTTCATAGGAAAGATGATTTTATAAAAGCAACAGATCTCTTCACATAAAACTAAATAAAACATAGTGATAATAATACACCTTTCTAATGAAGGTTTTCCTATTAGTGATAAAATAAAATATGTTCTTTAGGAACTGAATCAGTGTTCATGCTTGGCTTATCTGATAGAGACCAACAAACCTTCCTTGATTGTATGATTTGATGTGATCTTTGATTATAGTGACTATGGTAAGATTTCTTCCATTTGCTATATATGAATTCTGCTTAAATCACAGAGCTTGAGCTTTTAATTCAAGCAATTCTTCTACATTTTATATTTTTTACTATTTTTAATCTCTATGAGAACATCTTGCTTACTTTATTGGTGTCTCAAATAAATTCTCCCTGCCTAGGCCATATAGAAATAGTGTTTTACCTTCTCTGTTGCTCTTAACACAGTGTCACAGGGTATAAGAATGACTTGTCCAAGTTTTTTGCAGGACTCCACATTGTCTTGCCTTGCCCTGCCCAGAGACAGAAGGATGGATGTTTACTGGGAGGATCTTTCTAGAGCTTGGGAGTAGAGGATCTGGGTGATTGCAGTGATTCCCAGCATGAGCTGATGTAAAGCAGCTCTGGTGTTTTTTCCTTGAGGGAGACCAGCGGCAGTCAGATGATCCACAGTGATGTCTGGAGGCAGACAGGAATGTAGTCAGTAGATGCTGAAGTAGACTGCTGCAGTGTGGTCTGCAAAGAAGTATGTTGTGTCTGCAGCCCTAGTAGAAGGAACTAAATTACCTAAGACAGTCTTGAGCAGGATGTGAGAAACAGGGCTCGTTTGTGTCCATCTGACGTGTGCCATTATTAGAAATGGCAATGGCAAGGACACCACTCAAGAGCACCACAGTTGCCTTGAATGCAGTTACATTTTTGACTTTTGAAACATTGAATTGTGAATGGTTTTCAACAAATCAGATAGAACACTTAGAAAAAAACTGTTCAATAGTCCAATAGGAGATTTTGTGAGCATATGCTTTTCTAAAAAAGTGCTTTTATTGTTACATTGATTTTGAGTTCTCCTTAACAACAATGAAAAGAAACCAATGGGATTTTTAAAATTCATGTAGGACTTTTTTGCTATTCTAAAATAAATATGCTTTTTGCAATATAATTATTCAAAGAATTTGTGTCTGGTTTATATATTAAAATATTTGAATTTACATTTTCAAAGACATGTACTACCTTGGGTGTCCAGCCACACAGGTACTGCAATTTAGCTAGCATCAGGCTAATGCTGATGTGACTCCACACATACAATATCAGTTACCTGAATTTATATTTTCCTTTCTACCTAGAAAAACAAAATCCAGCACATGTAGCTGAAGTGGTTTAAAACATTACACCTCAGTAGCTGTTCTCTGCCAGCAGAAGGTCACAGTCAGCCACAGAGCTGCCTCGGTGGCTTGGGCTTGATGTCATTTACTTCTGTACAAAGTCAGCTGGGTTAGCTTATGCCTTGGCTGCTGGTGTGTGTGGTTGTTCAGTCTCCCACAGAAAACAACTGCAGGGACTTGCTCCTAAACTGTTACAGCTGTTTCCAAATTATTGCCAAATCTGTAGGGCTCTGGTACAACACTGTGTGCAGACCAAGGCCTTTTAAAAAATGTCAGAAGTATCACAAGCCATCTTAACAACCACGAGGAGTGTTTTAGAACTATTTTTGCCCTAATTGCACATTGGGAAGAGAGACAGTTCCTTGCAAAAACAGGACTTCCTAATAATGAATTTTTAAGAATAAAGCTTGTAAAGTGTATTTGACAGTATTTAGCAGCTGCAGAATTTCGTCATTTGTTCTGTGATTTCACGCTGTCAAATCTGACAACATGAACTAGTGCCAATCTTTGCTTTGAAAGACAATTTCCTTTTTATAAAAATTCTAATTATTAAAGCTAAATTTGGATTTTATTAAAAGGAAGTTGTTAGTCTTTTATATTTGTCAAATGGCTTTCAAAAGTAAGTTGGTTCTACCTTTGACAATTAGTCAAAACTATATTTACTGAAAACCATGTTTTTTCCCACCTTCTGCTACCAATGGATGAAGTTGGTGTCAATGGAAAGAAAGGCACTTGTATTTTTGATAAAACCGATTACCAACTGTGTAGAAGTCTGGATTTATTAACCATTTTCAGACATGCTTAGTTGGGTACCCTTGGATTTTATTTAGCCAAAGATACTATTGAGCACCCACTGCATGTGGAGGACAGGGTGTTCAACCTGTGAAGTTAACTTGAATGTTGCCATAATTTGGATCCTAAAGATATACAACACTTTTGTCTTTAAAATGACAGGTACTATAGGCAAAGGTTTGAATTAATGCAAAAAAAACCAAAAACAAACCTATGCTGAGTATACAGGCTAGCTCAGCTCAGATGCTACTGGCCTTCTGAACTGTTCTGTGCTTTGTCCAGATTCCATCACAACCCAGAAAGCACAGACCACTGCTTACCTGAAAATAATGCATGTGACAGTTTATGGTTTGAGGGCAAGATACACTTCTATTAACTAGCAGCAAGCTAGTCTTCTGACCTCTTTCCCTGGAATACACCAGACTTCTGGATGCAGAATGGCTGTAAGTGTGAAATTGGCAGGTAATGAGGAATTTGAGCCCTTTTCCCTCTTTCCCCCACATGAACTTAGTGTAGAGGCTATAATGAGTTACTGTAAGTACATTGCTGACCGTGCAGGCAACTTCAGCGCTGGTGTTCTTTGGCTTCTTGACTCTGTTTTCACAAGTCTAAGCAATAGAGGTGGGACCACTGAAAGAAGTACTCGTGAAATATGAATTTTCTGCACCATCTGATGATACAGACATGTTCAGCTTCTGAAACAGTATTTCTGAATAAAAAGTTTTGAACTTACTGTATTATACTGCTGTAGTTCTAGCCTGATTCTCTGAGAAATAATGAAGCATATTCATTAAAAATAAGGAGAAAATCTTAGCACAGTGCAAAATATTGTAGAACACATACCTACAAGGCACCCAGTGCACACAGGGTCATACAACAGTTAAGAATGGAAGGAACCTCTGGAGATCGTCTAGACAAGCTCCCGTGTTCAAATGGGATCAATTGAGGCAGATTGCTCAGGGCCATGTTCAGTCAGATTTTTTCAAGCATGGAGACTCCACAACCTCTGCAGGAAACTTGTGTTCAATCAGCCTCTCGATTAAAAAAAGCAAAGTTTTTCTTATGTTTAAAAAGAGTTTCCTGTATTTCAGTTTGTGACATTTGGCCTTTGTCGATTCACCGGCTCCCACCCAGCAAAGCCTTGCTCAGTCTTCTTTGTACCCTCCCATCACATATTACACACATTAATGAGATGCCCCTGACCCTCTGTTCTCCAGGATGAACAGTTCCAGCTCTCTCAGCCTCCCTTGTATGACCCTCACTTGTCTTTGTGATCCTTTGCAGATCCTGCTCCAGTAGGTCCATGTCTCTCTTGTACTGGGAAGCCCTGAACTGGACAGAGTACTCCAGGTGTGGCCTCACCAGGGCTGAGTAGAGGGGCAGGATCACCTCCCTTGACCTGCTGGCAGTGCCCCCACCTCATGCAGGTCAGGATGGTGTTGACCTTCTTTGTGAAGCTTATATGGTCTAGTATTGTGTGGCAGGTTTCACTAGAGAGAAATAAAATTTTAGGAGATGTGAAATAGCTTGAGTAAAATTTTTAAATAGCAAAATATGGCCTCAGTGAAGTGAGCAATGTGTGCTAGTAAACTACAGGAGAGAAATTGTCAATCTAGGAATGAGACAACTGCCCACAGAGGCTTAGTGATCAACAAAATCAGCCTAAAGAGCCACCAGAGTATGGTGTATTTCTTGGGAAATCTCTTGGCCTAGGAATAAGCCTTGGGGTGGCACTGAGCAAGGGGCTAGGACATCTACTAGGCTACCAAGCTACCGAATAATACCCTGCAGCCTGCAGGAGGTCTCAGTATAAGCTCCATTTTTATGTTACTGTCTTCTTATTAGGGTTTTATTTGGTTACATATCTAAAATACTCCTGCTGCTGGCTTTGCATAAAGGCAGTTGTAAGGAATAGTTAGGGGTGAGTCTTTGTGTTTTTCCTCTCCCTTGCTTCCAGTTATTTAGTCATGAGAATATGATGAGGAACTGTTTTGATTTTTTTTCCCCACATGCTGGGTGATTAAGGACCTGAGTGCTGAAGACCCACTTTCCCCTTCCTTGAGCATCATTTTCTCTTCCACCCAATTTGCAATATGTTCTTTAGGCTCTGCTGGAGCTCATGAAACATTCATACCCGCGGTTATATGGTACATTTTGTAGCACTTGCACCCCGGTATTGCTATATGCCTGTAGCCACACAACATCCTTGTGTCTAACCTGAGGGACATGGATTTGACTGATGGACCACTTGGTGAATAAGGAATTGACTGGACGGATGCATTCAAAGGGTTGTAGTGTCCAGGTGGAGACCAGTGACAAGTGATGTTCCTCAGGAACTGGTGTGCCTGACACTGTTGAGCATCTTTGTTGGGAACGTGGACAGTGGGATCGAGTGCAGCCTCAGTAAGTTTGCCAATGACACCAAGCTGTGCAGTGGGATAAAACACGCTGGAGGGAAGGGATGCCACCCAGAGGGACATGAACAGGCAGGCCTGTGTAAACCTCATGAACCTCTACAAGGCTGGATTCAAGGTTCTGCAATCCCAAGTACAAGTACAGGCTGGGTGGTGAATGGATTGAGAGCAGCCCCGAAGAGGTCTTGGTGGTGTTGGTGAACGAGAATCTCAGCATGACCCAGCAGTGTGCACTTGCAGTCCAGAAAGCCAAACATGTCCTGGGCTGCATTAATGACAGCCTAGCCAGCAGGGCAAGGGAGTTATTCTCCCCTTCTGCTTCACTGTGGTGAGACGCTACCTGGAGCACTGCATATAGCTCTGGAACCCTAACATAAGAATGACATGGTCCTGTTGGCTTTAAATGGGAAGAGAGTAGATTTAGATTAGGTACTATGAATAAGTTTTTTATTGTGAAAATGGTGAAGCACTGGCACAGGTTGCCCAGAGAAATTGTGGATACGCCATCCCAGGAGCATGGGTTATTCAAGGCCAGGTTGGGTGGGGCCTTGAACAACCTGGTCTTACACCTGGTAGGTGTCCCTGTCCATGGCAGGGGGGTTGGAATTAGTAGTCTTCAATGTCCCTTTGAAACAAACCATTCTGATTATATGACATCTGACATGCTGTTTACATGATTTATGGACCTAAATGTTTTGTCTGAAAACATGTGAGTTATTCTCTGCTTCCTTCCTGCCCCACAATCATACCTGTCTATGATTATATGTTGTAAGAAGTTTGTCTGGCCCTAGATAATGCTCTTTTATTTCATGGTGGTCCTATTTCTTGTCTCACACTTTCAATACTGATTCTGTACTTGGAGGACCATTCTGACCTGTCAAAACCAAAGAAATGAGTATCCATAAACAAAAGGGAACTGGACAGAATGATTGCACTGATTCCTCGTTCTTCAACATATTGCAGTCTGATTTGGGTACTGATTTAAAATATAATTGAAAAATTCAAAGGAAGCCTCATAATGTTCATAAAATCTCTCAGATGAGGAGTCTTTTGAGCAAGCTTAAAGAAACCTGTGCCACATGAAATGTATTACCTGTGGGCCCCAGTTTCTCTGTGTCTGCCATTGCTGTGAAGAAGCTTTTTCTTATGCTGCATGTGGCCAAAAAATCACTTCAGGCTCCCATGTTCCAGGAGGGTCCCAGTGGTTAAAAAGTTACTTAATTTTCTGATTGTGCTGAAGGTTTTAGTTTAGGAGAATGCTGAAAAACAACTCACAAGTTCATTTGAATGCTCTGGCTAGCTGGATTAATTTTCAGGCTGTTTTGGGGGTGTTGAAGGAAACATCATATGTGAAGGAGGTTTTTGCAGCCCACCTTCTTGATGGTTGAGACTGCCCAGGGAAGCAGTGCAATCCAGGAGAGTTCCTGTGGAAGAACCCATCCATGTTAGCATCTGGAACAGCAGGCTCGCTGAGGCTGGAGCAGTTGGAGATGGTGACTGTGTCTGCTGGAGGTGTGTGCTACATGGGATGTTACAGCCAAGTCATGGGACTGAAGGAGGAGAGGAGCAGACTATGTATGTATGGTGTCAGGGAAGACAGAAGAAGGATGGAGATGTGTTCACTCAGAGAGACCCTGCAGAGGCAAGAACCTGAATGTCCTGACTGTGCAAAACAGGGCAGCCAGAGTCTGTGGGCAGTTTTAATGTAAGTGGAGGAACACTGTGTTGGGGAACACTGGAGGCTTATGACTTCTGTCAAAAGTTGTCCTTACAAGGTTGCTGACTTATCTTTAAAAGGAAGGGCAGACAAATTCTGTGTTGAGTGGATAAATGCAAATGTGCCCATCTTCAAAAAATCCCAGAATTTTAACTTGAAGAACTGCAAGCCAGTCAGCCTTCCTTCAACCCTTGGTAAAATCGTGGAGTGAGTCCTTTTGTAATATGTTTCTGGACAAATTGGTGATTGAAGCAGTCAGAATGGATTTCTTAAGGCAACTAAGTTGCCTTGCTATGTTCAAATCACAATTGTCGTGGATGAGAGAGTACTTTGTCATCGACCTTGACTTTAACAGAAAGTTCTATACAGTTTCCCACAATATTCTCATGACCAAATTGGGGCCTTACTGTCTGGATGGACTATCAACAAATAGAAACCCGGTTGGATATTTAGGTTCAGAGTGTAGCAGTTAATGGTTCATATTCTGCCTGGATACCAGTGGAGTACCACAGGGATTTCTACCATTTATGTCTTATTCAGTGACCTGAAAAAGGCAACAGAATTTATTTTTGTTTAAGTTTGCAGATGATGCCATACTGGGAGGGCCAGTAGATAGGACAGGATTTTCATCTACAGGGACCCTCATAAATAAGAGTAGTGGGTTGAGAGGAACCTTGTGAAAATAAGTAGGGCAAATGCTAACTCCTGCTTCTGAGAAACACTGTAGCAGTATGGGCCAGGAATTGACTGGTGGCAACAGAATACTTGGCAACCCAGCAGATGGGAAGCTGAATATAAGCCAGCAGTGTACCTGGGTAGCAAAGGCCAACAGCATCCAGCAGCCAGGAAATCAAGAGGAGGTGTCATCCTCTAGTCAGCACTCACTAGGTGTCATCTAAAATATTGCATCTTTTGAACCTTTTCCATCTTCCCTGATATGATACATGATGTTTTGGACCCCACAATACAGGAAAGGTGATGATGAGCTGCAATGAGTTCAGCAGAGGCCACCAAAATGGTTGGGGATTGATCCGGAGCACTTATCCTGAGAGAGGCTGAGGGACCTGGTCTTCTCAGCCTGGAGAGAAGAGATGGCTTTAGGGGGAACCTGTTAGTGACCTTCCAGTACCTACAAGGAGTTTATTCAGAAGATGGAGCCCAAGCAGTGAGTTGATTGGAAAGTGAGAGGTATTTGGCATAAACTGAGGGACTCAGAGTGAATATAAGGAAAAGCTTTCTCATCACAAGGACAGTCAAGCAGTGTGCAGTTGCCCAAAGATGGTGTAGTCTCTATCCTTTGAGGTTTCAGGACTGACTGAGGAACCTGATATGATGTCAGAGCTGACCCTGCGGTGAGCAGTAGGTTGGACTAGATCATCTCCAGAGATCCCTTCCAACCTCAGATATCCTGTGATCCTGTGTGTAGGAGTATGTAAATATAGATTATGTACAGAATGAGTTCTGTGGAGACCATATATAGAACATGTCTTCACAGAGGCCACAAAAGTGGTTCACTTTTGACAAGTAATATATATTTTTTAAAATAGGGAATATTCAGATTTCCATGAAAAGAAAAATAAAATGCCACTGTATCTGCTTTTCTCTGCCTCCCCAGTTCTTTGCAGATCTTATTTTAGCCCAGAACCAGCAAAGTC
The DNA here is from genome assembly GCA_013397245.1 of Thryothorus ludovicianus. Taxonomy (NCBI): domain Eukaryota; kingdom Metazoa; phylum Chordata; class Aves; order Passeriformes; family Certhiidae; genus Thryothorus; species Thryothorus ludovicianus. The sequence continues at coordinate 467,520 of VZTB01011136.1, forward strand.
TGAAATATTGTCACTATATTCATGCACATCCCTTGCCTGGATTCATGTTGAATGCATCTCTGTGAAAGATTTAATAAATGACTTCCATTTACATCATTTATGTAGTGAATAGAGCATGAAAGGTGGAAAAAAACAGCTTTCAAAATTTCAGTGTAGCTGTTCTATTTGGAGACAACCCTTCAAACACATGAATTATTGCATGTCTGTTAAAGTGAAGACAGTAAAGAGGATACATGTATTCTAGGTAAACACCATGCTGGTGTTTGACAGTTTGCAAATAATTCATACAATAAATGTCCCCTAATGTAGTCTAAATGCATCTCTCAGATATTTCCAACTGGGCAGCATAGATGTAATCAAGAATAATTGAAGAGCTGATTTTGTGCTATGTTAACAGAACTATCTTCCTGAATATGTTAGGATGCCTAACATGTTGGCTTTCTCCATGATCTCATTGTTTGAATTGGATGTGAAAGAATGGTTAGTACTGTTTAGTCATAATCTGTCATATGAATCTTAAATAGCTTAGAAAAAACCCATAATTATGTCTCTAAGACTGATGGTATTTCAGATCTTGCAGTGATAAAGGTTTTTTGGTCTTGCCTCAGAATTACTTTAGGAAAAAGAAGTATGCTCTCAACCTAATCATGTCAGCATCAGAACACCTGCAAAAATAGATCAAAAGGAAAAGTGGAATTACTGAGATTTGCTTGCTATGAATAGCACTAGTGTGAATGTGTTAAGCAATCATGTTGACTGTACTGAAAATGCAACATACCCAGGGGAACCAATACAAAAGAAAAATTTGGGGATGTGTTGACTGTTTTAGATGGCAGTTTGGGTATTTTTGCAATCCTTTTGTTTGCACCTTTCTGTGGGGTAGTGAGTGAAACACCCGTGGGGATCATCAGATGTGCCTTAAGCTGGAGGATGGTCATGAGAACTGCAAACTGAGTAATGCTGTTCTTGTGTGGAAAATGTTGAGTTTTGTTGTGACAGAAACAAAAATCTTACTTAACCACTGAAGTCTTAATGGCTGATCATCTCCCTTGGGTGCCTGGCCTAGAAACCAGCCAGTGCAAAGTGATCAGCTCTCAAAGACTGTATGCAGCAAACATCAAGGAGAGGACATGCTTTTTTTACAGAAGGATGTCAGTGTGGTGGGATGGGAAAGGCACCAAGCTTCTCTCAGGGTTAGAGGCCTTCAAACCTGTGTCTATAACTGGTACCTTCCACATTTCTGATAACAGTTTTATGTTAACTTGTGATAGTGTAATGATGTAAGTAAGTAAACATGATGAAAAGAAAGTGGTGATCATCATAAGACTGCCTAAAACTTCCAGAGATGGAAATCTAATTGGGTAATAATATGCTTATTATCAGGCCTCCTTAACTGCTATTCCTTTGTAGCTATTTGATCTTCCTTAAGTAGAGAAACTATTAGTCTGTTTATTAGACTCTGTATTTTTATTTATTTTGCAAGAAGAAACCCCAAAACACCAGAAAACCCAAACCATGGGGAAAAAAATTGCTGCTAAGAGTTTAGTTTAATAGTGTTCCTCAGAACACAACGGTACTGTTAGCTTCCTTTCATACCACCTCACATGTCCTGTATGTATCAGTATTTACTGGAAACTGGAGAAGAGGAAACGATTTCCTTTAGGGCACAGCACCTAAGGAGGAGTTCCCTAATCCTTTTGATAGATTTTGTGATGATTTCATGGGTCTCAGCTGAAGTTAAGCCCTTGACATGAAGATAACGGTGTTGAAATACATCTGTCACTACATACATTACTGCTTATATTATTTTCTTCATGCTCAGGTGAGCAGAGCATGAGTAGGAGCTTCATTTAGCCCAGTGGAATTAGACAAAGTGTATGGAGAATGGGATTTGCAGCCTGTGTACTGTTGTTTGGTTATCAATATGTTTGCATTAAAAATACTTATTAATGCATTAAATTACTTAAATTGGCTGCTATTTTAGGGATAGTGACAAGATCTCTTTAGGTCCCAAATCCCTCCTATCCTCCCCCAGCCTTTACCTGTGATTCATGATCATTATTTAGCAATAATTGCACTGAAATATGATGTAAAAGTTTCCAATGTGTCAAATTACATCTTGAAGTTTTCTCTTCTGGATAACGGGAGATACAAAGCTCTGTTATTTGCTGCTATAGCTAAACTAAGTCCAACCAAGCAGAAGACAAGCCAAGGGAAGTTCAGACAAAGCAAGGCCCGTGGCTTGTTCCTGGAAGTGCCAATACTGGGCTGCAGGGTTGCAGGAACTGAAAGGGCAGCTTAAGCAGTAGGCAATAGAGCATACCTTGCATATTGCAGAGCCTTTTCAGAGCATGCATTGAGCAACTTCTTGATTTCTATTTCACCCCAGTAACTAATCTGTAATTAAAATGTTTCTCCTGTGTGGGTTTTTACCCTCTGCCCACAGTCACAAATTTAGATTGATCAGGCTATGATATTAGCTGTGACATTTAACGTTTTTTATAGGCCATTCTCATTATAATAAACCAGCAAAATAATACTGATTTTTTTTAATGAATCCATTAAATTAAGAAATTAGTTGTATAGAAGTAACTGCTTCCTGGACAAAAGGTAGCTTTTATGTTGAAACCTTACCAAATAGTATTTCAAAACAACAAAGATTTTTGTGTTTTGGCTGCAGATAAATCTCAGTTTGATGGAAGTAGGTGAGGGCTCTTTAATTCCAGTTTTCCTGTTTGTTGCTGAAGCAATGAAGCATTCAGAAAAAGACAATTTCACTTTGATTAAATGCCTAAAAAGTTATCGGGTTGATAAAAAAAAAAAAAAAAGAAAGAAAGAAAGAAAAAGGATGTTGCATAAGCTTTTAATATTTAATTTCTATACTCTAAGTATCCGGAAGAACATTTAGTTCCTGTTTTGAAAGATGAATGCCGTATATTGGAAAGTGTACTGAAGGCTCATTTGCAGTCACGACGCTTGTTTGCTTCTCTAGTATGTACGTGCAGGGAAGAGTAGAAAGGGTTGAGTGGGCAGTTGGCAGTCATTCATTGTCAGTGATTGCTAGTCATTCATAAAAAACTGCAGAGCTGAGAGGTGGAGCCAGCAGCAGCAGCCGCCTTTCAGGCTCTTGCAGAAGACGAGTTTGTGCAATCACAAGCGATTTGAGAAGCTGCTCAAATATGGTATGATGAATGGAATGAGAAGATGTGTGCTAAATGCATCTAATTAAAAAGGGCTGCTTAGAATAAAAAAAAAATGTTTCAATTCTTTTCTTCTTGAGCCCACAATGGTTTGTGAATATGGAGATCCAATGGTTCTATGTTCAGGTAAAGGCAATAAATCACTTTCAATGAGTGCCCTCTATTTTAAGACACCTCTGGAGTATGTCTTTTGCCTTTAAAATAAGCAGTTATAGGAAATTAATTGGTCTTGATTCAGAGATAAAAGGGAAATTTTGAGGTGAGTAGGGAATATTTTTTTAATTACTTCATAATCTCGAGACAAAAATGACAGCAAACATTTAATTTTAAGAAGAGACTGTGTCAGAAGCAGCAAGCCATCCTTTATGTTCTCACTCTAAAAATTGCTGCATCTATTTTTCCTCTCACTGCAATGACTGCCAATCTCATAGATGGTCTCGACAAGATTTTATTTTATCTTTTTATTCAAAATGTGGAAGTTACAGCAGCTTGAAAAACTTCAATTTTTAATTTACAAATCTGATTTATTCAAAACTGGGTGTGAGTAAAAGCTATTGTATCAGCAGTTCTCTCTCTTCTAGTTTGGCCTATGCAGTTCCCAGCTTCTCAGAAAGCTGCAGAGCTGTCACTGCAGGCTGGTCTATGACTGGCTGGGACATGGTATTTTAGGCTGGATTTATGTCCAGGCTGCTATTGCATTTAAATTTAAGGAATTCACCTGAAACTAGAAGGTTCTTGGTTGTTAAGTGGAGGCTTAGGGTCCTAAACTCAAAAGACTTACTCTCTTACAGAACCAAAAATCTCTGTTGAGAAATGGAATATTCACTCTTGAATTTCTTGTATTTGACCTATTTGGAGATGGACTCCTGTGTTCAGTACTGCTCTAAGTGTGGTCTGGAAGAATATGATGCTGGGCTAGGAGATTTCCTTTGAAATGAAGGTCTGGAGTACTGTCTGTGTATGGTTTAGAAGGCGCCGAATGTGTTTGTTCCTTATCAGATGGCAGAATTTCAAAGCGACCCCAGTCTCTCTCTAATAAATTGCTAATTAAATTGTACACTGTAGTCTCTTTGAAGCTTTTTCAGAAGCTCTGACTAAAATCTATATAAGCCAAACATCACTATGGCAATGTTCCAATGAAAGTGCATGTATGCTTTTTCTCCTTTTGAGGAAGCTTCATGTTGTAGTTGAGGCAGCTCAAACTATAGCAGTCACCATTTTCAGTAGGAGTGAGTGCATATCCCCTGGGGCTCTGGTTTCTCTTTGTTCTCAAGAATTTCTTAGTGGTCTCATTAGTATTAACAAGTGTAATCTGTGTACATCAAAGAAAAATATATACTTGAAGAAAGAATATTCTGTGTGACCTGCAGAGAGATTGGTGTATCAGGCTGGAGGTGAGACTTCTCCAGGTGTGTTACGTAGAATGGACTGGCAGAGTCTCATGCACCAATAAATACACTTTCCTGCAGAAGACTGGTTTCCTCTTCTGAGATGGAGAAGTGACCAATTGCTCAAGTCCAGCAGCACACAAGGGGTTTGAAGCCTTCCTTATCCATACGTACATGTGCAATTCATTAACTGTATCAAAGTGAAATGATTTACAAGTCCCAAAAAAAATAAAATTATCTGTTCATAAGATTATGTGGATGTTAAATGAATGTGCTTAGTTCCTTGCATTTTGAAAAGTGATGTGCTGTACAAATACAATTTTTAAAACCATCTCTCTTTGATTTTGAGAAACATTTCAGAACAGAGGGAAGAAATCAAATGTAAGCTTGCATTGCACCTTACTGATATTTCCCCTTTCGAAAGTTTCAGGTAATGTATTGTCTGTTAATTTTAAGCCCATTCAGCTGGGTGATATTTGGAGGCTGGCTTGAAGTCCTTTTCTGTTACTGGAGAGCAGCTGATATTAGAAATGAGTGATACATAGCTGTTTATGTACAGCTCTAAACATAATGTAGGGGAATGTGATGCCCTGAAAACAGTCTCAAACCCAGGCAGGCTAGTCCCACTTTACTAATTGAGCATCCAACCATTAAAGATACCTTTTTAGATTCCTAATGATCACTTTTATTGCAACAGTCAGAAAGTAGGAAAGCAGGAGCAGCAGCAGATCCATCACAGTACTTTCTGCTGACCCACTGCTGATGAGTACATGTATTGCAATACAGTGGGTTGCTTTTAATTTCTCTCTGCAGTCAGCACTGCAGGTTTTGGTGTTCCGAAGTAGGCAACATTTTACAGTGTTGGGGATTTTTAAAGAGATTCATCCTTTTAAATAAAAGAGATAAAAGCCAATCTGTCAGTGAAATGCATCTCACAGCTGTAGTCAGATTGGCAGTTTCTATTTTTAACTTGGCAACTTCCCCATGTAACGTGCTACAGCTTTCTGTGACATTTCAGATATAGCCAATATCCTCTGAATTTTTTGGGAGGTCCATCTTATTTTTGCATCCCCCAAACAACAGCAGTGGATGCTTCCGGAGTGTGAAGGGAAAGGGCTGTGTGAAGCTGAGCAGCTCATGTGCTCTCCCTATGTAGCCTCATCTACCATCTTTCATTAGTATTAGAGCCAAAATACAGGGCTGAATGGACTGTTTGCTGAACACAGTAAAGCATTTTTAGTGCTTAGAGTACAGTGCTAACAACTAACTAAAGAAATAGATTTATTTGATTAGGAAAAATCACAGTCCTGTATTTGATTCTTGGTCTTGGAACATTAAAAAACCCAAAACCAAACAAATGCCTTTGTGACAGAAGTGCCATGGCTACTGCAAGGCTGAGAAACTTACCTGCAGAAACATTTTTTAATGTTTTTTCTTTGCTGCCAGTATACATTCTAACCAATATCTTCTCTCAGTGCAGATTTTCACAAATTGCTTCTATCTACTACTGTGGTTTTCTGCTTGCTTCTGTGTAAAATGGGAAAATGTGAAAGAGCTGGTAGTACTGGCTAACTGACTAGTACCAAGTTGCTACCCAGACAGCTAAAATAGGATGCATCAGACTGTGTATAAACATCTGCAACATCGCTGGCTTCTTCTAGGGTGATTGGTTATGAAAAAAAAAAAGAAGCTGGTTAATTGAAAGGAATAGGAAACTCTGTATCTAGACTCCCTATTGCTCAGTCTAAAATAAACACGGACAACGAATGTGTCCATAAAAAGTCCTGCATGTGCCTTTTTCTCCTGGCCAAGGGAACTGGCTCCAATGTGAATGAGTAAAATCACAGGAGTCAAGTCTCTCTGTATATGAACAAACCATTAAGGAGATAGACTAGTGAACATTATTTCCTACGACAAAGAACTTATCTTTTCCATCTTTCTAGGTGTGTTCTGTCATTGCTTGTAGCCTAGATGCAAGGACAAAAATCTAGACAGTGTTTAAGAACTTAAAAATTCAGATAGACTTTTTACTGAAGTCTCTCACATGCCTGGTAAGACTTTATCACCCAACTCAAAAACCTCCCTTTAAGCATGGCTACTTTCAAAAATCATTTCCAAAGGACCTGTTCATGTGTGAAGACAGTACATGTTTATGCATGCTTCCCCTTGTAGTTCTGTCTTGTATGGCTGTAATGGAGATTTCCAGGAAAAGTCTATTTGGAGGCTTTCAGGAGAATCATAAAGAAACCCTCCACAGTAAGGGCTGTTTTCTTTGCTTATTCTGTTGCCGTTCAATCTGTTTTGAAATTCTTTACTCCTGGAAAGCTGACCCTTTTTCCTTGCGCTACAGAGTTTAAGACAGCTAATAACTCCTTGTGTGGGTTTATGAAGAAAGGTAGTGGAGCTTATTGAGGTAAACTAACTAGCTGTTTGTTTTTGATTTGGAGAGTCTCCGTCTGATTGATTCTAGAAGATTCTAGAGTTGTCTGTGGTAGAACTGGATGAGGAGGAATTTCTGCTCAGGGGCAAGGAAGCACATGAATGTGCTGGCTGAGAGCAGCACCATGTGTGCCATGGCAGTGTTCCCTAGCCTGCTGCTAGCACCCATTCCTCTCTGACAGTTGAGCGGATGGGAGAGGCAGGTATTGCCCTCCTTGAGATTCAGAAATTAGAGCCTGACCTTGTATGCACCCTATAAGCACCTTTTCCATTTTGAGTTTGTATAAACTGGTGGCAGACAGGCCAAATCCTTTTGAAGTTCTTTCTGTTTATATTTACTATTTAATATAATCTGACAAGCATAGAGCTTAGTCTCACAGTAGTGTGTGGGTTTTGAGAAACCTATATCTGCTTTTCTGCAAATGTACGGAGCTGGAAAGTGATAGCCAGGCTTTTTTCACAGTGTGAGTGACATAAACGTAAGCCACAGTCCTGTCAGATGATGGAGGGGAGGATGATAATAGTCTGATCCAAGAGAACTTTGATAAACATCAAGTACAAAAATGTCTATTCTGTTCATGTATTCTAAGTTAATGTTGAAGACTGGCCTTGTAGAAAGCATTGCAGTCTCAATAAAGTACTTTGCTACAGAGAAAAAACCGAATAACCAAAAAAAGAGAAGATGATTTAGATGCAGGAAAAAGTGTATTTGCTGCATTGTAAAGAATAATTTTGAATGCCCTGAGGTACACATGAGAAAATGGAAAGAGGATGCAAAGGATAGGCAGTGGGAAGAATGAAGGCATATACTGTGTGAATGAAATGTGTTTGGTTTTTAACCCTGTGAACCATAGGGTACCATAGCATTTTTGCTTGGAACGTTTAAAACTACCAATCTGAAAAATCTGAAAAAAACAATGTTCAATTCCATGTCATGATTAGAAATGGCTACTTTTTAATTCAAGCTGGCAGGAAGGGGAAAGGTGTATTCAGAATAAATATACCTTTTATATAGTTTTCCTAACAGATTTATAGGGCAAAGATTTTCAAGTTTTGAATAAAATCATGTTTATTTTAGATTTCTAGCTGTATAAATCTTGTATAAATATGGGGACTCATGCTTATGAAAATGCTGTTTTGTAATCCTTCTATCTACTGGGAGTAAGGGTAATTTGCATGAACTTATCATCTAGAAACCACAACTGAGTCAGTGTGTTCCCCAAACAACAGGTTCACCTGTAGGTGAAGGCTCTGTGCATTCGTGGATTGAATATTATTTTGATAAATCATTTATTGTCATTATACTATAATTCAGGGTGTCAGGTCTTATGTGCTGGGGGTTAGACCAAGGCTTAGACTCTTCTAGACCTGAAGAATTTCAAATGTAAACCCTGGATTAAAATCTTGCATTACCACAAGCTTCCTATGGTAATGGTGTGCTCTGTTCACAGAATTCCCTTTAATTCAGAAGGGCTTAAAAGAAAACTCCACTTTTTCCCCTCTAGTTTCTGATAAACAGAAGACATTCCTTTCGTCCTTTTTTTCCCAATTGATTGCTTAGGTGTAATATTAAATAGTTTCATCCAGGCTGGAATTGAGATGAGGAAGGAAGGAAGTGGCAATTTTTCTGTGGGATGTTTGTTGGGCTGCTGCCCTTCTTGACTGGGCTGACTGGACTGAGAGACACCCAGGAATCCCAGACAAATAATCACTGTGTGTTAGCAGTGAGCCAGATGACCACGTGGAGTGTAGGGATGTTTCATGCCTACTGTGGAGTCAGTGCAGACGGTGCAGAAGAGGGCACCGTGTGCGTGCAGCAAATCCTCTGACGCGCCTTCCCCACCTGCTCTGGCCACCTGAGGCACTCAGTGGTCACATTTCACACAATGTTTGAGGAACACATCCGTGGGTGTGCATGGGGTTTAGCAGACAGAAAACTGAAGCCATTGCTCCTCCACAGGGAGATGAGAAGGGGAAAACTTCTGCTGTAGTTTGCCCAAATAATGGCCAGCTGTCATCACTGAGACCAGAAACATGGAAGTAATAAAACACATGACTTGTTGAATTCGAATCAGTGATGCTGCTTCAGTGCACAGAAAAAACTGAAGCTGCTGGGTAAAAATCCAGTGTAGCTTTGATTCTATCCCCCGGGACAAAAAAATTATTTATATTTGTATAAAATATAATTCATACATATAAAATTTAAAAAAAAAGTGATAAAGAGTAGTTAATGCCTCTTAGCTCCCTGTGATTTTTTGTTTAATGACTTAGATAAAAGTGAAGCGATTGGAGATGTCTCTCCAGTTGAAGAGATGTCTCTTCTTTTTGACATCTTTTCAATTTTTTGAAAAATCAGTTGCAAATTCATAAAACTAATCCTCTTAGAAGACTGCCCATATTTTACAGGCATTTTTTTGTGGTGGCTCGTAACAAAATGAACCTGAGTACACTAAAATGTAAAACCCAAAGCCAGAATGAATTTAGAGCAGTTGAGAGTACCCTAGAGTTCAGATAAAATGCAGTACCAGGCAATCTAAGACATTCTCCCTGAACAGCCAGTTACTGACTCAGAATTCAGTAGCTTGTTAGCCCATTTCTAAAACAGGCTTTTTGTTCCAGGCTCTTTCATGGGACATCTGCCATACAGACAGATTTCTGAATGCATCTCATCTAAATGCACCAAAATATGGTATTGTGAACAGTGGTGGTTTTCTCTTGCTCTTAAATTATTAAGTTTATCCATGGAGTCTATGCCCAAATCACTTCTTGTTCTGTCCTATTTATCGCCATCTTGCGGTCTGTATGGTAAAGGATGTGGTGAGAGAGATCTGTTTTGTAATTCTACAAAATAAACTGATTGAAGGTAAATCTTTGTGGAGTATGGAGGACTGTGAAAAAACACTCCTCACTTTGTTCTACATATTTTGATCTAGTTTTTCAGTCTAGGTTTGAGGGTATCCCGTTTCTATACCTTGTTGCTTTCCTAGTTTTTTGACTTTGCATTTTTTCCATTTGTTATTTACTGAATACATTTATTCAGTACAGAGAATAATTTAGGTAGCACGATGAAAGGAAGAACATTAAGTTACTAGTACAAACAATAACAAAAAGAAGAATAAAGTCTCAAAAAGGACAAATAACACTGAATTAATACTGCACAGTAAAGGTTGGTGGGAATCAGGCTTCTGCACCATTCTCATTGGAATACCAGTTGCTCTTTTTTTCATAGTCTGTCAGCCATCACTCATGCTTCAATCCCCCATGCTTCAGTTTCTGCTCCTCTTTCTCATGGCTGTAGTGCTCAAGGTCTGTCCCAAAAGCCTCTTCAACCAAGGCAGTCCAAACCCCAGCCTTGCACATTGCACCAGCTGGTGAGAAATGAGCAGATGCCCTGTGAGGTCATCCAGGCACATGAAGGGAGGGCATTTTGGCAATACAGGTGGGGCTCTTGTTTCCTCAGGAGCTGGGGCTGATGAGACAGCTCTGAGGTGGAGGAGAGCAGAGCACTGTGAGGGCTGTTGCTCCACCAGAGCAAAATAGACGTGGATGGAAAAGATCATATTCTGCCAAAATAACTGTGAAAATGTCCTTAACTGCTCCTAGATATTTCTAATTTTTTCCCTCTGTTAATATTGGCTGGGATTTTTTTCTTTTTCAGTCAGGCTAGGGTAGAGGAAGTGATTTGAGTTTCTCTTCTCGCCCACTGTAACATTTCTCTGGAGCACAGACTAGGTCATCTTTCAGTGTAGGCCAAAACCCAAGCAGAACTTAATCTGGCTGTGCCATAAAAAGCAATAAAAATGTTTCTGTAAAAATATCAGCAACAAAAGGAGCCGAAGGATAGTCTTCCGCCTTTATTGGATGCAGGATTAGACATAGTGACAAAGGATGATGAGAAAGCTGAGGTTCTTACTGCTTCATTTTTTAATAGCAAGACCAGTTGTTCTCTGGATACGCAGACCCCTGAGCTGAAAGAACAGGGATGGGGAGCACAGTTACACCTCCATAATCCAGGAGAAATTAATTAGTGACCTGCTACACCACTTTGTGTATGGTCCCTGAAGGCATGCACCTGAGGGTACTGAGGGAGCTGGCACAAGTGCTCACTGGGCCACTTTGCATCATTTGCCAGCAGTCTTGGATAAGCAGAGAGATCACAGCTGACTGGAAGATGGCAAATGTACCATCTATCTGCATGAAGGGTCAGAAGGAGGATCTGAGTAACTACAGGCCTGTCAGTCTGACTTTGGTGCCAGAGAAGGTCACAGAGCAGAGCTCCCTGAGGAGCATTGTGCAGTACATGCAGGACAACTGGGGAATCAGGCCAAGCCAGCCTGGGTTTAGGAAAGGCAGGTCCTTCTGTGACATAGACATACTTAGTGGATGAGGGAAGGCATGTGGATGTGTCTACATAGTAAAGCCTTTAACAGTGTCCCCCACAGCTGGAGAAGCTGGCAGCCCGTGGTTTGGTGGTGCACCCTTCACTGGCTAAAGGACTGTCTGGGTGGTGAATGGAGTCACAGGCAGTTGTCAGCCAGTCACCATGAGCTCCCCAGGGCTCAGCACTGAGGCCAGTCCCATTTAATCTTTATCAATGGATGAGGAAGTGGAGTGTACCTTCAGTGGGTTTGTGGCTGACACCAAGTTGGGTGGGAGTATTGATCTGCTGGAGGGTAGAAAGGCTCTGCACAGGGATCTGGACAGGCTGGATTGATGAGCCTGAGGCTCAACAATGAGGTTCAACAAGGCCAAGGGCTGGGTCCTGCCCTTGGGTCACAACACCCTCACACAGTGCTACAGGCTGGGGGTGCAGGGTACTCAGTGGAAAAGGACCTGGGAGTGCTGGTCAACAGCAGCTGAACAGCCAGCCTGTGGTAGGGCCTTCTGTATTTCTCTATGGGCATTTACTGATTTGCATCCTTGGTCTGGTGTATGACATCTATAGTGTGATGTAGGGCAGCTGACAAATCACAGATAATTTCTGTAAAGCTTTGTAAAGCTAGAAAGTTTGAAATTTCTGTGGAAATGAGCAGACCATGCAGTGTAGTTTCTTCAGGATGCCCTTAGAAATTAAAGCTGTGCTTCTCATTTACATAATTTATATATTGGAAAGCTCTCTAAGCAGGCTCTTGTGAAGCTCTGTGACCACTGCTTACTTACCATGGAAGTGTTTCTGTACCTCCTATATCCTGAAAACAGTTTATTTCCTGGCATAGTTTTTTTGGTCGTATGAGTCTGTGGAAAGATAGTTTATCTTGACTATTTGCAACAAAAATATGCTATGCCACATGCTTCTCCAGGACCTAGTAGTCTGATTAAAAATTGAATGCTTAAAGAGAATCAAATAGGAGCAGTAGAAACATTATACTCTGGTCTAAAAGAAGAGTTACTGGCTTATAAGCAATTTACTTTTCTCTTGTGTTTTCAGCTTGGATACCTGTGGAATTAGTGACCCTTCTACACATGATTTCAAAACCGCTTCAGGGGAGAAAACTGCTTTCAGTTGGTCAGATGATTCTGTCTTAAAACAATGGTGATATGTTACTATGTATTGTTACTGCAGTTGAAATTATTTTGCTTCTTAACTCTTCAAAACTTTTCTGCAGGTGATAGTGATGATAGTTTGCTTTTAAAATGTGCACAAGTTGTCCATCTTCATGAAGCAGACCTTTAAGATCAGGGGAACAGCAACACTGAATAAGTGCACAGAAAATCCCAATCCATTAGTAGGAGTAGCTAGGGAGGCATGAATGAGAAAATATTTCACATGGAGTAATCATGCTATTCTGAATATTTTTAAGTCTTTCTATGCTAGCACCTAAAACTACATTTCAGGTAGTATTTAAAGTGTAGAAATCTGCTGATTTAGAATGAAATTAAAAGATAAGCTACAATGAAGAGACAGGCTTCAAACTGTGTTACAACACTTGTTCACACAAAAGAAAAACAAAATACAATTTTTTACTGAAAAATAGTTAACACCAGAAGTTTGGGAAATGTTTAGTATTTCTGTTTCAAATGAAGTTTTGTGGTATTTGAGCTGTGATTCATAGATGACTTCTAGATCTTTAGATTTCAGTAGCAGCCATGTTTTTGCATCATGCATGTGTTCAGATGGAACACATTTGAAATCTGAAGTGAAAAGCACTTTAAAATGAAGTGTACCTTGAGTTCAGAAGTGGACTTTCTGCTGATCACATCTGTAACTGTGAAGGTTTTAGGTTTTATGGATGAGAGATAGCCTTCAGATAATCTGCACAAAGTAAGGACCTGAACAGAAAAGCAGATAATTTCTTTGGAGTTACCTGAAATGAAGCTGTGTTGAGGATATGCTGTGTTATTCTTCTGCAATTTTCTTTCTGTATGCTTACAAGGTACTTACTGTCATTGCATTTTGCTTAGATTTAAAAATAGAAGTAATGATAGCTATTTGGGGGGGGGGGGGGGTTGG